>JAEQBH010005138.1:0-330473 GCA_016808115.1 Tetrastigma voinierianum | reverse complement strand
AAGGGATGTAAGTAGGGGGTGAGCACGGCTCAGAGGGAAAATCCCAAACTCCAACAAGGTTTCTGGGAAAATATGAAAAACCGGCTTGGCCTCATTTTTTTATAACATATCATAGATACCATTTTGTAGAAAACAATGACATTGCAACTAGATCTCAAGTTTATATGAAAACACCTAAGTAAATGTACACTAAAGCAACGCGTAAACAAAATTATAAATAGTTTCACCAAATACCATTTCCAACCGTTATTTTTTGCAAGTGGCATACTAAAGAGTAACCTCCACCACCCCTATCGCGTTATTTTTGTTTCTCAAGCATCCTTACTGGGAACCTCTTGAGATAAAATGAGCACCATTGTAATAAACCTCTCACTCTTCATAGTAGTATTTCTCAAGCATCCTTACTAGGAACCTTCTATTAGTATTTAGAGCATCCTTACAAGGAACCTCTCATTCATCATAGTAGGGTTTCTCAAGCATCCTTACAAGGGTCCCCCTGATATAGGCTAGAGATCCTTGTTGGCATCATCCTCATCATAGTAGTGTTTCTCAAGCATCCTTACAAGGAACCTCTTGAGCATAGGTTGAGCATCATTACAAGGAACCTCTCATCTCCTTTTTATTTCCAATCATTATATCAGCAATTTATCCTACCAACAATCAATCTCATAACCAGTCACCATACTAGAATCACCCATATTATATGGGAATCCCCCATAATATATATATAAATCCCCCATGTTATATAAGAATCCCCCATACTATATAATAATCCCCCATGTTATATAAAAATCCCCCATACTATATTATTAGAAATCCCCATACTATATAAGAATCCTCATGTTGTTATAAAATCCCTATAAAGAAATCATTCCGAAAGTGAGTCTGGAAATCCTGGTAGGGATCACTATATTAGAATCCCATACCATATAAGAACTCATGTTATGTAAAAATCTCCCATACTATAGTAAGAATCTCCCATGTTATATAAGAACTCCTATAAAGAAATCATTCCCCGAGTGAGTCGAAATCGGCTAATTTTTCGTTTTTTAAACTAACACATCCAAGAGCCAATCTGCAAAGATCACAGAACTCTACATGGCATCTCATGTTGTGGCAAAACTCCATAATATAAACATAATAACTAGTGTTCATTAATCCCATCATATTAGAATCCCAAACAGCATAAGACCATCAGTATTTATCCTGCATTATCATGCCTGATCCCATGTTTATGTTTATCCTGACTGATTCCAACAAACAGAAATATATTTAACAATCAATTCATCCATAAACTAACCTGTCCATACATCTCCAATCATCGGAAAATACAGAATCGCAAACACTATAAACAATTCAAGAAATAGTTGGTAAATATAAGATCATCATTCCACGCGATTTCACTACTTTACACAAATCACTAGGTTAGGAAATCAATCTCTAAGAACTGTCAATATTTGTACTTTCATCTACTCATATAGAGAATGTTTACAATATAATATACTTCATAATCTAAACATACAGTTATCCAGTTTAATAATAATGGTAATAACTATAATATGTCCTGGTTTCAGTATAATCTTGAGCTTGATCCCAATGTCCCTTCTTCTTCCTTCTGTCCTGTCTGAAAATCTATATAAAAGAGAAGGGTTTCAAGAAAATAGAGAATGAGGCGTTTGAAAAAGTCATTTAAAAACTATACGATTTTTACTGTCCATCAAAAATTTTTATGTTTTTCTTCCAACATAGTCTGTTACCAGCCTTCAATTCAGCTCATATCATCAGAAAAGCTACACTGCCCGACCATCTTAACATTTAACTTTCTGCAATATTATTTCGCTGATTTATAAATCCGTTTGAAGTCACGTTATATTTGATTTACAGAAAACAATAATTTGTCATGCTGATATTACTGGGTTGTTATACTGAAGATAATAATCATGTCAAAACATCTTTACCCAGACTGGAACAAAGACAAACAGATGTGTTAATCAGATTGTAAATCTGATATAGTTTAATTATTATAATTTATTATGTTAAGATTTGATATTTTAACTAATTTTTCAACAGAAAATGATTTGAGCACACTATTATATCTTCCTTCCTCTCGTCCGTCTCTTCAAACCCATGATTACAAGATTTATTTATTCTATTGTTGAAAGAGATCCATATTCTTCAGACAACAACAAGAGTTTAATGCCTGTTGATAACTGTTATATCTTTGAACTGATCATCCATTAGACTTAATAATACGTATTTTAAAAAACACTTGAGGATACAGCGACTTCAATATATCAGTTCAGAGATACCGCTACACTGATCATCATTGTGTTCAGAAAACATCAAGTTACGTTATAGACATCATACAGTGGATTTAGTCAATCATGTGGTTGGAGAAAACGTAACATATTCTCGGGACGCTATATCAGAGCTCTAATCTAATTCGACACAACCTTGATGTCATGCACATTGAGAAGAATGTGTTCGACAACTTGTTTAATACAGTGTTGAATACACATGGTAAAACCAAAGACACTCTTAAGTCAAGGCAAGAACTCAATACCTATTGTTGGAGGCTGGAACTTGATCAATTGCCTTCAATGGGCAAATACCCTAAGGCTTGCTACACCCTAGACAATAGGGCTAAGAAGGAGTTGTTTGATTGGTTAACAAAATTGAAATTTCCTGATGGTTACGTGTCTAACATGGGTAGATGTGTGGATAAACAGAGATTGAGGTTTTTTGGAATGAAAAGTCACGATTGTGATGTCTTCATGCAGAGGTTGATGCCTATAGCATTTCGGGAACTACTACCTGCTAATGTGTGGAAGGCTATCACCGAGCTTAGCTTGTTTTTTAAAAGTCTAACCCGCAACAAGAATTACAATGAAGACATGGGCTTTAATTTGAATCGACATCCCAATTGTTTTATGCAAGTTGGAAAGAATATTCCTCCAAGTTTTTTTTGATTCTATGAAACATCTTCCGCCACTTGCCCTATGAGGCACAAGTATCAGAAGGCTGCAATTTTGATTGATATATCCATTTGAGAGGTTAAAACCTAACTTGTAAATCATAATGGTCAATAACCTGAATTAGTGATGTGTCTTACTTACTATATCATTTTATGTGTATCTTCGAAAATTGAAACTCAATATCGTGAATAAGGCACATGTGGAAAGCTCGATATGCAATGCATATCTAGTTGAGGAAACATCGTTGTTCGTTCCTGCATTTTCTATTTTCGAGGATCATGTACAAACAAAAGCAAGGGACATGCCTCGAAATTATGAAGGTGGTGGCGATTATATTCCATCGGATGATCCTTTAAACCTATCAATTTTCAAATACAGTGGTAGACCACTCGTCATTCCGCAACGGTATTATGGATCAACAAGAATATAAGGTGCCATTCCTATGATTTTGCTTAACTGTGAAGAAGTTGAACCATATGTCAGGTTAATTTTTTTATGAGTTAAACATCTTCTATATATTATATTGTTTACAACTCGATTATATTTTGACTAACACATCCAAAATTCTATCAAACAACAGGATTTACATTGATATGTTGCAACACCTCAATCCAAACATAACAAATATAGAAATTGATGCTAAACTTGAGATGGACTTTGCTATTTGGTTCAAAGCATATGTGCTCTCTTTTTCACCCTATCAATTAAACTTAATATTATTAACATATGTAAATACTCATATCCTATTGTTCCAGGCAGAAGATCCAAACTCTAGTATCCATAACAACTTCATACAAGATCTCTCAAAAGGTCCATTAGGAACTACTAAAATATATAATGGCTATTTTGTAAATGGATACAAGTTTCACATAGTTGGACGTGGTGCAAGTAAAATGTCAATAAATAGTGGGGTTTGCATCAAAGGCCAAAATTATAGCCATAATGCGAATGATTGGTATGGTCAGTTAAGAGAAAGAAGTAAAGGGAATATCTTAACCGGCCAATTGTTTAATGGGCTTCCTTCATGTGTGATTGGTTTGATCCTAATTCCTAATATGGGTATAAGAGTTCATGAGCAATACAACATTGTTGAGATAACAGGTAAGGTAGACAAGTAATGAAACTCATTCAATGAGGTGACAAACTACTAGCAGTGATTTCATATTACTACCCAGTCTGCGATTGTGTAATGACATGGTTTATCATACCAACAAGAGAGTTAACAGCATGGTCCCGACTCGCGTCTTTCATCTCGGTGAGGGTGGCTACAGCCTGCAGCACATCAGAAATTATCTCAAGAGGCACTCAGACACTTAAACGTCATCTTCATCTCTCACATCTACTCAACACAATAAAGATATGCATCCACCATCACACCACTTGGCACAGACGCCCTGTGCATCGTCAACATTTGCTAGCCCAAGCACATCTACATCTCCTATCACACAGACTGGTTCGCCTAGCCTCTCGTATTCCTCCATAGAGATATTCCTCAACATCCCACTCTCCCAGATTAGGCCTCGAATCACAATCCTCACATACCCTATCATGCTTGGTTCAAATCTTAGGGAAGCAACTTATATGGGTAGTCGTAAGAGACTACGAAAGTGCATGGGATGTGGGGTGTGAGAAATTTAATACTATCTTAATTTACTAGTTAATCAGGCTTTTATGTTAAATTAATACTTGTACATTTATATAATTGCACTTGTTGAGTCACATGAGATGTCATCTCGGATATGCCGTATCTTCAGAGAGACTTCATAGTGATGGATACAGGAAAGTGGTGCCACGAGAGTTCAAGATCTATATTAAAGAATTTCCGTAAATAAATGTTTAGGTTGCTAAAACTTGTGTATTTTGTTAATTTAAATTTTAATAAAAGTGAAATTGCTTCAAAATTATGTTTGAGATATTTGGATGTTGATATGATTGAAAGGCTTGATAATTTCAAATTGATGTTGTTTGGATTATGCTTTTTAAGTTGTATATATTGAGAATTGTCAACAATGTGGAATGTGAGTCGATATGAATTGGTGGATTTATTGAGAATTGATGAATATACATTGAAAAATATTGTAGGTAATTTTGGATAATGCACTTTTAAGGAGACTCATTAAATATATATATATATATATATATATATATATATGTTTGAGATATTTGAATGTTGGATATGATTGAAAATGTTTGATAATTTCAAATTGATTTTGTTTGGATTATTCTTTAAATGACATGAGAATTGGTGAATGTACATTGAAACATTGTGCAGAGATCATTAATTTTTATTTTTCTAAAGTCCATGTATGTTGACTAATATATATTATAGAAATACTATGAGTGGGAGGATGTTTGGAATGAGATCATTAAGAAATCAGGAGCAAGCCATGTAAGAGATACTTTGATATGCTTCATCGTTGAGGAAAGGCGGGAAACCTGCATTTAGTCCGATGAGGTGTGGCAAGAGTTGGCAAAGATTTGGTGGAATGATGCCTCATTCTAATCGGGCAAGAGAGCGTCAATCAAGAAATCGTCATAGTGAGATCTGTGACCAGACTGGAATGTCACCTTCACACCCGCTAAGTGGTCCATATCAAGAATGAAAGACGCAAGACGGATTGTAACAAAAATTTTTTTGTCATTTTTTAAAATTATCTCAATTTTTGTATATCTAAATATCTAATGTGTTTATTTCAGGAAATGAAGGAGGGTGCCCCACCAAGCAAGGTACGACTCTTTCATGAGACTCATATGAGGAAAACTCCAAAGGGATCGCAGGATTATATTGATCAACGTGCAAGACAAGTGGGAGTAAGTGCTGAAAAAACCTATCTTACATCCTAACTAAGAAACTGGTAGTTTCATATGACGTTTTGTTTCAGGAGAAGATACATGAGCTAATTGCTATGGAATCCTAAGATGAACTGAAACCAAGTTCCTTTCTGACATATGAAGATGAGGATCGATATTCCTACAAGCTGTTGAGGCTTCATGATGGAAGATACATGTATGGGACAGTCGAAATAAATCATCCAGCCTTGTGACATTTGATGCCCCACATCCTCGCACTTTCGAGGCGGTTTCCACACACTAGAGAGCTTGAGTCAAGACAATCCTCGCTGCGTAAGGAAGTACATGAGCTACAAAAAGCAACATTCAATCCCTTTGATGGGTGGAGACTCAAACCGAGGAGATGATACGCCGCATGATGGACGTATGATGGAGGAGAGAGAGAGGCTCTGCCGGTCGCTGCCACCAGATATTTAGTCTTGAGTATATCGCTTGGCTCATTTAATACTTTGTGTTTTTTAACATTTGACCTCAAAGTGTTGACTTTAACGCTTAATGATTTGTGTTGTTTTCAACATTTGACCTCAATCTTGACTTTTAATGCTTTAATACTTTGTGTTTTTAAATTTAAATGATAAATATATTTAAACTTATCATATATATATATATATATATATATATATATATATATATATAACCACAATTAAACTTATTAATATATAAGTAATAATTAAATTTTATGAAATATTAATTAAATAATTAAAATATTTATAAATTTAGTGACCACAAGATGTGGTGACAACAACAGAGACCGCTAATGTGGTCACTAAGAAGGAAACTATTTTATGGTATATAGTGACCACATCAGCAACCATACTTTAACGACCACAAGATGGTCATAGAATTGGTCACTATCTAGTTGATTTGGTCTTCTACTAATTAGATTATGTGACCATTCGAAGATTTATTTGTGACCACATATGTGATCATTATCTGTGACCACATTATCATGGGTTTATCCGTGACCATTACTGTTGTGGTCGCTCAATTCAAAGACCACATTTCTTGTGGTCGCACTTTGTGACCACTTGGTCACTGATTTGTCTTTGTGACGAGATTTTCTAAGACTACACGTTGTGGTCATTGGGTGGTCGCTATACCTCTCTAGCGACCACTTTGTGACCACTTTTTGTGGTCTCAATTTTGCTGTTTTTTTTTGTAGTGTAAGTTAGTTGATAATGAGACCCGTCTTCAAACTAAACCCATGTTTATCCAGACCATGATTCTTACTACTTTAGCCGTTGTCTCAAGCAGATCGTTACTCCTGCTTCCCCTCACACCACTCCAATTTCCGTTTCATCAATGGCAGTTAAAAATAATGTCAGACGACATAACAATAAGAAGTCTCTTTATCCAAGTAGCTTCGTAAGAACAAAGGTCATTATGTTGAACCATACACTCGGCTGCACAGATTCTTTAGAACACTCATACTTTAAGACCCGGGGCCTCAACCCACTATGGACTCCCATTCCAAGTTTGGTCTTGCTCATCTCTCTCTATAAAGTGTGTCTACGTAATATGGTTAATCGTGTTCATCTTCCATCTTCTCAAAGGCATCCAACACTCCGCTTCTTCTACTATATCAGGTACTTCTCCTACGTGGCTTCTTGATTATGCTTGCTGCAATCATATGACTTTTTTTCCTGATGTTGTACCTTCACACACTTCTACTTCTCTCGCTACAATATACATTGCAAATGGTTCTCCTATGCATGTCTCTCATCTTGGTAATGTCTCTACACCAAATTAACCGTTTCCAATGTTTACCAAATTCCCTAACTCACTCATAATCTTCTTTCTCGTCTCAGATATACTCACACTTCCCGCCCGTTTCCTCTCAAGATCGCTGAGTCGATATCTACTGCACTACCTCCTCTAGAACTTTTCGAGCTTTTAACTTCCAAAACTTATAATGCTCTCTTCAAACTACCAAGAGCTCTGAGGAGTTGGATTATTATATTGTTATATTTATTTTGTAATTTCCTAGGATTATAATTTGTATTTTCCTAGGATTGTAATTTGTATTTTCCTAGGGTTGTATAGCCTAGCCTATATAAGGCCTTCTATTGTACTTGTAATTAACGGTTTTTAATATAAAGACTCAAGACTTTCTTCACTATAGAACGTTAAATGTTATTTTCGGGATCAGTGGGTCGCCGATCGCGCCTCGGCTTTTTCTGGACCACGGATGGAAGGCAAAGATTGGCCTGCAGAGACCAAAGCAAGAGAAATCATGAAGAAACAAATAGAAGATTATTTGCCTGACAATACGGCCATTACTGCAACCCCAAATCTCAGTTTCGAGGTGTTTGTTTCTTGTCCCCACCCACAAGAAGGCCTTTTCTAATCGACGGGGACGAGTTCTCTTCCTGTTGCTCTTCTTTATACTTTTGCTTCATCTTAAAACAAATACCTACCGATAATGCTGTCTATGGGAGGTCTAAATCTGCGGGGAAAATGGTTTGTTTTTTTTGGTTTTTTCTTGCCTAAATTTAGTGATGCTTTGTGTGTATTCCCTCCCCTTAAAGTTAGGGGGTATAACTGATCATCTGTTTCTATTCTTCTAAATTCTAATCACCACCAAATTCACTACCAGAAATTGCAGACCATAGCTGTTTTGTAGGAAGTTCTCGTGGCCTGGTTAGTCTCCAAGATTAAGGTATGCTGGTTTTTTTTTTTCTAAGAAACAACAAGATCGTTTTCTCTTTTTATGTTTTATCTGTCTTTTAATCATTTATATATTTATAGTAAAATGCGACCTGTCAAGCATCCTGCTGCTACCCAAGGCTGTCAGCTAACCAAAACCTAACTGCAGACCTCTGCAGCTCCAAGAACCCGAAAAATCCATGGTTGATCCAGTCCTCCATTATGTTAGTTCTGAATTAACCTGCCTCTTTTTTTTGGTTAGAATTGTGCTAAACTCGTATACTTATCAATACACACACTAAACCTCAGTTTGGAATCCGGAAAGTAGTAAGGACAGAAAATAGGACTTCGGAAAGTAATAAGGAAAGCAGGCTAGGACGCATAGAGGGGCATACTCATTACTTGTTACTAAAGGAGCTAGAAGATACAGAGTGCTGATATTCTTACAATATAGGTTATTTTACAGCTGAAGCGAAACCTAGCATATATAATAAGTCCGAGCTGATTCATCACTATTGTAATAGGACGAGACAGACAGGACTATGTTTTGAGTTGAGTTAGACTCATGAATTGGAGCTGGTTTTCTTTCGGTGTCTAAAACACAGCTCCCCCATATTTCAGCAGCCTCCAGGCAGTTGAGCACAGCCTCTTTTGGTGGAGAAACATGGCGGTTCTGAACATGGGGTGCCGGGAATTGACATTGTCGCTGAAGACCTTGAAAAGGAGGAGGAGGAACCCTTCTGGGCCCAAAGAACTCATCCAACTCAGCAAACCCTTCTCTCCCAACATTCAAGAGATGTTGATGATCTCCCTTTGATGCCATTTCCTATGAATGTGTACCCCAACAAGGCTGTTTCTGTTGCTTCTTGGTATGAAAGTATCACCAAATAGACCTCCTTATATAGAAACCGATCTAAGTCTCTTAGCCTTAATTTTGTGATTCTCCTTTAAGGGTAGAGAAAATCATGGCGTATTAGGCTTTTGTTGCACAAACCGAGACAGGTTTTTGCTGAGGGGCAATGCTGTCTTATTTGCAAGGAATGATAGATACATATTTCAGTGAAACAAAGGAAGAAAGAATAAGTTAGGAAGGATATTTTATTTTTCTATTTGGTCGTCAGTGAATTAGATCCGGCCCATCCTTGTAAATTTCCAAATTATTGACAGTTCCATATAGGCTCCAGAATGGGCTCCATTAAAAATATGGTTCCAGATAATCTTCAGTCTCTGGAAGGAAATATTCTTTACATCTCTGTCCAGACGCGTGAAGATGCGGCAGATAAATTATTTTGCCTGAAGAAGGCTAAGGAAAAGAATATATCAATTGTGGCCAAACATTTAAGAGATTCAGAATACTCTGTTGATTCTAGATAAAAGCCTGGTGAAGCAGCAGAAAAAGGATATATGACCAGATAGGGTAGACTCCGGACCTGGGTTATGAGGGAAAGATCCATAAACAACGGTGTCCAGAAATTGTGAGACCGAGACCGAGACCGATTCCTCCTCTCCTGTAAAGCATCATCTAAGTCCCAAGGGTATAAATATATCCTGTTTGACCAACATTAACATTCTCCTAACTTCTCTCAAAAAAAAAAAAAAAAAACATTCAAAGATACTCTCCTAACCAGCAGTTAATCTGGTAAATGTTGTTTGGACCAACATTAACGTTCTCCTTTTAAGCACGTGTGATTTGATTCATTTTGTTTGCAAGTTCAAATTGTATCCCATTTAATAACCTTTTTGATAAATGTTATGATTCTTGTAGCGAATAGTGATAAAATATGTGGGAACATCAACTAAAACTTTCATTATTTATAAATAACATTACATAAAAGGGTATTTATAATAACCATGTGTATGATGAAATTACAAAAATATCCCTTTATCTTGTATTGCACCGTAGGGCTTTATCCTCGCACCCCTAACCTATCATTTTGTCGGCCTTGAACAAAAAAAGACAAGTCTAAAGGGCAAATACTGTCGTCATGCTCCGCTCCAACATTTGTCCCCTTTTCTTCATAAATACGAGCCACATATTACAATAATAAGTATTTGAATCAATGTCATGGTTGAACATTGTGAGGAACCTTGCTTTATGAAAGCTCATAAGTATTAACCAGGACCAGTGAAGGAGCTTGCTGAGTAGCTCATTTGGTAGTGGAGAATTTGGATTTCCTAACCATGGTTATGCTTTGGTAGTGGTGAATTTGGATTTCTAACTATGGTTATATGTTCCAACTTTTTATATATGCTGTCATCTCAGACATGTATAAAGGTTGAAGTCATCCAACAGCTTCCTCAACTTTATATATTATTAATTTCCTAACTAACTTTTATTCCAACGCTAGCCTTCTTTGGAGTGTACTTTCGGTAGGTCGGATTTTGGATTATGCCTTCTACCTTCATCTTGACTTGAGTTGAATATGACATGTTGGAATAAATCGGATTTTTTTTGAAAGGAAAATAATTTTATTGATTCAGACTGACAATGCATTCGATTAAAATACATAATCAAATTCAATAAAAACTCCAGAGAATGACGCAACATCCAGGTTAATAACATAATAAATTTATGACTCAAGTTCTACGACATATTGATGACCTTGATTTGATTTAATGTCTTTACCTGATCGAATCTGTTTTACCGTTCCAATCACTTATACACATACCGTACTAAGACGATACAAATCACACGTCGCACAAGACGATGATAAAAACATGAAAAAACAAATAAAAAATCTAGATTTTTGTGGAAGAACCACTTAATTGAGAGAAAATGATATAAAGAGATATAGATGAATGATTTCAGGTCAAGAATAACAAAAAAATCACTCATCTTTACTTATGAAAAAAGGGCTAGAAAGAACGGAATAATGGGAATTTAATTTGAACTTTATTTGATATTTTTATATTATAAGTTAAAATTTTTCAGTATATATGGAAAAGTTAAGATCAAAAAGAAAAAAGCTTGATTACTCAAATAAAATATGGGGAACAAAAATCCAACACTTGGAACATGTAGTAACAGCAGTTAACATCACGACTCATGTGAACTCATGTGCATTTGCTTGGATTCTTCTTCACTTTGGTCCCTCTTTCTCTACATGGCATCTCTAAATTTTCTCCAAGAAAAGCAGAGTTATAATTTCAATATTGAGAATAAAGATGGTGAACTTTTCTTAAGAATGTAATGTAGTGTTAATATACTAAAATATCAGTGAAATTTAGTTCACATGAACTGAATGATTCCTTCCCTGTACGTCCCACTTTATTGGCTTCTATCCGATCTTTCACAAAAAGTTGGGATTCAGTAGTCCTGATGACTGAATCTGATTCTTTATTAAACTCCTTCCTTTCTTAAATCTCAAGTTTGGTAAATGATTGCTTTTGCATTAAGCAATTCACTGATTCCTTCCGAATTGCATTCTTCGGTACTGGCGGTGGTAGGATTAAAATAATGGGAGGCAAACTTTAAGGACGGTTTGTTTATGGTTTTTGAAAATTGTTTTATGTTCTTAAAAGTAAGGAGAATAAGAAAATATTTGTTTTTTGTTTTTTGTTTTTTTTTGAAAAAACACAAAAAATATAAAAATAAATAAATTCAAAGAACAAGTAAAGTTTTGAGATAACACCAAAATGGTGTTGTCTATATTTTTAAAAACTGTTATCAAAAACAATTTTAAAAAACAAAAATCAAACAAGGCCTCAAGGCTTCGGTTTTGTTATCAGCAAAGTACTAAGGAAGGAAAATAGAGAAAAAAAAAGTTTAAATTTAATAAATTAATTATATATGTTCATTCAGACTCATTTCATTTGTTTCTTTATATTATATAAGACCATAAATTTTGAAGAATTTTGATTATATTTGATTTTTTTATATATATTTTATGATAAAACCAAATATGAGAAAAATTATATTCCTTAATATTTTTCTTCTTTCTTCCCTAAAACTTTCGGTTCAAAATGGAGCATTGACAAAGAAAGAAAAATTTGAGAGAAAAGTGGAAGGAAATATTTAGAGAAAATAAAATAGGTTTAAATTAAAAAATTAATTATATATGTTTATTCAAACTCATTTTATTTGTTTCTCTATTATCTAAGTGACTAAGAAATTTAAAAATATATGAAATATATAAAATTTTGACAAATTTTAATTATATTTTATTTTCTTTTATACTTTCCACAGTGAATCAAATATTGAAAATCATTGTTCTAGTATTATTTTTCTTTGCTTACTCTTTAATTCCAAACAAAGTCTAAGTAAAAAGTTTTTACAAAAAAATCAATAATTAGAAGTTTTAACTAATGTCTTAGCAATTATAATTTGAGGGCATGGTATAGGACTTGGTTCATGAATAATAGAAAAACTTTCAAAAATTCAAGGGGGTGCTGTTTCCTTACCCCTTGGGCATATACAGGATCTGCCGTTGTTCTTCAAATCTTTTTTTTTTATTTTATATCTAATCATTTTATATATCATGTTACAAAGATTGCGTTCTTATAAAAAATTCGAGTATGATATTTTCTTTTCTTACTTGAGTTCAACCTCAATGACACAATATTATCATATATATTAGTTGTAAGGATTAAGTAGAAATACCACCTGCTATGTAACAAGAGGAAGTATTTATCAAATAAAATACTATTCAAATATATATTTTTTAATAAAGTTATAGGGATGAAAACTAACTTATAATTAAAGAGTATTGAGGTGGATAAAGATGAGAATGGAAGACACGTGGTGTTTGAGAACTCAATAGTTATCCTTTATAATTTTTTTCTACGTTAAATTTTATATGCTTTTTTGCAATGCTTTTTTTTAATCAATTCACTTTTCGTTATATTATAGTATTTTGTTTTATGGTAGAGCTTTGTCATTTTTATGATATCTCTCGACTTAAATAAGGATTAGTTTCTGATATGATTTAAAGACGCATTTCATAGGTACACGGACCCATTCAACACACGTCATGGTTTTGGCAAAAAATAATATTTTATTATGTTTCTCACAAATTAGTTACCAACACTACAAGAAAAATGAGTTATAGAGACAAGATTTTAGTTGCGGCCAAAAAATTCTGCAACCAAAACATATCTTTAGCTTCATTTTTAAAATGGCCGTAGAACTAGAAATCATCTTATAAATGCTAGAAGGATTAGGTCGCAACTATAAATCATATTATGCTGTGAGATTATTAGGCCACAACTATAAATCATCTTATAGCATGAAAGTACTATGATTTAAACTATAAATTATCTTATAGTCGTGTGTAATGATGGGTTGGTGAATCTGAGTAAATCATATTATAGTTGCAGGGAGTATTAGGTCACAACTATAAATCATCTTATAGTTGCGGGAAGTACTACGCCGCAACTATAAATCATCTTATAGTTGCGGGAAGTACTACGCCACAACTATAAATTATCTTATAGCTGCAAAAAATAATGGGTCGCAACTATAAATCCTCTCAATTCCTATGCATTTTCTTTTGGCTCCCCGTGATATCCCCATTCCCTTGACGACGCCATGGATCCCGGCGCTTTTCCACCGCACCATTATCGACTCCGTCGCTCCGCTACCGAATTTGCTCCTCCTCCTAGCAAGATCTCGACACCACAAACCCTGCTTAAGATCAGATTCCTCTCTTCTCACCAATTCCGACTTCATTTTTCCCTTTGTGTGCAATTCTTCGGGGGTGGTAATGAAGGTTTGTACAACATCTCCGTTCTCACAATTGACCGACCAGTGGCCTATCTGACTGAGTTTTTGAGGACCGACTATAGAGGGCCTTGCTTCGACACTCATCTCCGTCGCCGGTGAGTCTCTCGCCACCGCCTTCTGACGACCCCACACGCCTTTCTTGCGATCCTCTCCCAAAGAGTATCCCTTCCATTCCTTCATATTTGTCCACAACACTCGATCATTGGTAAGACTTTGCCTGCTTCCTTATGCTTTCAAACATGCTAATTCGTTGTTGATTATTCCCTCTCGCTTTCTTTAACATTGAGAATCATAAAATTCAGACATTTGTTTTCTCTCATCTATGATGAAAATTGATCCTTGTTAGACATTTTATATATGTTTTCTCTTATCTATGTGAAAACCAACTAAAATGCAGGAATATGTTCAAGAGAGATTAATTGAAGGTGCATTTACAACAAAGACCACGTTTCCACATAGGAATGAGTAAAGACTCAAATAGGTTAGTTTTGGATGAGGCATCATATTCTATATGCGTATTTTTTTTCTGCCCTTAGTCACAACTACTTCCCATATTTTGAATCCTAACTTAGAATTCTTACAATTACTTCATTTTATTTTCAATCGACACTCATTTATGTTTCACTGATGAAAGTTGGTTCTCGTTCAATACTTTCATTCTTATGTTTTAGTTTTTGGTTTCTCGTGAAGATAATCGGAGCAGAGGCCAGATCTTTTAGTCTTGTTCTTGAGAGGCCATTCTCTCCTTTTCCAATCCAACAACCGTGTCTAATGAGTGATCTCGATATTTTGTTTAATAGAGGTCGTGTTCCTATTGCCACCTGGAACAAAACTATATTTGCATCAAATTTGCAAACATGTTCTCGAGGGTGGTGGGAATTTGAGTTTGCTTGCTGTTTTCACCTAAGTTTATAACTTTCCAAGGATAAAAGGAGTTTGGAAGGTCAAAATGCCAAAGGAGAGCTATATTACAATCACTTTCTTGGTATGAGTTACAGTAAGGTGTGGGGTTTAGCTTGTTTATGCTCTTCAATTACATTGATAATTATGTCATTTCTTTGAGGTAATTTTAATTCCTAATTGTTGATCTTATTGTTAATGTAAGTCCATAAAATATTTATTTTGGCTTGTCATTGTGAGGGAGTGGATGAAGATGCCTTTTGGCTTGTTGGCAAAGCATTTTATGTTGCATTTCTATTTTTTTTCCTATTGTTTGTTTTGTAGATTACAAAGCAAATATATGTAGGATCATGCATCCAAACTGAAGCCGATGTGGAGACTTTGTCAGATGCAGTAGGTGCTCTTATACATTTTATTTGAGCATAAATGTAATTTTGTTGGCATACTTTTAACAAACTATTGTTTTTTTTCCTCATAATTATCCGTTCTACAAGATTCAATTTTTGGGGATATTATGCAAGATGTAGAAGTCAGCCAAATACTTTTTGTTTTGCTTGGGACAAGGAATTTTCTGTTAGCATTTGGATGTTATATCAATTAATGTCATTTGCAAATTTATTCAGTTCAGTATTAATTATTGACAAAAAGAAAGCACGAATAATCATGGGAGTTGCCACTACAAAAAAAGATGCAAAGAACATGAGCCATGCATCTCATGCAACCGTATCTTTTCAAGTTATAAACAATATAATTCATAATTTTATAGTTGCTCCTGCTAAACATTTATCTAAAATTTGATTCTATTATTTCGTCTATACAACTAGAGTTCCCTGTCTCTGGCTCACACTTTGCTTTGTGTGTCCTTGTGTAATGTGACTTGGGTCAAGAAAAATATCTGTTGGGTGTACTTGTGGGCACTTTGTGTGTATGAACAGCTTTTTTTTTTTTTTCAGTTACAAAACTATGTAATGAGACATCTTTGAAAACCTTAGATGCGCTTTGTTAGCTTCTTCAATGTAGAACTTCATCAGACTCGCATCATTCAAAGAATCACAGTACTTCACCTATTCAAGAAAAAGAATCTTTGTTGACCAGATCTCTATATTCTGATCTGTAATAAAACTAGTGAATGATCTCATTGTAGTACAGAATTCAATGTCTTGATTTTTGGCCCCTATCAGCAGCTTTGGATCCATTATTGCTATTTTTTGGTATCTATGCTTTTATTTCTCTATTTCTTTCACTGTTAATGTTGGTATTCTTTGCATGGGGTCTAGTTATCCCAATTACATGTCCCATATGACAAGAGGAAATTTTCTTCAGATCATAGCAATCATTGCCATATCAATTTTCAAAGTGGAATTGAAGTTTAAAATTGAGAATCGATGTATCAATCAATGAGTCATGCCAAAATTTATATACTTATGATCAATCATCCTATTAGGTAACTACAATATTTTATGCATTTTGTTAGTGCTTGAAAGACATTTACTACTTAATGGTCTCTGTTTGACTGAATGATTCTCAACAAGTACTTTTCTTTCTATATGAGGAGTTTATTTGATTTTCTAATCTCCTATTGTACTGATAGTGGTGAACTGGGTATTTATTGTGAATCCTCCTGATGATTAAATCCATATAAATATTAGCTTTATGACTGGGATTTCTATGTTTGCCTCATCACCTGGTAGTTCCTATTGTCACATCATAACTAGATTATTGTCTGCATGAAAGGCCAAAATTCAAAACTCATCTACTAGAAATAAAGGGCTGGTATATATAAGGGAAGCATGTGAGGATCCTATTCAAATCAAAACAGAGCATGTCTAGCCTCAAATCATGTCCAATATTCTGTCATTAATTCTATATTTGAATGTAATTGTAATAGTAGCTTAATTTTAGCCTTACCGTTGACCAACTTTATGTAATTGTAACAAAGAGTTTAAATTTAGACTTACCATTAACATGTTTACTAAATTAGACTCTCAATCACTCAGAGCATATTTAGAACTTCATCACTGAAAAGGTGCTCTGGAAAATCTTTACTTTACATGGTATCGAGTTGTAGATCTCTAACGAGTCACCGATCCAAGTCCTCGCTATGCCTCCTCCGATCAAAATCCAAACTTTAATCTCTTACACTCCAACTCTCCTTCCTAGCAAATAAATCACTCATTACTCAACATCACCGCCTAAATAAATGAAAAGTTAACTCCCACCACCTTTCCTCAATGGCGTGCTCAATTTGAAGCACTCCTCATTGGTTACGATTTACTCGACTATGTCGAAGGCACCCTTCAGTGTCCCTCTTCCTACCGTACCACCGCGATGAGCTGCTAAGACCCAGGTTTCTGCCGTGATAAACTTATCCTGAGTGCTATTTTAGCATCTACATCTCCCTCCATCACCCCACTTATTGCTACAACACATACCTCTCATGACGCCTGGACAAAGCTAAAAAATTTATATGCTAGCTGATCCCGAACTCAAGCTATGCAGTTAAAGGAAGAACTCACCTTAATCCAGCGTGGAACTCGGTCAATCACAGAATACCTCCATGTTGTGAAGGCCTTGGCTGATGAAATAGCCATTATTGATCATCCAATTTCGGATGATGACCTAACTCTTTATGTGTTGAATATTTAGGTCCTCAGATTTTCGGAGATTTTCTGTAACGCCACCGAGCCCGAGAATCGTCATTGGCCTTTGAGGAGTTGCACGAATCTTCCGGGTTGACATGATGTACTAACTGAGGCGCTGGAAGCTGCAACACAAAGAATCGGGTTATTTCGCCTAACTTCACGAAGACAAAGCATTCTGCACTAGGGGGGAGTCAATCGTGGTCCTTCAAGAAACATGATTCTGCCCGTGGGCCTCTAGGTTCCAACTTAAGCATAAACTTTAATGGAGCCCAACATGATGGTCGTCGCTCGAATAACATCTCCGGGAGGCCCAATTATTCCAATCGGCGTTACCATCCCAAATGCCAACTCTGTGATTAGTTAGGCCACATTGCCAAGTCCTGTCCTCAATTCCATTCTTAGAATGTTTCAATAAATTGTGCTACCGCATCTAATGGAAGGGATAAAAATTGGCTACTTGATTCGGCTGCTTCTCATAATATCACGAGTGATCTTTCCAATTTATCTATTCATTCCGAATATGATGGAACTGACAAAGTACTTTGGGTGATGGCCTGTGCTCTGCGCCCCACATATTGGTCTTGGCTTTGCACCTCCCCTCACCGAACTTTTACTTTCTGCGTGATACTCTTGTGTTCCAAACCTGCAAAATTTAATTTCCGTCTCATCATCTCACCAAACAAAATAATGTGTCTTTGTTGAATTTCATCCTTTTTATTTTCTCGTGAAGGACAAGATTCCTGGGGCGATTCCTACTAAAAGGAGCATGTAACAATGGCATCTACACCTTCCCGAATCAATAGTAGCATCAAAAAGGTTGCTAATGTATTGAATGGATTCTATTGATGGATGGCACAAGCGCCTTGGGCATCCTTCTATTAAAATTGTCCATCATCTGCTAAAAATTTTCTTCCTATTTCATCACTAAAATTTTGTTCTACTATGTCATTCATGTTCTATCAATAAGCCGATCATCATCAACTCTTCAGGTCAATAAATTTCCAAAGTCATGGAGCCACTTGAACTTATTTGGTACCATGTAATCTTGTCATGGTAGACCGTAAGATATATACAAACTTATGACACCATTACCAAAGGACTATTAATCTAATCCTCGCAATAATGCCATGAAACTTGTTTGTTGTATTTCTTTACAATTATACTCATTAAAATCGGTTTCCTTAAGATTAGATAAATCTCTTTCTACTTCTGATCCAAGATCCTACAAGTGCACAGGTCGAACAAGTAATAAAATGGATTTAAGTCCGTATATCGATCCCACATGTATCTCAAGAATTATCAATCAACTAATTGACTAATCAAATTTCTTCACTATTTGACTCTTAAACGGCAATTGAAATCACTTAGAAGCCTTAAAATATACAAGTCTAATATATGTGAATGAATAACAAATAAACTCAAATTTAAAAAGAATAAAGAATAAAGAATAAGAATGAAAATAATCGGGACTAACCATTATCTTTTAAAGGAAACATTGAGTACACTACTATTGTGAAAAATCAATTTCGCAGAAAGTACTTTATAACCTTGCTTCATGAACTGGGCATTTTAAATCGCTCCGTGGAATAAGTAGTATAGCTATCTCTCCAAACTACACCGCTTCATCACTTCAATTTTCCCCGATTCTTTCAAGACAGTGGGAATTAGATGGAATCACTTTTAACTGTGTTGCCCTCGTTCGATATTTTCTTTTCAATACTTAATACCCGTGAACGTGGACTATAAAACCATAGCTCCCAAGACATGGGTATAGCTGGCTTACTCTTTACCGGTTTCTCCTCCTCTAAATTAGAATAGTCTATCCTTTTCCTTGATTAGATCTCGCCTAACACCTGGATTAGAATCACTCTTAGAATTAAGGTGAAATCTCCGGCTTGTTTAATTGATAATTCATTCAACTCATTCTTGATTTCAATGAGACGAGATTTATCGAAATAAACTCACATAAAGCTACTCATTAGACTTCAATATTAGGGTTAATATACCCTGAGAAATTGTTCATCACTCTCGTGATTGCCTTCTCTCAGGTCACTCGTAGGGCCTCCTAGAAATCGTGAGTATGAAGCAATGCTACACCGGTATAAGACACCGATATTGAATCAATTACGTAAAACGCATAACCGTAGCGTATTTTTAAGCCGAAAAGTTCACACAGCACCCGACTTATTCGCAGAAAGATAAATTCTAACAACAGAGTTTGCTCAATGGAAGCTGGGTTTCTAAATCACTGAATTACACACAGCAATGGTTATCTGATAAAAAATAACCACTGTAATAATGAAACTGGAGGTCCGAATTCCAGAATTGTCTGAACTTCAAACAACCGGGGAGGTAATTTGAAGAAAATGAATTTCCGTATTCAGCTTCGCGAACAAGCACCTGCTCCGCATCAAGAAATAAAAAAATCTACTCTAATGCCCAAACTTAAAAATGGAAATAAAACTAAAAAAAAATAAGACAAGAAGAAAAAAATAACAAAATGAGCCTTAGGCTACCCCAGCCACTGTCTATAATAGTCGCCTTTCAACACTAGCCTACGTATTTATAGGGGTTTGGAAGCGGGCCCCACTCGATGCACCTATTTGTGGATTTCAAAATAATCGGCCCATTGTTTGTTCATGTCACGACCTATTTGTTTGTCACTCGACTTGATGTCGTGAACTTCTCTCTTTCATGCTGCGTAATTTCCACTGCTCGCCATTGAGTCAGTTTCCGATGTGTCGCGACTTCAATCATACGTCGCGACTTCATCTTTTTGCATTGTGATCTCTTCTGAGGTCGTGACTTCAATCATAGGTCGCGACTTCGTTTTTCTGTTCATCTGTAGCAGAAGCTTTTATCCGGTTGCACTTGCTCTTAACACCCCTTGTATCTGATAAGCATCGCTGACCGCTAAAATGACGTCACCTCCTTTCCCTTCTAACCGTTGTCACCATGTAGCCTGAAGGACGTCGCGACTTCCTCTTTCTATCTTGTAAGCTCTTTTGAGGTCGCTACTTCAATGTTATGCTTATGAGCTCTTTTGATGTCGTGGAAGTTTTACTATTGTTGTGACTTGTTTTCAGCATCTCTTTGGTATGATGTCGCTGACAAATCACTGATGTCACACTTCCATTCTTTGCAAATGATGTCACGACCACCGGATGACGCCGCGACATCCTCTTACTTCAATCGATGTCGCGACTTCCGATGACGCCGACCTCCATGTCTACCGTTAACCTTCACCTGGTCGCGACTGGCGGTGTCGCGACATCCGCCTCGCTTCTTATTAATTCCCGGCCTCTGATTTTGGAGTTTCTTTTGCGACCTGGGTTTTATTCTCTTCATTATTGTCAAGGTCGCGACATCAAGTCCTTTCTTTCAAAATTAGTTGCGACTTCCTTTACTTGAGGTCAGTTTGCGGCCTTGTAGTCGCCTCCTTGTCGCGACCTCATGGTATCAATGACGCCATTTATCCTCGCTTATCGCGACGTCGCAATGATGTCGAATAGGCCAGAACTTCATTTGACTGCTTCTCTTATTCTCAACCAAGTCACATTTTGTCTCAACTTCCTTCCGTGTGTCACGCACTTCACTTTATTTACTCTTCGCCTTCTTCCAAACCAAATTATGGGAGGTCGCGACTTGAATTGCCAGAATCAGACTTCCCCGTCGCGAATTTCCGCTTTCACTTTGATTTAAATTCCGTCACAGCCGATTTCTTAAGATTTACAAAATTTGATTTTCTCAGAGCCTCGCAAATTGAATTGATTCACTTTATCGCTTTCTTCGCAAACAATTCATCATTATTCTCATTATAAACTCGTAAAAATGTATTAAAATTCATGAGTTTTTGGACTCATCAAATTCCCTCAATCTAAAATTTTGTTTGTCCTGCTGAAGAAATTAATAAAATTGTTTGTCTTTAAACAATAGGTTTAAAAGTCTTAAGATAGGTATTTTTCTATTTATCTCACATTTTTCTTTCTGTTCTTGATGGTGGAACCAAGAGATACTACTATTATTTCAAATTCTACTAAAAGAATAAGTATAAAATATAAAATTTTTGATAAACTAATGTATTTAAACATTTATTTAATAAGTCTGTGGTTCTCGTGTGTGTGTGTGTTGTGTCATCAATCCTTTCTAACCTTCATGATGAACTTACTGATCTTCTGTTTTCTTTAATCACATCAGTCCATATGCTGCTTGCATTTGATTCCTTACTCAATGTAGGTAAATCCAACTTTCAAAATCAATGAGGTCTTTCGTGCTTGTAATGTTGGGTTTAGGTAATTGGCAGATAATGGAAAAATTAGGTTGTAAATTACCCGCTTCCATCTTGTCTCTACATTGTCAAGCTCCAACTCTCTTCCTTTTTCTTCTTGTTCCTTTCTCTCGATTCTCCTAATCTCACCCTCACTTTTGAATTCTTTATAACTCACTTCAAATGATTTAAAGGATCCTTTGCTCTTAACTCTTTTGCCTACTCTATGATTTGGAATAGTGCAAAATGTTTGTCTTTCTTAGCTTTCATTACTTTATAGAACTTTGGGTTAGCAACCCTATACTCAGCTATATTTAGTGGTGCTAGTGTTAAACACCCTAACAGCTTATTCTCCTTGTTCATAAATAGGCTATACTGATAAAACTTTATTCTTTATTTCACTTAGTTTTCCTAGCTTCTTTTACTTCTTCAACCCCCTTTCTTGTCAAAATCGAATATTCTCAAACCTTGCTCTTCCCTTAATACTACACTTAACTAGGAAACTATTAATGTAACTCTTAATAAAGCCATTGTATAATAAACTTTACTTAATCAAGGTTTGTTAGAATCAAGGCTTATTTGGCTCAAATCAAGAACTGTAGATGAATATGCCAAGACATTTTAAGGTAGGCTGAAAGGCCTGCCGCTTGGTGATTTGGCCTTTATCATTTCCCCGTTTATTGTTTTCAATTTGTACCTTCAATCAATAATCAAACAAGTTCTAGGACTGTGACTCAACTCGACTCCCCTAAGATGTTCCTAATTCCCTCTCTCAAAGTTTCATAAGTTTTGTTGGACTAATGTGTATTATTTCTTCAAGACTTGTACTTATTCATCAGATACTTACATTTATTTTAAGCAAGTATTTTGTTTCATCAAGAATAAATCAATTTTCCACTTTTAAATCTAACCGACCTTGATGTAACAAAGAATGTTCATAATAGCAGTTTCTTTATTCATGCCCTGATTTTGCACTTATTTGTGTTCAAATTTATCTCCTAGTTAAACTACTTTAACTAGTTCAGATTATGACATTTCAACATTTTCATTCTTGAACTAAGTATCAATGTTATTTTCCCAACAAGTCAAGCAAAAGAAAAACACAGCTAACTACCAAGAACAAACATTTTCTTTTTACAATTTTCTTGTTTTATTGATGATCAAATTGCAAGTGTGTGGAGAACAACATTAGGAAGAGAGGAATAGAAAGACTACCAATGGTAAGGTCATTTTTTTCTTTGAGACATCAAAAATGTCAGGGGTCTAGATCCAAAGTAGTAGCCAAATTTGAGAGAATTTAGGGAATTTCATTTCCATTCTCCTCTTCTTCTTGATAATTTCTCTTCTCCATCCGATCTTCATGACCTCAACTCATTGGAGTTCAACTTTGTTCAAATATCTCTGGCTTGCCCTAATGTGTTCATTGTTCTCTCCATCTCGGTCATGACTTCTAAAAAATTCTATGAGATTATCGTTAATCAAAACCCAAAATTTCTAGCCAGATTTTTCCGTATTTTTCTATTTTCCAGCCTTTTATCTATTTCTTCTATTTTCTTTCAAAGTCCTTGAGCAAAGACTCAACAGGAACTTGTCCCTAATCCGCTTTCTGCAGCCTTAGCCCCTGCTTTTGTAATCTCTTTCTTTTATGGATTTTGAGGAGTCAAATCACATCATACTCGGGTTATTGTAGGAATGACTCATGGCTCATTTCTTTTACCTTTTCGTAGATCTGATCCCCGTCTCCATTTCTTTCTTTGAACTTCTCCCTCTTGTGCTTTCCAAAATTTCCTTCATCTCGTCCTCTCTTCCTCGCCCATTACCCCTTCCTATTGTTGATCTTCTTTCATCCTAAATTTCTTCATATTTTCTTCTTTCACTTCATCTCTTCTTCCCAATTTTAATCCCTTCTCTTCAATTCTTTTTCATAAACCTCTTCTTTGAACTTCTGTTGAGTGCTCCATTTCTCTTCTCTTTCTTCCATACTTTTCTGCATAGAAATGAGCATCTCCATTATTTGGTTATTTTCTTGGCCCCAGAGCTTCTCCTGCCTCTCTCAAATCCCTGTTTCTCATCAGTGAGAGCCGCTGTTGGGTGGTGAAATCTATAGGACTTCTTTCATATGCTCCATGTCCTCTCGCAAAAATAGAGGTGTTCCTTCCGCCTGTGTTTTTGATTTTGCCCTTCTTGGTTTTCCACCATCGTATAAGTCCTCTTTGCTTGCACTCTCCTCTCATCCTCCTAACTGGTCACTATGACCCCTTCTTTCTTTGATTCTTCGCTCGCTACTTCCCCGTTAGAGTTGAGTGATATAGGGCATTCCTTCTTCTCTCCCATGGCCCTTCACACCACTCTAATACATAACCTCGTATAAGGTCGGATGAGGGATTAAAACCCCGCTTATTTTAATTATTATTCCTCATTATAGAATTTCAATAACTCGTCCCAAAATATCAATCTTGTAATCCTTTCAAAGATGGCATAGAGAAGGATTGCCTCTTGTTCTCTTACTGCGGCAAACGTGTTTGTAATTTAATAGAGTGATAAGAAATAAAACCACACCTTTACCTCCCTCCACAAATCTCCCGCTGTATTCCGCTTTCCTTCTTCTTCCACCGCCTTTCCTGTCTGGCACTTTCTCGCAAGCTTCTCACTTGCTAGGTCGCTTCATCACTTCTTGAATTTTGATCCATTTTTCTGTCCTTCCATCCCATACATCTCATTAATAGTCTTTGCTCCATAAGGCACCCAGACTCCTCTGACATAAACAGAGTTCTCTTTCCTTCCAACCAGATTGGAGTAAAATTCCTGACGTACTAATGCATAACCACCTTGATGTTTATGACTGTCTCCACCCCATGCTCTATCATCAATTCTTTGAATGGTGAGATGAGTTGGTTAAAACCTCTTCCTACAAATCCCTTTCCGTGATAGTGCTTTTCCGATGGAGAAAGCTCCTCCGAGACGAACTCGCTCTTCCTTCTGTTCGCGTTTCTTTTCCCTTTCTCCTATGTTGCTTTGTCACTTGTTGAACTTCCGGTTGTTCCGACAGCCTGCTCCCTTCAGTTCCAAACGGAACTTCCCTTCAATCCGAGTATATTCTCCATGATTTCAGCCAGTTTGGGATGAGGGTTGAAGGTTCGACCATTAGAGAAATCGGAAGGTTTTTAGGAAGAGTTCGTGTTTAGGGTTTGCAAGAGTAGAGAATCCGTAGAATATATGAAACCTGGAAGGTTGCAGCTGCTTCCTAAGGGAAGAGATGATAGTGGAGGGAAGTTCTCAACAGTTGCAATTCAATTATTATTGTGGCTCTTTATGACTTCATTTATTTGCGCATGTCGCGACTTTAAATTCATGTTATTGTGTGTCATTATTAAATTTGGGGTAATAATTAAAAACTCAATGGGCATACTTAGTCGTTTCTTATGTCGCGACTTGTCTTTGGTTGTCGCGACATAAGTAAACTGTGGGGGACAAGTTATCATTAGGCTGCGACATCAAGTATTTGATGAAATAATTGAATTGTCGCGACATTCACCACTCTTTTGAGGAATAATTCTATTCGCGACCTTGTAGTTTTGTCACGACTGCCTAGTGCGCTCCACCTCGCTGATGTCGACATAACTTTCGTTGCACCGCCCCTTGTCCTTCCTTCCAAGCAACTAAGTTGCGACTGAATCCTCGTCACACTCCAACTTTTTGTCATCACAACATAAGTTTATCGCGACCTAGTTCAAGAATTGCCTAAAATTTTAATGATCGATATCTTTTCACTTTTATTAATTTGAACACTTTTAACATCAATTTTTAATCATTCCCACACAGTAATCTATAAATGTATTCTATCTAATTTTCATAGAATTTTGTTTTTAGGAGAAAAGTACTCCCCTTTTCCCCGTCAAGCTTTCTTTCCAAGTAAGTTGGGCCGGGAGATGTGTCCTAAGTTAAACCTTTCTCTCCTTCCTTGCATTTCCGCATAAGCACTTCGCAACATTTTAAAGGATTCAATTAAACAAAAATTAACTTCTCAAGTACGAACTAATCATTATAAGAACTGAAGAAAACAAAATCAATGTGAATAAAAAAAAAAATATCAAAGTCTAAAATCAAAAACTAAAACCAGAAACTAAAATCTCTTATGGGTCTCCCATCACCGCTTCGCTTTGAGTCTCCAACCGACTCTGTCGTTTTGATTCTTTTCTCTCTCAATAAACCAAAATTGAGCTCTTCCTTTCTTTCCTCCCCGGCTTTGATAATGCTTCGCCTTAATCATTGACTTTAAATTCTTCCCAAAGATCGCCTTATTGTTATCGCTCCAAATGTAGTGCTTGACACCACTGTGTGGTCCACTCCATTTGGATTTTAACTCTGAAATAACTTCCTAATCTGAGTTAAAAAGAAGAACCGTTTCTCCTGCTCTGAACTCTTTTCCTAATCCTCGATCATGCCATTTCTTTGTTTTGTCCTTATATATTCTAGCATTGTCGTAGGCTTCATTTCGCTCTTCAGCCATTCGCTTGGAGCCAGCTTCTCCTTGCGCTTTTAAAATCAAAGTTCAGCTTCGATGGCCCACATAGCTTTGTATTCCAAATGAGGTAGATGACATGGTTTGCCAAAGACAACTATGTGGTGGGGACATTCCAATGGGAGTTTTGGAATGCAATTCTGAGCCCGTAAAGTGCACTCATCGTTTGGGAAGACCAATCCTTCCTGCTTGAACTTACAGTCTTTTCCAGGATTCTTTAATCTCCTGTTGGAAATCTCTGCATGTCCATTGGTCTGAGGATGATAAGCCAGGACTCCTATATGCTTGGATCTCATACCTGCCTCATGAGTTTTGCAAATATTTTGTTTGCAATGGCTTCCATCACTAATGATAGTCTGGGTGTTCCAAATCTCGCTTCAAAATATTCTTTTGTAAGAAACTCACAACTGTATTGGCATCATTCCTTGGACAAGCCCCTGCTTCCACCTATTTGGAAACATAATCCACTGCCAGCAGTATATACATGTTTCCAAATGATGGTGGGAATGGTCCCATAAAATCTATTCCCCATACATCAAAAATTTGCACCACCATTATACTTTTAGGGGCATTTCATTTATGTCATTGAGTATTTCCAATCTTTGCATCTATCACACTGACTCCATTCAAGACAATCTCTCAAGATAGTGGGCCACAATAAATCCAGATTATATCTTGTGAGCTGTTCTTTCTCCGTAAAATGCCCCCATATGGTGATGCATGGCATTCATCTGATTTTACATTGTTCACTCTTCCGCACACATCTTCTCGATAATCATGTCAAGACCCTGTAAATAGCGTAGGGTCATCTCGTATATAGTATCCGTTGTCACCCCCGAAGCTTTTCTTTCGTTGGTAGCTGAATTCCCGAGGAACTACTCCACAGCTTCTGCACTCAATATCGCATACCACAGCTGGACACCTTAAACAACCGTTCATCCGGGGAAGTTCCTCTCACTCGCCTTCCTTCGTTTCATTCCTTTCACTGACAAGTGATCGCCATCACATTGTCACATCCCTTTATCTTTAATTTCAGACAAACTCTGCAAAGAGCAAAGACCTACCTTATCGCCTTGGCTTAGCCTTTTTTGACATCAAATATTTGATGGCCGCATGGTCCTGGGTGAACCATAACCGGATCCCAAAATGTATGGCTTGAATTTCACAAGCAAATACTATGTGGCTAGCATCTCCTTTCGCCTGTGGTCAGTTTTCTTGTGCTTCATTGAAGGTTCCTCGCTAGCATAGTATATGGCTCAATATTTTCTTCTTTGCCCCAATATACCCCATTGCGAAATCACCTAGCATCACACATTATTTCAAATCCCTCGATCCCATTCCTCGGTGCAGCCATGATAGGTGTTCGAACCAATCTAATCTTGATTCTTCAAAGGCAAATTTCTGCAGAATCATCAAAATTAAACTTGAGTCCTTCTCCGCACTCTGTATGTTGGTCTGCTATTTTTGAGAAGTCTGATGAATCTCCTATAAAATCCAGCATGCCCCAAGAAACTCCTTATCCCCTTTACTGTTGTGGGAGGTATGCTTGATAATGGAAATCTTGGATTGGTCCACTTCTAGCCCTGTAGCAGAAATTTTATGACCAAGAACAATACCTTCTGTTACCATGAAATGGCATTTTTCCCAATTTAGTGCTAGCTGTTTGTCCTGCATCTTGAAGTAATCAAGCCTCTGTGTTGTTCGCACATTGTTCAAAATCGACCTACACCGTGAAGTCATCCATAAAAATTTCCATGACTTCTCAAACCAAATCTGAGAACATTGACATCATACATCACTGAAAGTAGAGGACAGACAGCCCCAAATGGCATCCTTCAAGGCAAAGGTACCATGTGGGCATGTGAATGTGGTCTTTTCTGGTCCTCGCGCAATTGCAACTGCTGTAGCCTCAATACCCGCCCAAGAAACAAAATGAGGGTGTCTCGCAATCAGTCTTAACATCCGATCACGCGGCAAAGGGAAATGATCTTTCCTCGTCAGCTGCGGTTCAGCCCCGTAATCAATGCATACTCTCCATCCCGCCACCGTTCTTGTTGGAATTAATTCATTTCTTTCATTGCGGATCAAAGAAATCCACCCTTCTTGGAGCCACATGGACTCGGGTTAACCCATGACTGTCTCGAAATTGCATAGATAAAACCGCATTTAACCATTTGAGTACTCCTTTCGACTACTTCTTCATTACCGGGATTCAGCCTTTGATGTGTGTTCAATGGGCCATTTTGCATTTTCTTCCAAAGAAGATTTTGTGCATGCATATTGATGGACTGATACCTTAACCTTCAATAGACCAAGCTATAGACTTTATGATTCCTTAAAATTCTTAAAGAACCTCTCGTTCCTCAAGATCACCGAGTCCAAACAGAAATTATTACCTGTTTACTTTGGCAAACTGTGTAAGCATACTTTAAATGACTTGGCAACTCCTTTAAAACTAGCCCTTCTTCACTGGTTTCTTGATGAAATTCCTTTTCTTCATTTTTGTCTCCTTTTTTCATCCCATTTTGTTCAAGACTCATCACTTTTTCAGTAGAATGTAAACTGATGTGCAGAAAATCTGAATCAAAACCTTCAAGATACTGGAAATTCATCTCTTTTTCATTGATTGAAAGGCATTACAATCATAGTAAAAATCAGAGTTGTTGACATATACATCTTCTATTGGCTGATATCTTCCCTTTCTATACCTAAATTTCGACTTCGACAAATTGAAGTCACCGCTTCTTCTCTAACTCTAAGAGTGAGAATTCTTCACATATCGATTAGAGTCGCCCAGCTTGCAAGGAATGGCCTTCTCAAAGAAGCAGACTTAGAATCTTCCTCCATCCAAAGATGATGAAGTCAACAGAAAAATAAATTTTCCCACCTTTACCACATCTTCAATGATTCCTTCAAGTTTTTCCTGTATTCTATCTCGCCATTTGGAAGGTAACAAAGATGGAGTAAGCTCCCAAACTTAACTTTTGGCAACATAGCATTAAATTGATACTGCACCTAAGTCACAGAGCTTTCGAAACTTAAACTCTCCAATGGTGCGTGGAATGGTGAAGCTCCCCGGATCCTCTATCTTTTCGTAAGTCTCTCTTGATCACAAAAAGACCAAGAAGTTGCGCTTAAGTTCACAATTCTTCTCTTCAAAGAATCTTCTTTTTTGTCAAGATGTCTTTCAAAAATTTGCATAAAGTGGCATCTCGAGTCACCACTTCGTGAAAGGCATACCGATTCCGCCTTCGAAAGGCTAAAACCTTGCAAATGTTCCTCTCTATCTTTGATTTCCTACAGCCCCATGTGGAAATGGACCGCAGCAGATTGTTCCGGGTTTTCTTCGTTCCTCTTCTCCTAACAGCCTGTTCCTTCTTTCTTTCCTTCTCCGTTGTTCACTTTGGTCGGGCCTTCCTCCTCTCCCCTTTGTTGCTTTCTATCTTTTCTGCCTTTTCCACCAAGCTCTTTCCCACTTTTTGAGCTACTACCATGCAGTCTTTCTGATTCTTCTTCATGTCACCTGAAAGTACCATCCGGGGTTTTGCGTGTTTAGTGGCCAATATTCCCATTTGTGCCTCCGTGTTCTTGAGAGAGTAATAGTGGTTTTCTCTCGAAAATTTGGAGAATTGGTATTTGAGGCTTCCATCAGCAAAAATTTGTTCATGGAGGTTTAACAGCTTCTGTTGTCCCCTCATGAATTGCGCATTTGATCTTCAAATGGCTGAGCCCTCCTCCGACTCGTACTGCTTTCTATTTTCTCCTCCTTGTCGCTGGCCAAGTAGAACCCGTGGTTGCCGATATCCCCGTTGGAGGATCTCCGTCCATGCCTTGGGCCTTGTGAGCCCTCCACCATATGAAAATTTTCATGGTTCCTGTCAGATGATAGTTGTGTCAAGGTGTTAGGATTTGCCTGAAGATAACTCTGGCTCCCAAGTACTTAACCTCCTCAAGATCATAAAACAGCTTCTTCAAGGTACATCAAGATTCTCCTCAATAGTTCCTTTCGACTGGCTCCTATTTCTTGAGCAAAGGTGCATCTTCCTCTCTTTGCGCGGTCCATTCTATTCACATGATGGCATCCAACTTTGCCTCCATGGTCGTCATCTTGCTCCGCCTCCATGACTCCTCCTTCCTCTCGCCACTACTCTTGAAAACTCCGATGGAGCTTCATATTGCATTTCACAGTCCCTCAATCAGATCTCGGCTCCTTCAAGACTCTTACGCTTTGAATGCTCCATGCGATGAAGCATCAATAATGCCCTTTACATGTACTCATTCAAGGCATGATACACTATGTCCATCCTCTGTGGTCTTCAAGTCTTCATTCCATGCATCGGCATCTTTCAAAGAACCTTTGAATCTCTCCCATACTACATAAAGGCTCTCATCTTCCCCCGCTCGAACACAATTATCTCCCCTCCTTCTCTCCGAGGTGAGTGACGGGTGAAGAATCTACTCAAGTAGTTTCTACAAGCTCCTCCCAAGTATCAACGAACCATATGGTAGAGATTCTTACCATGTGGGTCAGCCGTGATCTTGAGAGAATAATGGGCTGCATTTCGAGGATCACTCCGGGTCTCACCCCATTCAACTTCACTGTGTTTGCCATCCTGAGAAACCTTCCTAGGTGCTCATTTGGGTCTTCATGGGGATGACCAAGAACCGTTGTTGCCAACCATTGTAATCGTGGCCGGCTTCAGCCTCTCAAAGTTATTTGCATCAACTGTGAGGCTGCTCCTCGACTGCGCAGAGCATTCATCCCTAATAGCCCCCAAAAGTCCTCCATCAGACGTTGATCGAGGCCTTCGGTCGGCCGTTCGGTCCTTAGTATGGTCTTGCCTTCATCCGCTATAGCCGAAGTTTTCTCGCCTTTCGCTTTTCTCTCAAGCTTCGAAAGTGTTCTCTAAGCCAAGATTCGCTGAATCAGATCGTTCCTGCTTTCCTATGCATTAAAGTTTTTCCTGAAATCAAAACATACTCACATTAATAGGATTAGTCAAGCCAACAAATATTTTCAATATAATATAAAGGTTAGTGGCTAAAAATAACCACGTTTGAAAACTATTTTGTTCTTTTTCTTTAAATGTCCAAATTAGTATTTCCTTCTTTTCTGCCCAATGATTCATACAATTTTCGATCCCTGCGCAACTGAATCCGGCAAACTTGTTGGTAGACCGTAAGATATATACAAATTTATGACACCATTACCAAAGGACTATTGTCTAATCCTCAAAGAATAATGCCATGAAACTTGTTTGTTGTATTTCTCTTACAATTATACTCATTAAAATTCCGCTTCCTTAAGATTGATAAATCTCTTCACTTATGATCCAAGATCCCCGCAGGCGCAATGTGTCGAACAAATAATAAAATGGATTTAAGTCCATATCGATCCCACGTAGATCTCAAGAATTATCAATCAACTACCCTCGACTAATCAAATTTCACACTATTTGGACTCTAAAACTAAGAATTGAAACAATTTAGAAGCCTTAAAATATACAAGTCTTAAGATATGAATGAATAACAAATAAACTCGAAATTTAAAAGAATAAAGAATAAAGAATAGTAATGAAAATAATTGATCGAATCCATTATCTTTTAAAGGAAACATCAGAGTACACTAATAATATTGTGAAAATCACTTCAAGTAGAGTAATTTTATAACTTGCTTCATGAACCACGATTTTAAATCACCCAGGAATATAGTATAATAGATCTCTCCAAACCACATCGTTCATCATCTAATTTTCCGATTCTTTCAAGACAGGAATTAGATAACTACTTTTAATCTCGTGGTTGCCCTCGTTTCTGATATTTTTTCAAATACTTACCTGCACGGATTATAAAACCAGCTCCTAAGACATGGTTATAGTACGGGTTTACTCTTTATCTGTTTCTCCTCCTAAATTAGAATAGTTCATCATTTCCTCGATTAGATCTCAATAACACGGGATTAGAATCAATGCTCGAATTTGAGGTGAAATCTCGCTGTTTAATTGGATAATTCATTCAACTCATTCTTGATTTCAAGTGAGATGAGGATTTCACGAAATAAACTCACAAAGCTCATTAGGATCTCCAATATTAGTTAATATACCCTTGAGAAATTGTTCATCATCCGCATTGCCTTCAGGTCACCAAAGGGCCTCCCAGAAATCGTAGTATGAAGCAATGCTACAACCGTATAAGACACCGAAGGTTGAATAACGCGTAAAACGCATAACCGTAAAGCATTTTTGCCGAAAGTTCAATAGCACTGACTGGTTCTCAGAAAGATAAATTCTAACAACAAGAGTTTGCCTAATGGAAGCCGGGTTTCTAAATCATCGAATTACACACAAGAATGGTTATTCCATAAAATAATCACTGTATTAATGAAATTGAGGTCCGACCTGGGATCATTCGAACTTCAAACAACTGTGATAGTAATTTGAAGAAAAACAATTTCATTCGCCGCGAATAAGCTAATCGCTCGTATTAAGAAATAAAAAAATCTACTCTAATGCTCCAACGACAAAATGAAATAAAACTAAAAAAATAAGACAAGAAGAAAAATAACAAAATGAGCCTTAGGCTACCCGCATCTTTCTGCTCTCAAGCGCTAAGAGCGCTTCTTTCAACAAAGAATAAGATTATAGTGGAAGTTTGAAGTTGGTCTTAATTTCATAAACTATTTGTGGATTTCAAAATAATCGCCCATTGTTTGTCATGTCGCGACCTACGGTTTGTCGACTCGACTTGATACCACCTCTTCATGTCGCTGACACTTCACCGTCGCTTATTGAGTCGCTCTGATGTCGCTGACTTCAATCATACGTCGTGACTTCATCTTCGCGATTGTGATCTCTTCCGAATGACTTCAATCATAGGTCGCTTAATTTCGCTTTTCTGCTCGCCTCAGAGCGTAAGCTTATCCTGCTGTAATTTGCCTTAACACCCCTTATCCGATATCGCGATCGCTAAATGACGCTCAATTTCTCCTTTCCTTGTAATCAAGTATTGGAGACAACCAAGGATCGCCGCGATTTCCTTTCTATCTTGTAAGCTCTTTGAGGTCGCATCAGCTATGCTTATGAGCTCTTTTCGATGTCGTGGGAAGTTTTACTATTGTTGTTTGTTTTCAGCGATCTCTTTGGTATGATGTCGCTGACAGTTTCAATTGATGTCGCTGACCTCCATTCTTTGCAAATAATGTCAGCGACCATTAATCGGATGACGCCGCGACATCCTCTTATTACTTCACCGATGTCGCCGACTTTTGATGACGCCGCGACTCCATGCTCCATCGCTAACCTTTCAATTCCTCGTCGCGACTGGCGGTAGCCGCGGAATATCCCGCTCGCTTTATTAATTCCTGGTCTTCTGATTTTGGAGTTTCTGTTGCGACCTGGGTGTTATTCTTCATTACTGTCAAGGTCACGACATCAAGTCCTTTCTTTCAAAATTAGTTGCTACTTCCTTTACTTGAGAAGGTTGTTCTTGTGGCCTCAGAGTCGCCCTTGTCGCGCACCCCATGGTGGTATCACTTACGTCATTTTATCTCCCATTTGGTTTATCGCCGTAATGATGTCGCGATTAACCGAACTTCTTCATTTGACTGGCTCTTATTCTCAACCAAGTCAAGATTCTTGTCTCAATCCTCTCTCGTAGGTCACGACTTCACTTATTTACTCTTCTCGCTTTCTTCTTCCAACCAAATTTATTTATGGGTCAGACTTGAATTGCTGAAACCGCACTCCTTGCCGCGACTTCAGCCCAATTTTGATTTAAATTTGGCCAAGTAGCCGATTTCTTATGATTTTTGCTAAACCCGATTTTTCGTATTTTCTTGCAAATTGGAATCATTCAATTTATCAGCTTTTCTCGCAACAATTCATCATTATTCTCATTATAAACTCAGAAAAATGTATTAAAAATCTCATGAGTTTTTGGACTCATCACTTGCTAGTTATACTGGAATTGATGGATCAAGATATTACCTTATTTTTGTTGATCATTATACAAAATATATATGGTTTTATCCAATGGTCACTAAATCCGGTGTTTCTAAAATTTTTCCATTACTTCAAATGGTTTGTTGAAACCCGCTTTCAAAATCAATCAAAAAATACTATAATTCGACAATGGTGGTGAGTTTATTGCTTTAAAATCATATCTCCTACTTCATGGCATAACTCACTACACTACTGCTCCCCACACACCGCAACAAAATGTGGTGTCTCTAAACGCCGTCATCACATCACATCTCGTTGAAACAGCCTTACACCTTCATGATGCCCATCTTGATTTCTCTGATAGCCTTATGCCTTTCAAACAAACTTCCTACCTCGTGAACAGACAACCCACACCTCTTCGTGAAAAATCACCTTTGAAGTCCTTTCGTCAAACACCAAATTATTTGAATTAAAAATTTGGATGGCCTGAGTCCTCTCAGAACATCCATAACTCAAATGAAATGTGCCTATCCAACCCAGCCTTTTTCTTTGCAAGATTCACTAACTACAAATGCATACAAGTGTCTTGAAACCTCAAATAAAAAAATTCTCTTCTCCGACACTTGCCTGCTTGATGAAACCCAAGATCAATCCAAATTTTCTTCAACACGTAATTTCCGCACAACCCAGAAAACCCGCACCTTCCCATTTCACTCATTTCTAAGTGCTCCACCGTCATAGTATCGCCATCACCGCTCTAAATGCACCAAGATCATCGCAAACTTCTAAGGTTCACCCGCCATTGTCGCCATTCCTGTGTACTTTCTGACCTCCGTTCCTTACTTCATGATTCCAGTCTGCTTATAAATCACCCCCCATCTCATCCGAATCCTCCTTAGATGACACAGATCGCTTTCTTCCTTTAATCTTCCATCTCACTCTCCTATTCCTAATCATGCACCATCTCGATCCATTTTTCTCCTTCCACTTTCTGACTTCACAACTTCCCTAACAATACCCTCCCCCAACGCACTCATAACATGACCACAAGATCAATGAACATAATCTTCAAACCTAAACGTGATCCGTTGTCCAAACATCCTTTCCCAAACCATTGAACCAACAAGTGTGAGCCAAGCTTATTTTCAACCTCATCAAAAGTGGAGGCCATGTCCACTCGAGCTCTACCGGCTATAATGAAACATGGGACTTGGGACCTAGTTTTACCACCCTCAAAATGTACACCCGTGGGCTGTAAGTGGGTCTTCCGAGTAAAAAGGCATGCTGATGGATTCGTGGACATATTCAAAGCCTGTCTAGTTGCTAAGGGTTATGATCAACGCCCTGATATTGATTACAAAGAAACCTTTAGCCCTGTGGTCAAACCAGCAATTATTAGAAATGTATCTATCACGTCATGAAAGGGTGGGATTTGAGGCAAATGGATGTCAACAATGCCTTTCTAAATGGTGCATTAACTGAGACTGTTTTTATGGCACAACCCCTAAGGTTCAAGGACTTGTCCAAACCTAACCATGTTTGCAGGTTAAAAAAGGCGATTTACGGGCTTAAACAAGCTCCACGGGCTTGGTACACAACACTCAAAAATGCCATTCTTCAACTGGGTTTTCACAGTTCCAAGGCCGAATTCCTCCCTTCATTTCTTAATAAACAAGGCTCCAATCTTTGTTATTTTCTGGTTTATGTTGATGATCTTGATACATTACCGAAATAATTCAATTCTCGTGGGCCAATATTATTAAGTAGTCAAGGATATGTTTTCTCAAGGATATGGGTTCTCTATTTCTTCGGGATTGAAGGCACTCACTCAGGCCGGGTTATTTCTCTCACAACATAAATATGTTTGTGACCTTTTAGCCAACACAAGTATGAGTGGTGCTAAAGATGTCTCAACCCCTCTCTCTACAACTCAATCCCTTCAATTGATTGATGGCACTACTGCTGTGGACAGCTCCGAGTTTCGTAGAATAATTGGCCGCCTTCAATACCTTTCCTTGACACGTCCCGACATCTCATTTGCAGTTAACAAACTTTCTCAGTTTATGCACAAGCCAACTACAAATCACTGGATAGCAACAAAAAGGCTTCTCCGCTACTTAAAGCAAACCCATTTTTATGGTATTCGTATCCACAAGCCGGCCTTCCCATATTAAGAACATACCCGATGCCGACAATGAAATGTGATGACCGTGACAACCTCCGCCTATACGGGCTTTTGGGCTCTAATCCCATTCTTGAGCTCAGCAAACAACGAGTCGTTGCACGATCCACAACAGAGGTTGAATACCGGGCACCAGCCAATGCAGCTTCCGAGACAATGTGGTTGTCCACTCTTCTCAAGGAACTAGCATTTCCAAATAATGTAATCTCCTGTACCGGCTTGTGATAACCCTGAGCCACATTGTCCTCAGCCAGTTCCTCGTCAATCATTCGCAAGATGAAACATATTCAAATCCATCTTCACTTTTATGCATGACTTAAGGCATAAAGGAAGCCCCAAGTTAAACATGTTCATACCAAGACCAAATAGCCGATCTATTACAAAGCCATTGTCAAGACAACGCACGTAATTAGCATTTAACAAGATTGGTCTTACCGATGGAAGCTCAATCTTGGGGGCGTATAAGGGAAGCATGTGGAGGATCCTATCTAAATCAAACAAGATATCTAGCCTCAAATCATGTCCAATATTCTGTCATTAATTCTATATTTGAATGTAATTATAATAAGAGTTTAATTTTACCCTTACCGTTGACTAACTTTATGTGTAATTGTAAATGAGCTGTAGTTTTAGCCTTACCATTAACATGTTTACTAAATTAGACTCTCAATCACTCTGAGATATATTTAGAACTTCTATCAATGAAAGGTGTCGGGGTACCCATTACTTTACAAAGATATATCGCTCATAAATGGAGTTGCCCAACATCCCCTCTTGGTGGTGTGCAGTATTAACTAATAAAGAAGTGTGTAGAATCCCATTCCCATTTCCCATTCCCTCTTTGGTTGTCCTCCCCCCTCCCCATTCCCATGTGGGGCTCTCCTGAACCTTAGCATTATGATGGGTCTATTTAAAAAATTGTGAGGCATCCCAATTAGGGTCATTGGTTTATGATCGCTAATACCGAATTTTCTCCTTGCCTATCAATGATTATAAGACTAATAAAACATATGATGAATAAGAGGAATGGATTGGGTGTATTGGAAATATGCTTAAATCAATGCATTTTCTGTCATTGGAATCTATACTTTTATTTTGGATGCATCAGATTCTAAATTTTGAGGTCAAGTATTCAAGGAGACTTGTAATCAAAGAAGAACAAAGCACCATATGCGTGGCCTCTTGACCATTAGCCAGAGTTTTGGTGCCTCGTTGGATTTTTTCGTTTCAGGATGTTCCTTCCCTCCTTCGATGCGACTCTGGTAGTATCTTTCCAAGCTTGATCTTAGTGAATTTACAAGAGTGTTCATCATCACAAATAACCGCTTCCTTGACCGTCATGCTCTTAATTGTCTGCACGGAGAAGGTTTGCAGAATTGCTCTTGTTGGATGCAACAACCTTTGGATCCTTGACAATTCTTTTTCGTGCACGGCTTTTAGAGGATAATCACAATTTTTAGCTTTGCATCAGCACCCCTACTATTTGTTTGTACCAAAACATCTGTTCTTGAAATAGACATGTACTACCATTCTCATTTCTATAGTTTTTATTTTGGATGCATTAGGACTCAAATTGGAGGCTAAAGCATTGATGAACCTGAACTCAGCTAAAGGGCTTGCAAATATCATGAGAAGCCTTGCTGAAAGATAACTGAGAAGAATTCATTCTACAATGACTACCAACCACACCGAGTGCAGGGTAGTCTCCATTTTGAGCTTCTGCTTTAGTACATGAACAATGTTCACCTCGATGAAGAGACTGGAGTTTGATATTGCCTTCATTTCTAGGAGTCTTCGCTTTCTCGTACTTGCATTTTTGTTTGGGATTGATATTGACTGTGGCAAGAGGATGAAGAGTCATGGTTCCGCAGATTCTCGTTGCTGGAATATTCTCGTAAGGTTTGTTGTAATCTCACCGACATTTGTCGATGTCTCGTAATGATTTCTATCAACAAAGTATCTTCTCATATAAATATTCATGTCACCACATTTCGACTTGAAAGGTGCATGCGTATACTTGTATTTTTCTGCTTATTTAATTATTGATAGCAATAGATCTGGAAGGAATGACAAAAGAGTAAAGTCAAGAGTAAGAGAATATTGGGTGTGGTTGTCCAAATCCAACCCTGACAATGGAATGATGCCAAAAATAAGGTGCATGCAAATTTTTAGGATTATATCAAATATTAGTAATTTGTCTCTTTGATTTAAATATATAATATTACTCTTTGATTTAAATATTCATTCAACAAAGAATGATTTTAATAACAAATAAACAATGTAGTAACAAAATGACATTAAAGGAGAGGAAAAAGAGCAATAAATAATGCATTTTATAGTAGCGGCCAATAAAAACCCCATCTATATTTACCCTTATAGTGGCGGCCAAACAAATGACCCTATCTATATATCATCTTATAGTTGCGCACCCAAAGGCAATTCCTTATAGTTGCGAACAAAATCGCCTCCAAACCATAATTCTCCTTAATTAGCTGCGCCTAAAAATGACCCTAACTCATAATCCTCTCTCTTTAGTTAAGTGCCAAGAATGACCCCATCCATAGTTTTTCTCCTCATTTAGTTTGCACCTCTTTAGTTGTGGTCTAAACTAAATGCAACTATAATCTTAGTCATGCCCCTTATGGTCAAGACCTTGTTGCAGCCCATTTTATTTTGGTAACCATATCAAATAAGCCAGACACCTTCCTTTAGTTGGGGTTAATGGCCCCAACTAAAAGCTCACTTCCTTGCAGTGCAATAATACTCGAACTCTGAACCCCTAACTCCAATTCCTATTTTGTTTGTTTCACTACTACAAAAATTAAAGTTTATGACGCTTCATTTCATGACGCTGAACGAAAAATGTCATTGTTTGATAATGATTAAATGTGCAATGACACTTAATTTAGAGTGTCATTATCGAATGTGATTTTTTATCTTATGACGATAGACTCCTAATCTTGCACTTTTGAACGTCATTAAATAATATAAAAATATTGAAAATATATTATACGTATATTGCATTATTTTTCTTACTTAATAAGCTTAAACCATCTTTCCAATCTCAGTCCACTTTCAGACCCGATCAAGCCCTATCCTTTGAAGGTCGTCCATGGCTTCTATTTGGGAGAAGCAGGGAGAAGGAGGCCAAGAGTACTTGTTAGATGATGGAGGAAGGGTCGTGTGAGAAGAGAAGGACCGGATTGTTTAGGTTGTTCAAGAAAAGAGTGAAAAAAAAAATGTTATTTTAGTAGGAACAAGGGATCTTTGGTGGGGTTATTTGCTCTTAAAGAAACTATTCTTAGGAAATTTCAGAGGATGATAGAGCATGAGTAAGCATCAACTTCAGAGCCTTCTTTAGCTATGAGGAACATTTCCAACAAAGAGAGCATTTTCATGGGGGCTATGCAGGAAAGTAGTAAGAGACAGACAACCAAAAGGGTTTTTTGCATTTTTTAGGAGGAAGAAGAAGGGGTAAAATTTTCAAATAAGGGTTTTTTTTTCCATTTTTTTGTGATTCCGTTGGAACTCTCTATTTTCAAAACCCATTGTTAATCTCTCTTTTCTTCCCTTTTTTTTTTTTTTTTAAAAAAAAATCGGTTTGAATCTTGGTTTACTATGAAAGTTAGGAAACTTTTTTAAATTTTAGATTCATCTGCTTTCAGAGTTTCAAACTTCAGACAGAGAGATGACCTTGTATTGGGATTTATCACTTTAAGGAAATGTTGATTAACTGCTTGTTAATTCGATCTTGGGCCTGATGACAGATGTGGCTTGCTATGGTATCCGTAGAACGACCCGAGCATGATTTCACTAATCCATCCCACTGCAGGATCAATGCTTATCTTGCTAAATGGTAGTTTTTTTTTTCATTTTTTTGGTAGACTAAATAGATGATGAACTGTTTATGCTAGAAACATGGAATTTGGGAATAGCTTGTACTCTGTTAATGAATTTCTCTTGGACCCCAAATGGTTGATTGACCTAAAGCTTCTGTTTGTTGGGCCAAGAAATGAAGGAGCTCATGCCAAAGTATATGAGGGAAAGTGCGTCAATCCAAGTTTTTCTTCATTTAATGGTTTGATTGATGATTATATATGTTGTGTTCTTCGCAATGCAAGTCCTTCCACTTGCTCGTTTTCTATTTCATATTTGATTTTGAAGATTCGTGAACCCATCTTAGGTTAGTTTCCAAACTTCATAGAGTTTTGCCTCTTTAGAATGATTCATCTAAGGTCTTTTGAATATTTGATATATTTTCTAATCGGATAATCTTGTTCTAGGTTATGGATTAAGTTAGGGTTTTTGTATTTGTCAATTCATTGTATGCTTGAGTTCTAAGGCCATCTTTCACCCTCTTGTTTGTTGGCTCGATAAAATCGAATGTCACAATCAAATTGTCCATAGAGGAGAGACCTGCAGGAGACTATCAAGAAAGAAGCATGGATTCATGAGAGGTCTCAATGATGACAAGAGTTGAGTTTCCAAAGCTGCAAGGTTTGTTCCCCTGAATCCTCTGGTATCTCTCATGCAGATCTAGTATCTGAGAATGAATATCACATTTTTTTTAACCTTCAAGCAAATTTTGAATGGACACAGAACCCGTCTTTCATTTGAGCATGTTAGTTTTTTTTCCAGAGTTGTGTCTGATTCTCTTTCTCCTCGGATTAGATTTTTTGTACAACACTTCAGGTAACTTGGAGAAGGATTTTTCATCCTTTTGCTACTATTAATCGCATAGCAATGAACTTTTCAATTCTACCTTGGACCTTCCTTTTCGCTCTATCGGGCTAACATTTGGCTATGATAAGTTATTATCCTTTGACTAAAGTTGAATAAATTGATCTTTGACACATACCGTGATACTTTTAATTGAACTTGGATTCTTCTGTTATGTGTATAATTCTTTGTTTGATAAGGTAGTTTGTTCAATAGGTGGATAGAAGCAAATCATAGGATTAAACTGAATACAAAGTTGGCAATTTGATTCCTTACTCGATATTCTCCTCATATTTCTCGTAATTTCTCATATTTAGAAGTTTTTGTTTGTAATTTTTATCATGGTCTCAAATAATTATAAGCTTTGAACTGGTAATAATAGAATTAATACTATAGTTACTCGAATAGAAAGAATTTTCTTAAAACTCAAAAAAAAAAAGTTAAAGTGTATAAAGAACGTGAAAGACTTAAAACACCGATTTTTATGAAGTTATCATCAACTTGCTTTTATATATATAGATTTAACAAAAATATTAGTGAGATGAAAATCAATCTTAATCCTTAAAAATATTGAGAAGTTTTTTGAAAAATTGGTATAAGAGATAATGAGGGGATAAGTTTATCACATATAATAATAATATTTGCTAACCTGTAAAATATGATATTCATTTGTGTATGCAATAAGCCTGTAATGATGATAATCACGTTCACTTGTATAAAATATATGGTTTTGGGTTTTTTAAATATTTTTCTTGGGATTTTAGATTTTAGATTCATTTTGTTTTCTCAAGAAAGTTGAAACTTTGCATAGAAATATGGCCTTATTATATATTTTATAACACCATGAGACTTTAAAGAGTAACTCAGACTTAAACTTTGTTAATAGATGGTTTTATTTTCCATTGCTAAATAATGCAAAATCTAATATCTAGAATCTCAATTCTTTCATGCTTTGTCTTCTTGTGGAGCCAAAATAATAATATACTTTGCTAGTTCTCTTGTAAATGGTTTCAATTAGGTAGATCTATTTCTTTATTTCTAAATATGCAGAGAAAGAGACACGCTTCAAACTCGTGACTATGAAGGTGACATCTATATATACAAGGCTTTAATGGAAGTGAATAATAAGGTTTTAATGGAGGTGAGCAATATTATGGTAGTACAATTGTCCCTTCTGTCACCCCATGCAAAGGAAACTTGGGTTATTTCTTTCAAATGCTTTGATTTCATTTTCACTTGTATATGTTCAAGATGAATCATTTGAGATTGATCTCTAACTTCTTTTCCTAATATTATAATCATTATTTGGTTTTAAGTTTCTTAATTGTGAACACTGTCGAACTTTAAAATTTCCATAATTCTCGTGTTCTCGTTTTCTTCTGAGGATGTGGCTTTAGGTTTTTTAAATAATGAATATTTTTAAAATTTTTCATTTTAAATAATGAATATTTTCAAATTTTCCGTATGTTTTTTCCTATCATTTTTTCAATATATGATTTCTATTGATCTAACCTTTTCTTAACTGCAGAGAGCCGTAGTTGGGGTCCCCATAAGCTTCACGGAAATGCTGATGCATGAAATTCAAAAGAGCTCAAGAATATCATATTAGAGTAGAAACATACTCATTTGAAGAAATAGAAGTTTATGAAATGGTGGTGATGAGTGAGGCAAACTCTCAGCGAAGAAACCTTCCCAATAAACCAAATCCCAGCGTCCTTTCTCTCCTTATATAGATTTCAAGGCAAAATAAATTATATTCAGAATAATAATAATAATTTAAATAGCAAGTAATAATTCAAACTAAAGAAAAGAGTCTGCCAAAAGATAGGTATTAGTACTTGCTTAGATAAAATCAGGACATGCTTTCGAAACAAGGGATTGAAACATGTCTTAGCTTGGGACTTTCTTCTTGAGTAATTTTTTTTTTCTTTTCTTAAATTATGACACAAGAGAAAAACAAAAAGAAAATGACAACATGCTTTTGAAGAAAGGATCCATACATGTCTCTAGCTTGAGGGTTTTTTATTTTTTATTTTTTTTATCTTTTTGCTATTTTTCATTTTATTTCTTTTTCTTTCTTTCTTTAAATGGGGACACTATAAGAAAATAAAGAGAAATTGGCTACTGGTGTTTGGGGCAAAGGGCTGACGCATGTCTTCAACCTTGACATTTTCTTTTATGCTATTCCACTATTATCATTGCTTTTTGTGCAGTGACGAGCAGTGACGAGGAGGTTGCTTTCACATTACTGTTGCATACTTCTAAAACAATAGCAGGCATGCACTTTTGAGAGTGGTTTGATTGAGAGGTTTTCTCTTCGAGTTTCAGCCTTTTCACAAATTTTTCATCTCTCTCGGGTCTATTTATTCTATTAGGTATGTTTTATTTTCTCCATGTTAAACTTGTATAAAGTAAAAGATTGTTTGTTGTGATTTTAATATAGCTACTCTTTCAATTTCATGCTTGCATTATAGCTTTGAAGCCGCTTAGAATTATTGATTTTTCTTCTCTTACCCTAAAAGGTTACAACTCTATGCTTGCCACTAATGTCCAATGAATTAAATTTATTTTCTTCTGAAGGAACCAAACATTTTTTTAATATATCTACTACAAAATTGAATTCTATATCACCTCAAAATCAAAGTCATACCACTAGGCAATTACACTCGGGACGATTCCTGTAAGCCAAATATGAAACCATAAATGTTCTCCGCTCAAGCCCATCGGAGGATGCTCACTGGGTGTATTTCTATTCACATAAGTGCACGTGTCAAACAAGTAATAGCGGACTCCAATGAAGTCCGGGACGCCTTAACCCATAGGAACTAGCTATTGATTACTAAACTGGTCTTAACCCTAGTATTGTTTGGATTACCATAAATGATGATTTACTTATTTATCCTAATTCAGGTGAATGGATAATACCAATTAATGTCGAATAAAAAAATAAGGCTTTTAAGTCTCACCTAGATAACACAAGATGGCTCAGGTTTGGTGAAATCCTAAAGCCTGTGAGCAAGAGATGAAGCAGTCAACTAGCCTATCCTATCATTGGTCTATCTTCGAAAGCACCAACAACCCATCCTTAATTAGACCTTAAGGTTTCTCTGCCCGGTCTTGTGGTCCCACAGAAGCATTATGATATCTAGTCTTAATAACCACACGTGAACCATTGTTCTCTTGCCTATGGTCATCACGTGTTTATCATCCTCAATCCCATCTCTCCCCATCCTCCCCTCGGTTCTTAGTTCCATGCAACTCATGCAAAAGGTGATCGTGCAATTACAAGCATTAAGAACAAAATGAAAACATCAATATATTTATCAACTACTCAGGCCGAAAGATTACATCAACCAAACCCTAATCAGGGCTCATACCCCCTACTACATCGTAGCCCTAGAAAATGAAACTAAAACATACTAATCCTAAAAATAAAGCAAACATTGATCGTCGACCCCCTCAAATGCACACATAGGGTTGTTTTATAAGCTCCTGAACTAGGCATTTTTGTCCCTGAATAAGTTCCCCTTGTGCAATTGAGACTCTATGTGTTGTGTCTTGAAACCTTCTATTCTTAGGTAACCAAGAAATTTCACAACAACTTTAAGTTTAACGCGAAAAATTTCGGGCAGAATCATGTGTAAAGTGGTTATTAAATAAGGCAAAGAATAGGCTATTATATTTTGTGAAATTTTGCACTAATAGGAAGTGGTTGCAAAATTGTATCAAGAGTATTTGTTTGTCATTACAAATTAGCGCCACTCAAGAGTGATCGCAGTAATCACAAGAGCATTTGGATGACCGCAAAGTTCACAATCACAGGTGTGACTGAAATGGTTGCAAACATGTCAATCCTCTCAATGCCTCAAATGGTGTATGTCTCATCTCCAAACTTGCTCTAGGAGTGTTTGTGTTTCAAGAAACCTCGTGGCTAATCTTCTTATTCTCCAAAAGTTCATAAAAGTACCTAAAAACTTGTAAAATTATATAAACTCACGAAAAACACGCTTATGGGCAAAGGATCAACATATGGCTAATTTGGAGGCTTTTAGGTGATTTGCACTCAAAAGACTATGGAATATGAGCGTAAAACGCATAATTTGAGTGTTCAACACTCTTGTGACAAAATAAATAAAAATTAAAAATGATCAAACCATGCACACCGATTAGAGAGAGAGAAATTATTATTACATTTCTTAATGAATTTGGTATTATGACTTTTTAGTATCCTTTGTCTATACACCCATCAATAAAATGAAATCGAAGAGATACGATATATTGAAAAATTTTATTCAACCCTGCACTCACGAGGTGATCATTCACATGACGATAAAATTTGTAAACTTTTTTTACAAACTTTTGGTCTTAACCTTTTAGGTGTGTCTTTATCTTCACTAATCTATCTAAATTATAAAGGTTATAAGTGTTTTGATCAAATAGAAGAATTACATTCATTTTTCTATTAATAAATTTCTCCGGGAGTAAATTTGCATCTTACAAGTTATCATTGGAGGAGTTCTTTTTCGGCAAGGTATTATTCTAATTTGAGTTCAATGTTATTTAATACCTTGAAAGTCACCACACTAGCACTCATCAAAATAATAAAGAAATATCTTAGTCTAGTTGGTCTATAAAATTCTTTCCTTGGTTTTTTATATCTAAAACTTCATTTTCACATTTGAACCCAGAATAGATGGGACTGTGGTGATTTGATGGGTTTAGCACTCTCCCATAGAGAGATCCTCCACTACCAACAAATTAAATAACGTTTTTGTACTCTACTGTAGAATCTATGAAACTTGTTTGAATATTTGTTGTAATTTTGGATCAATACATGCATAGATAGTTTCGTTTTCTTATTTATATGACTTTGATATAGCTTTTTCTATCTATATGACTTTTCATATTATGTGTACATTTTCAATAATTATTATATATCGTGATTTATAACCAATGAAATTATTTAATAAGAGAAAGATGATGACAATTCTGTAATGAGTGTCATGGTTCTAAAACAAGAACATATAAAAACCAATGACGCTCAAATAAGTGTCATAGTTAAGATATTATCTTGAAATATGATGAGTAGAGAATGACGTTTTAAATGAGTGTCATAGTTTTGATTCACAAAAGATGATGCTCGTAATAAGCGTCATTATGTGTAAACATATACAATGACAGTCGAGACGCTTAATTTTCTTTAGGGAAGTGTCATTGTAACTCTTCAATGACGCATTAAACGTGTCATTGATTAACTTTTTCCTTGTAGTGTTTATACAATATTCTACGATTCAATTGTCAAAACGATGGATCGGTTCTAACTTTTAAATTGGGGTATCATTGAATCGGACGAACCGACGGTTAGAACGTCAACCGATCGAGCGAATCGGCCAATATCATTAAAATCTGTAAATTGTAGCCATGAATGTCTTAACCCATTTGTCTATACAAGACATGATTAACAGAACTCACAAGCCCATTAACTTTTGCCTTCCCATTCATCATTAATGGCATATCACATTAGTGATGTACATTGAGGGAGGAAGAATGAGATATAAAGGGGCCTATTATCTCCAGCTATATTTTACTACACCATTGCACTAAGTCTTTGTTTGTAAATTTTAAATAAAGTCTTAATATATAGTAATTATAAATATAATACATTCTTTTTCCTTCCACTTAATATATTTATATTTAAATATTATTCATATTTGTTCATTCTACCTAACTCAAATGGTTAAATGTTCAACTTTTAAATATTATTAAAGTGTTTACCTCTCAAAAAAAAAAAAAAATTCATATTTACTATATTGTAATTAAAGTGTTTACTCAGGAAAAAAAATCATATTTTATTCAATATAATTTAAAATATTGTTATAATTAAATATTATTCATATTTTATTCAATACAACTTTAAAATATTAAATATATTTATAGAAATGATGAAATAAATTTTATTAAACTTTAATTATTTATTTAAATTAAAAACATATTTTATTAAACTTTAAAATTATTATTCATATTTTATTCAATACAACTTTAAAATATTATTAAATATAGTTATAGAAATTATCTTTAAAATATTAAATATATTTATAGAAATGATGAAATAAATTTTATTAAACTTTTAATTATGTATTTTAAATTGAAAACGATTAAAATTTTAAAATAATTCAAATTACATTTATAACATCACCGTTTGAATCATCGATTTGATTAATGAACTGTGAACCAATATAATACAAACTTGACTTGAACTCGATTGAGCTTTTTTTTAGATGTTCAAATTCGACTCGAAAAATAATTGAGCTACTCAAACTTGACTGATAAAGGTCGGATCAATTAAAAAATTAATAAATAATTATACTCAAATTCAACTCAACTCGAAATAGATTTGAGTTGGACTTGATTTACAAACAGAAACTCACTAAGCTTCCGTGGAGCGGAGTCGGTATTGTGATACTTGAACTGACTGACAGCAGCCAAGCCTCGACTACAATTATTCAAGCTCTAATTTCGATTAACTCTTAGTCGACCCGAGTATTTTACTTAGTCGAGCTTATTTACTATATATGACTGATGACTGGCAAACATTTATATACCAAAATACTACAAGTTACATATGTACTTTATTACTGATCATTAAGAGCTTAGAAGATAGATACAAAGTGCTCATATTCTTACAACATAATAAGCTAATTTACATCTGCAGCTACTAGCTAGCACAAGTCTGAACTCCATCACTACTATAATTATTATTATGATAGGAAACACCACATACATACAGGAGTGAGTTGGAAGTACTTATGCAAGAAGCTAGCTAGACGACCTCATGAGTCATGATATTTTTCGTTCTCTTTCTCTCCTCTACTCTGCGAACTTGACCTGGTTTTTTGTTCTGTTGTTATCCACAAATACCATTCCCCTGACACTTTTATGAGGCTCTGAAAGTTGTTCAGCACTGCCTCTTCAAGTGGCTATGATGACCTTGTGGTGGCGGAACTGCAGAGCCCTTGGAGAACAGGATATTCTACTTGAAAACTTTCCAACAGACCGAACCCTTCAGCCCCGACCAGATATGATTATGATGATCTCCCTTTCGAGCCATTAATTTCCTGAATACCTAAACTAAACAGTCTGTTTCTGTTTCTTGGTATGAATACCTTTGACATGGATGGGCTTCATATATGAGGTAATACGGTAGGTTCTTGTTAATCTTTTCCATGGAGGGCAGTAAAAATCGTGGCGGAATGTCTGTCTATTTGTATTTTTCAAGGAATGGTATACACATGTTCTCATGAGTAAAACCAAGGGGGAAAAGAGTCAAAAGATATTTGTTTGATTTTTTTTTGGATCGTCAGTGATTAGATGCGTATATTATTCCTTGTAATCTTCAGTCTTGAAAGATTCTTATATATTCCTGAAGGAGAGAAGATGTGGCGAATAAACGTGGTTTTTGCCTTAGCCGAAGGCTAAGGGGAAGGAAGTACATGTATTATGGCCAAATATAGAGTAAGAATAATCTGTTGGTTCTTGATTTATAAAGTCAGTAAAAGCTCTAGAAATAGGATATACAATTAGATCCAGCTATAATGTGCACTATTTGGTTCTGGTTCTAAAATAATAACAACGGTGTCCAGACGTTGGGGGAGGTGAAAGCAAAGTATAGCATGCTCTCTTTTGAGACCACTCTCTTTTTCTTCTCACACTTTCTTGTAAGGCATCAGTCAAGCCCTCGAGGTCATAAACCTACAGCAATCTTGAACTTGTATGCCAGGTCAATCCATCAAATATCTCGTAGACAGATGATTGAGATCTCTCATAAATTAATCAATAGTCTCAAGTTCGAGTCTTAGGAATGTAATTGTATTTTGTGGTAGAGTTTTACTATTCTTGTGGTCCCTCCCGACTCGAATAAGTGTAAAACTTAAGAAAAATTCAATTTTTCTAAAAAAGGGTAAAACGGTAATTTTAGTTAAAAACCGAAAATTTTTTAGATATCGGATGACGAAATGGACTTCACCGTTAAATTCGTCTCGCGAAATCTAGTTCTCTCGTCGGATTTCGAGACAGTCGGAGTTTCACGTTTTTCGAGGCATCCGATATCGGGTGACACATGATAAGGACATGATGCACGGTGTGAGTTCCACTCACATTAAGCCAAGTGTCATGGAGGACATAATAGAAAGATAAAAACAAGAAAAAAAAAGAAAAAGAAAGGAAAAGAAAATAATAATGTAATAATAAAAGAAAAGAAAAGAAAAGAAAAGAAACAGAAAAACCCAAAAGATGGTTCTGAAAAAAGAGGGAGAGGTATTTAAGAGTGAGCTGAGAGAGAGAGAGAAATGAGAAAGTAGAGAGAACTCTATCTCAAGATCTATGGAAATTCCGGTCATGAGTTTTTGTTGGAACAAGAGGTGAAGTCATCCACTACTGAGGCTTTACGCGGGCACTCCAAAATTCAGGCTCGTCAAACCCACAGGCCTGAGAATTCTTCTCCTTACTTTAAGGTCTGCCTGGGGCCAGCTTAATTTTAATTCCTGCCTTTTCTTAGAGCCAAATTCTTAGTCTCAAAATTTTAATCTGTTAGAATTTTTAGAAATTTTTGGGACTGTTTTCGGACAGTCCGAACAAGATTTTGGGACCGAATATTGGAAAATTTTGAGACTGGTCTCTGATCGGGTTCATGTTTGCCTTAATCCCAGACGGGATGTCTTTGAGTTTTACCGAGTTTTTCTGAAAGATCACTGAAATTTGTTGTTGAATGAAACCAAAAATGGTTCATGGCCGTGAAGTGACCTGAGAGTAAAATCTGCCATGTGGGTTCCCAGGATTTAAATATTTGGTGTGTTATTGTTGGAAAATAAATAAATATGTTGTGTGTAACAATCATGTTTATATATACTTGCTTGACGTATTAACATGAAAATTTTGATAAATAGAAATTATATGTAGGAAATATAATTATCCGAAATTTATAAATGTTGCATGTAGTTCTTATTGTGCATGTAACTCTTATTGTGTATGTAGCATGACATCCCATGAAATGGCATGATTGCATTTCATATGCATCTACGCCATCTTATTTGAGTCGTGTGTGCATGGTATTATTCACTATTCTTTCGTGAATGTAGCGGAGAGATTAGAAATGGGATCACATTCCGTAAAATTTGAGACTCACGATGGTATAAAACAATAATAAATATAAATCACGTGTGTATTTAGCAAGAAGGGAGATCCCCAGCAGGTGAAAGACCCAATTTATATGCTAGACATAATCACCCGCAGTTGAAAGCCCGAAAATGTCTGGCGTAAGGCCGATCCCGCGGTGACCCCGAAAAAGACGTGGCCCATGAATAAACATACAGGATTTGATATATTAAAATTGGAGGGTTGTCAAATGGTTTAAGTAATTGGGTGAAACACCAATGACTGGTTTTTCACACTTGGCACTGCATGTGTGAGGGAGTTGGTCTGGAGTCGGGTTATGGGCATGAGGAGTCTCATCTCATGCATGACACAGAACATTTTATATAGGATTGCATTATTTATATGGGATATGATTTGATGTTTTATGTGGCACATTGCATGTGCATTTAGGGCGGAGAGGCAGCCCTTGTAGGGAAAATCACCTCATCAAAATCGCCACTCCCTTGGCCATGACACCCCCATTTCAGTACGTAGGTGTATTGCAGGAGACGGCGCTCCTACAAGGCCGTGATTATGAAGAAGGCCGATGTATGGCCTTGATATTACTTTTGAGTAACATTTTTGTAAAAATATTTTGTATAAAATAATTGTAATTAAATTCTTTAGACCATATCTAAATAGTCGAGTATGTAATTATGGTAAGAGGGTCGTGGATTGACTCTTACTGACTGTACTGCTTTTTATTTTCATATTTTAGATTTAAATGTGAATGAAGGTCTTAAGAAAGGATGTATATTGGGGATATGGACAGATGGACCATGTGGGGTCAATACTACTTCTATTGAGACCCTGGATGAGTTATGATTATACTGTTATACATGTTGTATATTGGGTAAAGCCCCTCGAACAAAGGAGACTCTGCCCGATGATTTTTGTGAAAATATGGATCCCTATAAATGAGACACAATAGTGTGGTATCCGGTCACCCGAAATCCACATAAATTCCGTGGGTTGACGGGTTGTCAAAGGGACCCCCGGATTTGGGCTACAACTTGGTATTTGAGGTTTAGGTAAACGACACTAGGGAGTTTCAGCACAGGGGTATCCACAAGTAATTCCTGAAATAAGCACAACTTGATAACAAAATTTAGGTATATGAATACCTTGGGTCTAGATCATGCATTGTTGTGTGTTGCGTGTTTTGTGCTTAACATGCTATGTGTATGTGTGAATAATATACATGGTGAATTGTATATGAAACACTAAGATTAGAAAACATAACCTTAGGGGTTAGAATGGAAAGATATTGGTTTTAAGAATAATGGGTTAGAAAGAAAATGAAGAAAGAAAGTGGTTGATTTAGACCTTATGGAATGCATCCGTGATCGCCCAACCTTCAAAGACACCTGTCAAGCGAGGGTGTCATTTTTTATTTTTTATTTTTATAAACTTATAACCTTTAAGCTTGTTCATTCATATAATGTTAAACATTTAACTTGTACTATATTCTATAGCAGCGGATTACAAAATATATACAAACTTCATATATGGAAGTGTTCAACATTTACAATATTTACATTATTTACAAAAACAAAACATATACAAAAATAGACCAAAGGTCTTTAGTGGGCACCTAGTAGTGTGTTGGTCTTGGTTTCATGGAGTATTCCTAATTTCCTCGCTTTTGCTTCCCTGCACCTACACCTGATGGAAACACCGTACTAAGCTTATAGCTTAGTGGGAATTATACATAAGGATGACCTCTAATAAGGGTCATCATACTTATACACATGTACACATCTAATATATCATATCATTTAAACATGCTTATATGATATTTCATATATTTACTTATCATACCATGTTTCATTTCTTATCATTTTACACTTTACTTCATGTTCTTGTCACAATATACTTGTCATCGCATAGCGGTGCTATACTTCTCTTATCATATCATATCATTTCATATGTCATATTCATGTCATTTGTTTTATGTTTCATGCCTGTATAAACCTTAGAAGTGGATAAAGGAAAATATAAGGGCCCGAAGGCTTCGTACTACTATACGAAACAAGCACTATAAGGGCCTCGAAGGCGCGAGAATGACCCAAACGGCCAACTCGATTGGTGCCGCAGACTTGTTTTTCCCTCTCGATAGGCATGCTCCATCTATCCCTCTACCAGTTCCTAGAGCGCATAATCTATGTGTATTTTATGTTTAGTACATATCTCATATTCCCGAATAATTATTGTCATCCAGTGATCATATGCGATATTTACAATCATTTATTCGTATATTTGCATTTTTCATATCTCATTATATGCATGAATAACTATGGTTACCATGTATGCTTATGAGCTATTTACTATCATTCCAATTTCATCACGCTATAAATGGATGGATTCTAGACTCAAAGGGCTTTCCATAGAGTCCAAGAACATCCGAAGCGGAGTTCGGACGAAGAAATTATGACCGTTCGAAGTTGGAGGCTTCCCATGAATAATGGCTATGAGCAACCAGCAGGGCCTACTGTTTTTATGATTTATGGACCTAATTTGAGTTTTAATATCATCAAGCTATATATGAATGGATTCTAGACTCAAAGGGTTTTCCATAGAGTTCAAGAACATCCAAAACGGAGTTTGGACGAAGAAATTATGACCGTCCAAGTCGAGGCTTCCTATAAATACATACGAAAGCAACCAAGAAGGCCTACTGCTTTTGTGATTTCAATTCCACTTGAGTTCCAATATCAAACTATATATGAATGGATTCTAGACTCAAAGGGCTTTTCATAGAGTCCAAGAACATCCAAAACGGAGTTCAGACGAAGAAATTATGACCGTCCGAAGTTGGAGGCTTTCCATGAACAATGGCTACGAGCAACCAGCAGGGGCTACTGTTTTTGTGATTTTTGGACCTAATTTGAGTTTCAATATCATCAAGCTATATATGAATGGATTCTAGACTCAAGGGGTTTCCATAGAGTCCAAGAACATCCAAAACGGAGTTTGGACGAAGAAATTTTGACCGTTCGAAATTAGAGAAATTTTGACAACATCTCCCCTAAAACCCCAATATTTCTTTAATACAAATATTCCTCAATTAAGGATTACAATCAACCAACCCAAGTCCAAAACACAACCAATATACCAAGTAGGGTTCTTTTAGACCCAAATTCATCAAAAATGGGTTTATGGTTTGATTTATTATTTTTCCATACAAAATCCAAACTAATCCATAAAAACTCATACTTCCATACTAAAATCCATACCAAAATCATAGTTTCCATACAAAATAACTAGACTTCCATACCTTTCTTGGCTTTCTTCTCTTCTTCCTCTTCTTCTTCTCTTCTCCTTTCTTTTTCTCCCTCTCTCTATGTTTTTCTGCTCTCCCAAAAAATGATAGACCAAATGGTCTTCTTTTATCTTAAATTTTCCTTTTATTTACACTTTAGTCCTCCATCTCTTCTCTATTCACAATTTAACTTAACAAAATCCTAATTTGGCATACAATCTTTTATTCTTATGTCATTTGGGTCCCTATTTGGCAATTTACCAATTTACCATTGCTTATCTTTTACAAATTCTGGTTTCTCCATTTTCATGTTTGCATTTAAATTACGAAAAATTCAAATTATATCTACAAAATACCCTAAACATGTTATAAAACTGTTAGGGCATATTTTGGGGTATTACAGCATCAAGATACTAAAAAGATACTAAGGCTTCATTTTGAACCTGAAAAATATTAGGAAAAAGAAAAAAATTTTTGAGGAAAATGATTTTCTTATATTTAGTTCGACCGTGGAAAATATAAAAACTAAACAAAATTTTACGTGGTTTTAACATTTTCAAATATAAAAGAATCATTTACATAATTCATTTTCCGTGAGTAGAATTTAATAAGTTTGCTATTAATTAAGTGTTGATTTGTTTTGTTTAGGATTAGTATTAGGAATCATTTCAATAGAATGGAAGAAATTGGTTTAAGAATAATGCTAGAATATCGAGAATGTTTTCCCATCTTTCCTCGGCCTTAATCATTGAAGTCCCTAAGGATATTCTAACCCTCAAGATAACCAAGTAAGCAATGGTGGCGCTTCTTTCCTTTTTTATTTTATTTCAAATTTGAATAAAGAATCAAATCAATGAAGGAAAAACAGTATGTGCATATATAAAAGGAAACCAAGTAGTCTTTTTTTTAGCTCTTCAAAGAAGTAATTGATTGAGCCATTGATAGAGAATCCATGCTATTAAAGGATTTCCTACTATTTTTATTAAAACAAAACAAGGATATTGTTCCTCCATTGGTCAAAAATCCGATCCGTGGGAATCCCGACAAGAATTCTATCCTCTATGAATGAGGATATCGAAAGAATAAGAAAACATTTTGTCTACATCAGAAATTGTAATAACATTCTTTCTTTTTTAGTTCCTTTGAAGTTATGTTTTGGTAGCTTGGAAAATAAGATTGAAAACATATGACTAGATGACTCAAATGCTTATATTGTCATGCTAGAATTCAAATTCACCTCACGTTTTCTTTCTTTCCCCTGTGTTTTGCACCACACTGTATGTGGGACATTAGATTATTATATTTATTTTGTAATTTCTTAGGATTATAATTTGTATTTCTTAGATTGGGATCAGGGCTTTCCTAGGGTTGTATAGCCTAACCTATATAATGCTTCCTCTTATACTTGTAATTTACAGCTTTTAATATAAAGACTCAACTCTTTCATGGTATTAGAGCAGGTTCTCTAATTTTTTTTTTCTCGTTACTCACGGTCTATGACATGCCCAATCGTTATTTCTTTTCCATTTGTAATACCACCGTTTTCCATCGTACAACTTGTTTTTTTTTTTTTCGGCAAAAACTACAGTTGATCCTTGTTTCCTCCCGTGCCTATTGCTCGCTGACTTGCACCCGTTGACTTTGTCATGTCATCCTGTTGATTTTTCCAAGTCAGTAGTTGACCATTGACCGAAAATTTGACCAGGTGCATTCTGACTTATTTTCATGTCCTAATTCCATTTTTGCTGTCTGTTTTTCGATTCAGAATTTCGATATGCTAGGTGATGAGATTTCTCGTCCGATTCATGTTATTTTTAATGGAGATAATTTTGCTCAAAGGGTCTCAAGCCATGCGTATTATCTCAAAGGCCGTGCCGTGGCTTTATGTCTCGTGACCGCCCCTATTCCAAAAAAACAAGTGGACAAAGAAACTACCCCGCCTATGCCATCTCTGAAGATTGAGGATCGGGAAAGTTCTAATCATATCACTGGTTTCGTATCACTTATTCCATCCATTGTTGATGAGTTTGGCAACATTGATATTGCCAAAGAAGTTTGGACTTTACTTGTTACTTCAGATAGTCGATCCAGTGGTGCTCGTGAATCTCAAGCCTCACACGCCAATTTTATTTGATTCGCCAAAGAACCAGTGAGCGATCACCAGATATCACAAATCTATTGAAATCTATTTGGGATCAATTAATTGCATTTGAACCAATTCTCTCCAATTCTGCTAACACCAAATTGGTTTATGTTCATCGTGAACAAGGACAACTGTTTCAGTTTTTAATGGGGCTTTGTGATGAGTTTGAATTAGCCAAGCCATATTTCTCCATCAGATCCTTACCAATGGGCCTCACAAGCTATTCATAAGTTAGTTGATAATGAGACCTGTCTTCAAACTGAACCCATTTCTAATCCGCACTTTATGGTTCTTTGCTTACCCAAATTGCCCGCAGACCGTTATTTCCTCGTTTTTTCCTCTCACAATCCACCTACCTCTGCTTCCAATGGCAAAGTGGAATAATGTCGAGGACATACAAATAAGAAGCCCTTCTTATCTCAAGTAGCTCGTAAGAACAAAGGTCATTATGTTGAAACCTGTTACACTCGTCAGTGTATTCTTTAGAACACTACTGCTTTGACCCAGTCTTAATTATCAGCTATGGACTCCCATTCCAAGTTTGGTCCTGCCTCATCTCTCTCTATAGCAGATCTACAGAATCAGGTTCATCTTCCATCTTCCAGTACATCCAACACTACTCTTTCTACGATATCAAGTACTTCTTCTACGTGGCTTCTTGATTCTACTTGCTGCAATCATATGACTTCTTCTCCTGATGTTGTACCTTCACACACTTCTACTTCTCTCCCTACCATATACACTGCAAATGGTTCTCCTATACATGTCTCTCATCTTGTAATGCCCTACACCAGCCTTGTCTGTTTCCAATGTTTACCAAATTCCCAAACTCACTCATAATCTTCTTTTTGCTTCAGGGTACACTCACACTTCAGTCTGTTTCCTCTCAAGATCATTTAGTTGATATCTTCACCAAACCACTTCCTCTAGGAACTTTTCGAGCTTTAGCTTCCAAACTCATAATGGTTTCTCTTCAACCTCCATGAGTTTAAGGGGGGATGTTGGATTATTATATTGTTATATTTATTTTGTAATTTCCTAGGATTATAATTTGTATTTTCCTAGGATTGTAATTTGTATTTTCCTAGGGTTGTATAGCCTATTTATATAAGGCCTCATTGTACTTGTAATTTATAGCTTTTAATATATAAAGATCACAAGTCTTCTTCAATTTAGAATTTAAATATTGTCTGGGACAGGCTGCTGCACTGTTGCCTTCATTTCTTTCTGACTATGGGTTGGAAGGCAGCATTAGCCTTGCAAGAGACCAAAGCAAGAGAACCAAGAAGAAACAAATAGAAGATTATTTTCATAATGGCCATTACCGCAACTCCCAAATCTCGCTTGAGGTGTGTTTGCTCTTGGTCCCCACCCACAAGAAGCCTTTTCATCATGGGGACGATTTCACTTTCTGCTCTTTATTTATACTTTTTCTTCATCTTAAAACAAACACTACCGATACGTCGTCTATGAGGTCTAAATCTACGGGGAAAATGGTTTGTTTTTTTTGGTTTTTTCTTGCCTAAATTTAGTGATGCTTTGTGTGTATTCCCTCCTCCTTAAAGTTAGGGGGTATAACTGATCATCTGTTTATAAGGGAAGCATGTGAGGATTCTATTCAAATCAAAACAGAGCATGTCTAGCCTCAAATCATGTCCAATATTCTATCATTAATTCTATATTTGAATGTAATTGTAACAGTAGCTTAATTTTAGCCTTACCGTTGACCAACTTTATGTAATTGTAACAGTAGCTTAGTTTTAGCCTTACCATTAACATGTTTACTAAATTAGACTCTCAATCACTCTGTATATATTTAGAACTTCTATCAATGAAAAGCGTCGGAAAATCTATTACTTTACATGGTATCAGAGCTGCAGATCTCTAACGAGTCACCTATCCAAGTCCTTGCCATGTCTTCCTCCTCCGATCAAAATCCAAACTTTAATCTCCACACCCAACCTCCTTCCGTAGCAAATAAATCACTCATTGCACTCAACATCACTACCCAAATCAATGAAAAGTTAACTCCCACCACCTTTCCTACCTTATGTCAATTTGAAGCACTTCATTGGTTACGATTTAATTAACTATGTTGAAGGCTGCACCCTTCGTGGTCCTCTTCACGGTACCGGGCCACGATGACTGGCCAACACCACTCTGGTTCACTAGGATAAACTTATCCCAGTGCGACTTTAGCATCTACATCTCCCTCCATCACCCCAATTCTATTGCTACAACACGTAATTTCATGATGCTTTGGACAAAGCTAAAAAAATTTATAGTATGCCAACCGATCCCGAACTCGAGCTATGCAAATTTAAAGGAGGAACTCACCTAATCCAAACAAGTGGAACCTCACAATCACGTATACCTCCATGCCGTGGAAGGCCTGGTCGATGAAATAGCCATTACTGATCATCCACTTCGGATGATGACCCAACTCTCTTTATGTGTGTTGAATGGCGAGGTCCAGATTGGGAGACTGCAGCTCTATTCAAGCCCGAGAATCGTCATTGGCCTTTGAGGTGTTGCACGACCTTCTGGTTGGACATGATGCATATCTGAGGCGCTTGGAAGCCGCAACATAACAACTGGTTGTTTCTGCCAACTTCACGAAGACTAAGCATTCTGCATCAGGGGGGAGTCAATCATGGTCCTTCAAGAAACATGATTCTGCTCATGGGCCTCTAGGTTCCAACTTCTGCCAAACTTTAACGAGCCCAACGTGATGGCCGCCGTCGAATAACATTCTGAGGCCCAATCATTCCAATCGGCGTTACTGCACCAAATGCCAACTCGTGATCGCCTGGGCCACATTGCCAAGTCCTCGTCCTCAATCCCCATTCCTCGTAATGTTTCAATAAATCAGGCTACCGCATCTAATGGAAGGGATAAAATTTAGCTACTTGATTCTACCGCTTCTCATAATATCATGGGTGATCTTTTCCAATTTATCTATTCATTCGAATATGATGGAAACTAACGGCAATTTCGGGTGATGGCTCAGTTTGGCAATTTCACATATTGGTTCTTTTTGGTTTGCACTTTCCTCACCTAACTTTACATTGCGTGATACTCTTTGTGTTCCAAACCTTTGCAAAAATTTAATTTCCGTTCATCATCTCATCAAACAAAATAATGTCTTTGTTGAATTTCATCCTTTTTAATTTCTTGTGAAGGACAAGATCTCGAGGGCGATTCTACTCAAAGATGCATGTAACAATGGCATCTACACCTTCTCGAAATCAATAGTAGCATCCGAAAAGGTTGCTAATGTGCATAACTAGACTCTATCGATGGATGGCACAAGCCGCCTTGGGCATCCTTCTATTAAAATTGTCCATCATCTTGTTAAAAATTTTCTTCCTATTTCATCGACTAAAAATTTGTCTTCACTATGTCATCTATAAATTCTATCAATGTTTATCATCGACATCCCTTTCGTGGTCAATAGTCTCCAGTCATAGAGCCATTTGAACTTATTTATTAATTCGATGTGTGGGTCCTGCTAGTTATACTGGAATTGATGGATCAAGATATTACCTTATTTTTGTTGATCATTATACAAAATATATATGGTTTTATCCAATGGTCACTAAATCCGGTGTTTCTAAAATTTTTCCACATTTCAAATGGTTGAAACCCGCTTTCAAAAATCAATCAAAACACTATATTCCGACAATGGTAGAGTTTGATGCTTTAAAATCATATCTCCCACGGGCGGCATAACCTACACGGCGACCATCGCTTGAGCGAGACTTTCCCGCCCGACCCGCTTTTGGGCGCATCCGAACCGAGTCCGGATGCCACTAAAATAACCTAATCACTCAAATCATCTTTGGTGAATGATTACAAATTGGCAAGCCTTTACAAACATTTAACAAAATGCGTTTACAATGAAGGCATTCAAGCCTTTTTCAAAATGATTTAAAAAATAGATGTTCAGAGTTCAAATCGCTTTTGATAAATATCAATATCCAAAAGAAAACATGAATATTGCACATGAAAACGAGTATATCCAAATTTCCCTTCTTATGACTCAACGCTCTCGATCTTAGGTCCTTTCTCACTCACATTTATCACCTTTGTCATCAAAACAATGCTTCAAACATCATTTGCTAGTTCCATGCAGAACCATCTCTATTTTGTTCTAATCACTATTAATTCACCTCTTCTCATCTTTAATTTGATCACTATAAATACATTACAGGCTTTATTAGAGTATATATACAATCATTATAGTTCACTGATCATCCCAAAATACACTTTCATTCAATACTCGCAACTTCAAATCAATTCATTCATGCTCACAACTTCAGCCCACCCCGCAACCATTTCGCTTATGCAACCAAGTAAGTTGTGAAAATCCACTAGTTATGCTAACTAATCCGCTTATGCCCTTAACTAATTTAAACTCCCACCTGATACATAGACACGTAGTCACCCAAGACGGTCCCGTTTGGGTCAAGCAGCCCAGATCAAATGGTTTTATACCGCATTTGCCTGCTGGTCGATCGGTTATAAATAATGAATTAGGTGAACATTACCGATACGGTCCCACTGGACTGCTGATCGGAGTGACACATCAATACAATGAACAACATCGCTTATATTTGACCCCTATTGGTATACCAATCTATCCTTAATATGAACTGAACCTAAGCACATTCCTATTAAGGGCGTTCAAACTTTATAGCAAATATAGTACAATATGTACGCTTTTGTATAAATGCTTTATTTACACCATGTAATTTATATACAACATTTCACAATCACTTTTCTCAAATCAATTAAATCAATTCAATATGCTTTTTAGAACAAAACATGCAAAAAATACAAACGAGGAATAGGAGTCAGGTAGAATAAACTGCAATCTTGCACTTTGATTCCAATCCTTGGAATCTCAATCCGCTACTTTCCCTCCCTCAAGTCACCCTATTCCAAAACCATTAAAGAAACAATATTATTCGTGTGTACTAGTAGTTTTGGGATTAGGAATGATTGTGTAGGACAATATGAGTTCAATTTCAAAAGCTATATTTATTATATATATATATATATATATATATATATATATATATATATATATATATATTATATATAATATATATCAAATATATATATATATATACTCGTGTTCGACAGTGTTATGCTATATATATGGATTCTTGACTCGTGGTATGCCCGCGGTCAAGAGAACACAAAACGGAGTTCGGACCGAAGGAGTTATCGAGACCTCCAGAAGTTGGAGGAGGTCATCTGTGAATGATCCCACCCAGCGGGACTGATGACTAAGCTGACCTGATAGTAAAGCTTGGTTTTACCGCTCGATCTTATGTGCATATCACTCCTCGGGCATGAATGTATTTTCCGGCTGTTGGGCTTTCCATGGATCAAGAACACTGAAAACCGAGTTGGACGAAGGGTTCAGACCTTAGGGAGGTGAGTGCATCGTAGTCACACCCAGCCGGTGGACCGTGAACCCGGGTGTGGACCTCGGATAAGCGCTGGGTCTGACACCTCAGTCTGACATATTCTATCCTCCTTAGGCATATGGATGGATGCCGGCTCGATAGAGGCATAGAGTCGAGGAACGCCCCGAGTCCCGAGGAGTTGGGACAGAGTTATGACCTTGAAGTTGGAGGTCATGTGATCAACTCGGAGAAAGGGGAAGCTGACTGGTTGGTCTGGGGCCTCTCTGAAGAGGCAAAGTGCCTTCGAGCACCTGGCGAATGGGGTTACAACGGCCTCTCCTGGCGAATGAGATGCGGTTGACCTCTGCGGGATGAATCTGGAGCCTCCGGCTGCATGAATGTGACCTCTCTGCCACATGGTCTGTGACCTGCGGCGTGGTCTGGCCGAGCCTGTACGAGATGGTCTGGCCGACCTCCCGCTGCGTGAATCTGCGAGCCTCTGGCTGCATGAATCTGCTAACCTGTTTGCATGAGGTCACGTGACCTCTTTGCATGACTCGGAATTAAAGGACCATAACGGTCACAAAGAGGTCGAATTGAGAATTAGCTTGACATCAGGTTCATTGATGAGGATCTGAATTTGATGAAGGACTCATACCAGTTCATGGCCGTGCCAAAATCACCTCTAAAATTCAGAACAATCTTTGCACTACCGCAATGTGACTTCCCATGGTTTAAGGTACGACCAGGACATTACTAAGGCGAGAATAACCACCACGCGACCCTTAGGGTGAAAGAGTAACCATTTGGGAGAAGGGACTTTACCTCTTGGAGTTTAATAGAAACTCCACGGTGGAATCTCTACTTTACGGCTCGCATCACGAGAAAGACCCTCTTCACTTGGGGAACCTATGGTCCGTCGTGTTCGGAATACCGAGAGAAAGAGTGAGCTTCTATCTCTAACTCTAAAATACCTCTCATCCTTTCTCTGTTTTCCTTTTCTTATGGATCACCCTTAATCGTCTTATAAAAATGAGGCTTTCCTCCCTGCTTTCCTACATGCCACATGTCATTTCCTTGATTTTTCTTTATTTCTTTTTATATTTAGGTCCTCCATTTCACCTCTATTATTCATTTTTAAGTCTTCTATTCCATTTTCCACTTTGCTCATTTTGTTTTTCTCTAATTTCATGAACATATAAACTTACCTAGTCTGACCCTTAGGTCCCACATTTTAATTTCCACTTCTCTTTTTCACTTGGGTTTATTCGATTGATAATCATTTAATGATATTCATCTAACAATACCCGAAAAATACACAAGGTTGCCCGATTATGCGAAATATATAATAAAATTTTATTATAAAAATTCTGAGGTATTTTTGGAGGCAAGTTACAACTCTCCTACTAAAACAAAATTTCTTCGCAAAAATTACCTTGGTCGAGAGCAATTGCGGATGCTGGCTGGCGTCGTTTCCTCACTTTCCCACAGTAGCTTCTTCGGTCTTGTGTGGGTTCTCACAGTACTTTGACTAATGGAATCTTCTTGTTCATATTAATTCTTTCACTTCATGAGACCGAAATCTCTGAAACAACTGTACAATACGTCAAATCGTCGACTCAGTTATCATAAGAAGAGACTTCACGGCGAAAAGAATATGTACATTATTGTGCCTGAAAAAAGAAAAAAACTTAGATGTGAAAGTGTGATGGGTGTCGGTACCTACATGGCGGCCTACACCGCGAAATACATTATGGATCTTTTCGAGTCGGGAGGTAATGCTGTCGCGCCCCTGCCCCGGACCGGCACACCGATTAGCTTCATGAGGGCGGCCGTCCCCAGGGCTCGACTTTGCCGCTTTTCCCCAATCTGTGCCTTAACTTCCCGGCGATACTTTGAACGCTTTTTCGCCCGACTCGCGCTGAATATCTTTTAACTTTTTCGTATGGCGTATGATTTTAATACATGATGGCCGCCTTCAATATTTTACTCTAATCATTTTCACTTTTCCGGTCTCTTGTATCAAATTCGAGAATGATCGGCTTTCTTTTGAAACCGATTCAGTCAATAGCGACGATTGTTACCGTTTTCTCCCATATAAAGCCTCTTAGGCGCCATTCGATCTTGATTGGAAATTGTTGTTGTACACAAATTCAACGAAAACGTGTATCGTCCACGACTACCTCGAATTCCGATCACCCATGACCTCCGCTTAACATATCTTAAAGATACGGATCACCCTGCTCGGATTGTCCATCAGTTTGGCAGGTGGAAGGCGGCCATCTTTGAAATTCGGTGAGGTGCCGGGGAATCTTTGCGATTTCCCAAAATCTCAAAGAAAGTAAACCTCGGATCTCGGTCTAAAATAATGGATCACGAGGGAATCCAGTGTAACCCATTTCCTTGATATCTGACTCTGGCAACGTCAAGTGAATATCGAGTTCTCCTTTGGTAGGTAGGCGACTTGGTCAATCGGAGTCATGACCTGGCCCAGTCATGCACTTCTCCACAGCTCGATAGTAGCCGACCCGCAAAATCCATGGTGATTTACGTTCCATTTCCACTCCGATCATTTTTGATAAGTGCAATAATCTAGAAGAAACTTGATGCTCTTCTCTTTGACACCAGCGCCCAGTTTACAATTTGCCACGATATCTACTTTTCATTCCGGACACAAAGAACAACATTTTTAAATCTCGATACATCTTTGTGCTACGGGGATGGATAGAAAAAGGTCCACTATGTGCCTCTTCAAGCATGGATTTCCTCAAATCATTACAGTCGGGTACATAAACCCGATCCTTATAATACAAAACTCCATTTTCGTTCAACGTGAAATTAGGGTTTCTTTACCATTTCAATCGATTTATCATGGCGTAAATTTCTCATCTTTCTTTTGTGCCTCTAGCACTCGATTCAACAAACTCGGTCTACGTATCAACTACGCCACCCCCTACGGTACCATCATCATATAATGACAAATGGGCATTCGCTCAGAAGCGTTCGTATTGACTCTACTCAGCGTCGACCCACTTCTGATGGCCTTTCCGGGTGATAATCGATCAGCCGGAGTCATAATCTTTTATCGGTTCCATCCATCTCGGATTTGTCTCAGGGTTAAGCTCTTAGTTTATTTGAGGGCAAATACTTAAGACTCTTATGATTAGTGTAAAGGTGAAACACTTCTCCATACACAAATAATGTCTCCAATTTTCAACGCAAATACAATTGTGGCTAATTCGAATCGTGCGTGGGGTAGTTAACTTCATGCGACTTCAAGCGTCTTGGAAGCATATGCTACCACTTTGCCCTCTTGCATTAGGATACATCGAAATTAGTACAGCGACGCATCACTAAAAATCACATATTCTCTCTGCGGTCGGTTGAGTGAAGCAGGAACCTCGATTAAGAATGCTTTCAATTTAATAAAACTTCCTTTGACATTTTTCACTCCATTCATACTTTACATTTTTTAAGACAATCTAGTCATCGTTTTGTGATCATAGAAAGCTCCATAAACGAGATCTTACGTAGTAACACGCCGGTCCGGAAACTCACCGCGCCCGCATGGCATTTCTTGGTGGCTTCCGTTCAACGACCATACATTTTCTTTCGGGTCTACTCGGATTATGCTTTACCGATACTATGTACTTGAAGGACACTTCCATTCTTCAAAACTCACACTTGCTCAATTTCGCATACAAGCGCTCTTTTCAAGAAGTCTACAACACTACTTGAAGGTGTCAATTCGCGACTCTCGATCTTTTGAATACCGCAAAGAATGTCGTCTATAAACCCGCACAACAAACTGATCCACATATGGTCGGAAAGCACGTTCATTAGGTCCATGAAAGCGGCGGAGCATTTGTCAATCAAGCGGACATTCTGAGGAACTCATAATATCCATATCGGCGTCCTAAGCACGTCGTCTTGTACACATCGGCATCTTTAATTCTCAGCGATGATACCGGATCGCGAGTCAAATCACTTAGAAAGATACATGCACCTTTCAGTTGGTGAGAACAAATCATCAATTTTGGGTAACGGATACTTATTCTTCTTTGTTAACTTGTTACATTGTTTGTAATCAATACGTGTAGAAGTGTACCATCTTTCTTTTTAACAAAAGCATGGGAAGCTCCCATTGGTGATACTTGGTCTAATAAAACCACTTTTCCGTAATTCTTACAATTGCAGATTTCCAATTCCTTTAGCTCTAGTGGAGCAAATTACATGCGATTAGCCAATGGATGTCGATTTGTGGCACGATGCAATGTCGATAGCAAACTCAATCTCCCTATGTGGGGGTAATCCTGGTAACTCTTCCAGAAACACGTCCGAAAAGTTGCTAACAGTAGGGATATCAAATACACTAGGCCTTGCCTTTACCGTATCAATCACATAAGCCCCGGAGTGGGCTTCACATCCCTTCCGAACTTTCATTGTTACAATGGTGGCGGCGGATATCACATTAGAGGGTGATTTGAGCCTCTCATAGATGAGATTGCCCCATGCTTTCATTCGATTGTTCTTAAGGTTACTCTTTTCATCTCTGATCATTGTGCATTGGCGATGTCGGGGCGAAGCCGTCCCATCCCGATATCATCAAACTCCACACGGTCGTAATTCAATCAAATCTCTTTAACAGTCATACTCTCGTATTTTGATGGGACAATCTCTAGCCGCTACATTCCACGGCCTTAACACGCTGTGGTAGAAGCGGGTTGCGTCACCAAGATGTCATACTCGGTTTTATCTAGGTAATTTGCAGAGTTTGGGTTATGTAGTGCGATATAATTAGGTTGACCGGAATTGAATGGCGTATGTCTGATAGTATCAATTTGGAAATTCTGGCTATCACATCCTAAAGCGTCGGTATCTTCCACTGGCTCATTGCATATGCTCTAGGTACGAACACGACCATGCACTACTACCAGAGGTTGTGTTGTCTCGGAACGCTGGTGGTACAACACTCTTGTTGCCTTTTTGCCTGTAAAGTTGTACCCCGTTAAAGTGCTGTAAATGAAACGAGAGCTGCAGAACAATGCCGCTCCCATGCTTTCCTTTGGATCCACAAATCAAACAAGCTTTGTAAGTCTCGACATTACTCGCTTTATGATTTCTCCTGGCTGGGAGGCGATGGGAGAAGCAATCTGTCCTCTAGAAGGAGCTCTGGTGTACTCCCTTGGCTTGGTCTTTGGTAAGAGTAGTATTCCCTCACCGTGCTTTGTTTGTAAAGTGATTACCGAAACTCTGTGGTCCCAAATTTCTTCCGCTGCTGTTGTTGTGAAGCTGGTGGCCGGGTTTTTCTTTCCTTGTCTTTTATCTTTTCTCTCTCTTACTCTTTCTTTACTCTTTCCACAATTTCCATTGCACATGTCACAATTTTGGAGAAATCCTCATGGCAAAATGCGACATGGAGCTCGAATATGGTCATTAAGGCGAATCTTCGGGCCCCTACGGCACTTTTTCTTCCTCACTCATGACCATCCGGGAGCATACTTGCCCATTACGTGTGAATTCTCTTTGATGTTAGGTCACACTCATCGTCTTTAGCCCGGATTATGAAACTCTCTTCTCATGTTAGCCCGGTGAATGAGCCATAATGCTTCTTGAATTCATCGAAGAACTTCCATGCTCAACCACTCTCACAGTGGTGCGGTCCTGGTCATAAACCCACCAGCGATATGCCTCATCTATTAGTAATGGTCGCACATTCCCGACTTCCTCTTGGTATGCGATGCATTTTACACAACGTCGCTTTCGGTTCTCGAGCGATTTTACTGCGCCATAGAAGGCTCGTCCTCTTTTCTTTCCAGTATTAAAATCTATAGGTCGGTACCTTGCCGTTCCTGATGGCTGATCGTTTGTGGAGCAATTCACGGGTGAAGTTTTTATTTTCTTTCTTGATACTGAATATTCTTTGGAGGATGCCCCATGGTACCTGCCACTTGATACAGTTCATTCATTGGTGGGGCATGGGATGCCCGCCGCCCCTTCTACACTAGTAGGGTATTTGGGGCGAGTCCCTGAAGTCATCCTCGTGCATTTTAAGGGGGTCGGGCGTCCGTATTTTATCTGATAAGACCAGCAGTCAGCGTAGAATTAAGTATCATCCAGCTTTATCTTCAAATGAGAAATGCATGTTATACAAAATTAAAATCATTTACAAACAATTTCAAAATGGTTTTGTAGAATCGCCTAAAACCTAAGAGCTCGATGACCCAAATAAAGTTGTGGGACCTTTAAGGCACGGGCAGTTTTGGCGAATCGACGGTCGGGATGCCTTCAAAATAACTTCAAATCACTTTCAATCATATCTTTGCGGAAGCGGATTACAAAGTAGGCGAAGCCATGAAGCATTCTTTCCAAAATACATTTACAATGAAGGCATTGAGAGCCTTTTCAAAATGATTGCAAAAATAGATGTTCGAGTTCAAATTGTTTTTTACAAAAATATCAATATCCAAAGAAAACATAGTATGAATGCACATGTCAGACATACTCGAAATTTTCAGCACTTTATGACTGGCCGCTCCTCGATCTTGGGTCGCTTTGGATCACTATCTAACCGCTTTCGGTACTGCGCATTGGTAAAACAATACGCTAAGCATTTTTCATGCTTAGTAGTTCTATACAAATCCATTCCTCGAGTTTCGGCTTAAATCAAATCAATACGATTTAATAATTTAGAACTTTCAAATCTTTTGGATGATCGATATAAATACAATACATATACTTTTTATATATATACAATAAGTTATAGTTCATTGATCGTCAAAATACGCTTTCATATTGATATTTCGCGATCTCAAATCGATTCAATTATGCTCACAAATTCGAGTTCAATTATGCAAATCATTTTCGATTATGCAAAAATCAATTTCGGTTAATGCTGAGCTCCGATTGATTATGCCGATCGAATTAGGTTATGCCACGATCAATTCGGTTATTGCAAATCAATTTAGTTATGCGATCAATTAGGTTATGCCCTTAGCAATTTAACCTATGTGTCTTCGATACATAGGATATCGAGTCAAACACCTGCGGTCAAGCGGCTGGTCGGTATCAAATGGTTTATAATACGATGCGGTCACGTGAAATTTCTGGCGGTTATAAACAATCAATTAGTGAACAACTGCGATATGGTCATTTGGGCTGGCGGTCGAAGTGACACGTCATCTGATAGTTCGCGATGTCTTTGTTGACCCTGTTGGTATGCCGTCTATCCTTAATACGAACTAAATGGTTAACATTGTTCTATTAAGAGCGTTTCAAATCCTTTATATAGCAAAATATAGTACAATATATGCGCTTGTATAAAAGCAGTTTATTTTGATAATCATGCAATTTTTATATCTGAGCATTTCACGATCACTTTTCGAATCGATTAAATCAATTTCCAATATGCTTTTAGAACAAACATGCAAAAACTTGAAACGAGGAATAGGAGTCGGTAGAACAAGCCCAAAATGCTTTGCATTTTGATTCATCCTTGGAATCTCGATCTCGATTTAGTTTTCCTCCTCGTCGGTACATTCCCGAAAACCATTCTGAACGATATTATTCGTGTGTACTAGTAGTTTTGGTTAGGATTGATTTTGAGAGTTTAATTTGAGTTATAATTTCAACAAGCCTTATATATGGATTAACTTGACTCAATGGGCTTTCATAGAGTCTAAGAACACCGAACGAGGGTTACGGACGAGAAGGAGTTATGACCTCCCGAAGTTGGAGGTCATCGTGATCCTACCCCCGTGAGGCGACCCGGTCGTGACGACCTCGGTAAAATCGGTTTGACACCTCGGCCTGACATATTCTATCCTAATCAGGCATATGAATGTATTCTTGACTCAATGGTCTTTCCATAGAGTCCAAGAACACCCAAAACGGAGTTCGAACGAAGAAGTAATGACCTTCCGAAGTTGGAGGTCATACGTGATCCTGACCAAGGTATTGTGGCGACGACCTCGGTACGGGTGGCTCGGTCCTGACATATATCCTCCCTCAGGAATATGGATGAATTCTTGACTCGATGAGATTTCCATAGACTCCGAGAACACTGAGTCGAGTTCGGACGGGCTGAGGTTATGACCTTCAGAGTTGGAGGTCATACGTAGTCGACTTCCAGACGGCGACTGGGCTGGTCCTGGCGACCTCTGAGAATGAGGTTTGGCCGACCTCTTGAGATGAGTCTGGCCGACCTGCCTTGAATGAGATGCTAACCTCTTCGAGGATGAGGTGCGTTGACACCTCTGCCCGGGATGAAACTCATATGTCTTTGCTTAGATCAGCGAAACTCTCTTCTCATGTTAACCCGAATAGATCACGACCCACATAATGCTTCTTGAATTCATCGAGAAGAACTTCCATGTAATACTCTCTAACGGTCACGGTCGCGAAACCCACCAGCATTATATAAATCTTGTAGTAATGGTCGCACATTCAACTTCTCTTGGTGTCGCGATGCATTTTACCTGGCGTTATTTCGGTCTCGGGCGTTTTACGCCATAGAGGCTCATCCTCTTTCTTTCCCTTAAAATCTATAGGTCGGTACCTTGCCATTCTCTCAATGGCTGATCGTTGTGGAACAATTGCAGTTGGTTGCCCGGCTCTTTGCAATGCCTGAGCTAACTGCTGGAGGATACCCATGGTACCTCCTTCCACTTGTTCTGGTTCATTCATTGGTGGGGCATGGGATGCTTGCCATATACGCTGCGGAAGGCTTTGTTTGGCGAGTCCCAGTCATCCTCGACCCCAGGGAAGTCGGAGCCGTCCATGTTTATCCTATTAAGACCCGGCCAAGATCCGCGTCGAGTCATGTCATCCTTTATGTCACGAATGAAATGCATGTTATAAAAAATTTAAAATCATTTACAAATAATAATTTCAAAATCGTTTTACAGCTGAGCGACATAAACCACAGGCTCACGATACCAGAAATAAAGTTGTGGGACCCCTTTCCGGCAGGCCCATTTTGGCGGATCGGCAGAGTCGGGATGCCGCAAATCCTTTCGATCACTCAAAATCGTATCTTTGCGGAAGCGATTATAAAACTGGGTAAGCCCATAAGCATTTAACAAAATACATTTACAATGAAGGCATTCAAGCCTTTTCAAAATGATTTACAAAAATAGATGTTCAGAGTTCGGTGTTTTACGAAATATCAATATCAGAAAAGCATGGAATGAATGCACATGTAGGAGCATACTCAGAGTTTCATGCTTTATGACTCGGCGGCTCCTCGATCTTAGGTCCGGATCACTATCTATCACACTTATGGTACTGGACAGTGAGCTGTCTGGCCCCAAACATTTTCAGCTTAGTGGTTCTATACAAATTCATTCCTCTGTTTAAACGATCAAATCATGCGATTTTAATAATTCGGAACTTTTCTGAATCTTTTAGATGATCAATATAAATACAATACATATACTTTGTTATATATATACAATCAGTTATAGTTCATTGATCATCCCAATACTTTCTATTAATATTTTACAATCTCAAATGTCAATTCAATTATGCTCACAAGTCGAGTTCAATTTTACCAAATCATTTAGATTATGCAAATCAATTCGAGTTGATACTTGAATCTATTTAGTTACGCCCGATCGATTCAATTATGTCAATAATTAGGTTATTGCAAATCAATTTAGTTATGCCAATCAATTCATTTATGCCCTTAACGAATTTAACTTATGTCTTCGATACATAGGATATCAGTCATAAGTGCGGTCATTGTTTCTGGCCAGGAGCATGAATGGTTTATAACCTGATGCAGTCCTGGTACCTTTCGGTACGGTTATCTCAACAATCAATTAGTGAACACCTCTGGAATCTGATCCATTGGGGCTAACGTCGGAGTGACATCCGACATCCACGGCGCCAGTTGCGATCGCGCTGTTGACCTATTGATATACCCAATCTATCCCATATCTGAACTAAGCGGTTAACATTCTATTAAAGGGCGTTCCGATCACTTTGTAGCAAAATATGGTACAACATGCGCTTGTATAAGCCGTTTATTTTCAATAATCATGCAATTTTTATATGCAAACATTTAATCGCTTTTCCGAATCCAGAAATTAAATCAATTAAATATGCTTTTAAGAACAACGTACGAAACTTGGCTTAGGAATAAAGTCGGTGGGAACAAACCGAAAATCTTTTGCACTTTGATTCAATCCTTGGAATCTCAATCTGTTGGCTTTTCCTCCTCGATCGACCCTATTCCGAAACCATTAAAGAACAATATTCATGTGTACTAGTAGTTTTTGAACAGGATTCGATTTTCGGAGTTTAGTATGAGTTTCAATTTCAACATTCTATATATAGATGGATTCGCGACTCAATGGGCTTTGCGGTCGAAACACCAAAGCAGGTTCGGGCGGAAGAGTTATGACCTCCTGGCGAAGTTGGAGGTCATCTCCCGTATTAGTCACACCCGACCGAGCTGGCCCGGCGAGAGATGACACGACCTCGGTAAACTCGGTTTGACACCGCGGTGCCCATGTTATCCTCCTCAGATAGATGGATCTTGTTTTTGACTCAATGGTCTTTCAAAGAGTTCAAGAACACGAAACGGGTTAGGACGAAGAAGTTATGACCTTAAGAGTTGAGGTCATGCGTAGTCACCTGTGGTAGTAGTGACCTGACCTGACCTGGTAAACTCGGTTTTGACACATTGGTCCTGACATATTCTATCCTCCTCAAGCATGCCGGATGAATTTGCCGGAAGCTCAATGAGCTTTCATAGAGTCGAACACCGAATGAGTTCGCACGAAGGAGTTATGACGCCCAGAGTTGGGGTAACCACAGCAAATCCAGCTCGATGATGACCGGGTTGGTCTATTTGACCTCCTCTGAATGAGGTTTGCTAACCTCTGCTAAATGGTATCTTGACCTCTCACTGCTGAGACCCGGTCTTAAGGCCTCTAGGGATGAGGTCTGGCCGACCTACGCAAGATGGTGTGACCTCCTTTGCATGGTCTCTTGACCTCCTTTGCATGAATGCAATGAGCCTGTGCGCATGAGATGCACGCAACCCCTGCTGCATGGGATGCCAGGCCTCTTTGCATGGTGAGTAAAGGACCATAACTTGATTACAAAGGGGTCGAATTGAGAAATTCAAAGCTGGCACATCAAGTTCATTACAGTGAAATTTTACAAATTTTATTAGGACTCACTACCAAATTCCCTTCACTTAGTACTAAAAATCAGAAAGCTCTAAGGTCCGGGATAATGCACTTGTACACACAATGTGAGCTTCACATGGTTTAAAATACAACTGGGGCATTCCCACCCCAGACGAGATAACCACCACCCCTGACACTTAGGGTAAAAATAACCACAGTAGAGAGAGGGCCTACCTCTTGGAGTTTGTCGAGAAACTCCCAGGTCGGAATATCACTTGCGGCTCTTTGTCACGAGGAAGGACTTTTCCTCTTGCTTCACCGGAACCTATGGTCCAATCATCGGAAAATCTAGAGAGAAGGTAGAGCCTCTCTCTCTAACTCTAAAATATCTCATCTTTTCTCTATTTTCCTTTTTTTATGGATCACCCTTAATCGTCTTTAAAGGAGGAAACATCTGCTACTCTACGATACATGTCGTTTCCTTGATTTTTTTCTTAACTTCTTTATTTCTTTTATATTTTAGGTCCATCATTTCACCTCTCAGCCCATTCTTCATTTAAGTCTCCTATTATTTTCCTTGCTGAACTTTATTTCTCTAATTTCACTTAGACATATAAACTTACTTCCTGATTGACCCTTAGGTCCTTCATTTTACAATTTCCATATTTTCTCTTTTAAGCGGGTTTATTTCCGGATTAAATAATCGTTTGTCGATATTCATCCTAACAATTCCCAGAAAAATACCCAAGGATTGGCTTAATTATACGAATATATAATAAATTTTATTATAAAAATTATAATGATGTCACTCTTTTTAAATTAGTCTAAAATTTGCTCCCCACACTGCCGTAAAAATGGTGTCTTTGAATGTCGTCATCGTCGTCATCATCTCGTTGAAAGCAGGCGCACTCCTTTCCTTGATGCCCGTCTTAGATTTCTCTTGATGACCTTACCCTTTTCAAGCGACTTCCTATCTCATAAATAGACAACTTCACACTTCTTTTTCGGGAAAAATCTGCTTTGGGTCCTTTTTGGTCAAACACCGGTGTTGAAATTAAAAATTTTTGGATGCATTTGTTATCCTCTCACACGGCCACTATGCTTCCAGATAAAATGCAAACTGATCAAAGCTGTCTTCACCGGCTATTCACTAACTTCCAAAATGCATGCGAAGTGTCTTGAACCTCGAGCAAAAAAATTCTGTCTTCTCTCGGCAGCGTTTTACACGTTGAAACCAGATCAATCGACCTCTCGGCCGCGGTCTTCGTGCTGCAAAGCTTCGAGACCCTCCCATTCACCTCATTTTCGGTGCCCACAGGTTGCGATCACGTCATCCTTTGGCGCCCGGCGCTGCAAACATCATTACAACCTTCGGAGAGGGTTCACACGCCATTGTCGCGCCTCTCGGGTACTTTTGGACCCTGCGGTTCTTTACTTCATGATTCACTTGCCCAGTTATAAATCACCCGAAGTCTCGTCAGAATCCTCCTTGAATGACTAATAGGACTGCTTCTCCGCCAAATCTTCCGTCCCGCTCTCTAATTTCTACTCCATATATACCCATCTCGATCAGTTTTTCTCCTCCATCTTGGTTTTACTGGAAACCCTCCCAAGGTGATACTCCTCCTAACGCACTCATAACGCTGACCCACGAGATCAATGAACCCGAATCTTCAAACCCCCGAGACGGATCGATACGGTGTCCAAACATCCGCTTTTCCCCCGAGCCATTGAAGACGATCGGTGTGAGCGAGAGCCATTTCTCAACGCCTCAGCGGCGTGAGGCCATGTCCATGAGCTCATTGCTCCCCTGGCTGAAACATGGGACTTGGGACCTAGTTTTACCACCCTCAAGTATGCGCTCGTGGGTGTAGTGGTCTTCCAGTAAAAGGCATCTTTGATGGATCTATGGATAGATTCAAACTGTCTAGTTGCTAAGGAGTTACATGATGACCATGCGGTATTGATTGCAAGAAACCTTTAGCCCCACGTGGTCAAACCGGCAACTATTAGAAATGTATTATCTATTATGCTTTATGTGAAAGGGTGGGATTTGAGGCAAAATGGATGTCAACGATGCCTTTCTAAATGGTGTGGCGGGGCATTTTTATGGCACAACCACCCAGGGTTCAGGACTTGTCAAACCTAATATGTTGCGGAGTTTAAAGGCGGATTCACGAGCTTAAACAAGCTCCACGGGCTTGGTACACAAAGCACACTCAAAAATGCCATTCTTCAGTTGGAGTTTTCACGATTAAGCCAGACTCCTCCCTCTTTATTTATAGTCGAGGCTCGATCTTTGTTATTTTCTGGTTTATGTTGATGATGCCTTTGTTATTACGAGGAGTAATTCAATTCTGCGTGGCTTGATATTATTAGCCGGTTGGGTGATATGTTTTTCTCCTCCGGGATTATGGGTTCTCTTCATTTCTTCTTGAGGGACTAAAGTAATTCCTACTAAATTTTGGGTCATTTCTCTCTAACATAAATATGTTAGTGACCTTTGCCCGACAAACACAGTATGAAGGTGGTGTAAAGATGTCTCCAACCCCTCTCTCTATGACTAAATCCCTTGATTGATTGATGCTTTGCTTCTTTGCTTTGTGGGCACGGCTCAGAGTTTCGTAGAATAGATGGCGATGCGCCTGTGCACCTTTACTTACGACACTTCGAGATCTCGTTTGCAATCAACAAACTTTCTCGGTTTATGCACGAAAACCAACTACAAAAATCAGCGGACAACAACAAAGGCTTTCCGTACCAAAGCAAACCATTTTCATGGTATTCGGATCCACAAAGCTGGCCTTCCCTTATTAAGAACATACTCCGATGCGGTTGGGTACGGAAATGTGGATGACCGCACGTCGACCTCTGCACATGCTCCCGAGTTTTTGGGCTCTAATCCAGTTTCTTGGAGCTCAGCGAAGAAACAACGGCCGGGGCACGATCCGCGGCGAGAGGAGGTTGAATGGGCACTAGCCAATGCACGCCAGACAATATAATGATTTTGTCCACTCTTCTCAAAGAACTAGCATTTCCCGATCACGAGAATCTGGTTGCTTTGTGATAACACCGAACCCGCAGCGTCTCGATTTAATCCAGTCAATCATTCATGAAACATATTCAAATCGAACTTCACTTTATCATATGTGACTTAGTGCATAAAGGGAAGCCTCAGGTTAAAAATTATTGTTCTCCAGGAGGGGCAGCGAGATGATAGGCGTCGATAACAAAGCCATTGTCAGAGACAGCGCCGCAGGTGCTCTACGTAACAAGATTGGTCTTCAGTGATGGAATTCGATCTTGCGGGCGTATAAGGGAAGCATGTAGAGGATCTATTCGAATCAAAGCGAGCATGTCTAGCCTCGAATGCATGTCAATGATACGTCATTAATTTTATATTTGAATGTAATTATGCAGTATCTTAATTTTAGCCTTCTGGATTGACCAGCTTTTATGTAATTTATATGATAGCTTAGTTTTAGCCTTACCATTAAGATATTTACTAAATTAGACTCTCAATCACTCTGTATATATTTAGAACTTCTATCAATGAAAAGCGTCGGAAAATCTATTACTTTACACTGTTTCTATTCTTCTAAATTCTAATCACCACCAAATTCACTACCGAGAAATTACACACAGACCATAGCTGTTTGTAGGAGGTTCTTGTGGCCTGATGAGTCTCAAGATTAAGGTATGCTGGTTTTGTTTTTTCTAGAAACAAGCTTGAGATCGTTTTCTCTTTTTATGTTTTATCTGTCTTTTAATCACATTTATATGTTTTTAGTAAAATGCGACCTGTCAAGCATCCTGCTGCTCAAAGAGGCTGTCAGGTAACCAAAAAACCTAACTGAGACCTCTGCAGCTCCCAAGAACCAAAATCCATGGTTGATCCATTCCTCCATTATGTTTAGTTCTGGAATTAACCTGCCTCTTTTTAGTTAAATTATTTGTAGTGCCTAAAATGCATACTTATCAATACACGCACTAAACCTCAGTTTTGGAGATCGGAAAGTAATAAGAGGGCAGAAAATAGGACTTTTTTTGCTGGAAAATCATCAGGGAAAGAAAATAGGGCGACAGTAGGGGCATAGTCATTACTCATTACTAAAGGAGCTAGAAGATACAGAGTGCTGATATTCTTTAACATTAGTTTATTTTACAGCTGAAGCAAACCCTGGCACCATATAATAAGTCCAGAGCTGATCATCACTATTGTAATGGGACGACAGACAGGACTATGTTTGAGTTGAGTTATACCATACTATAGAAGAACCTAACAAATTAATAATGAACCTTACTTGAATCGGAGCTGGTTTTCTCTTTATTAGTCTAAAAACACAGCTCCCCATATATTTTAGCAGCCTCAGGCAGGTTGAGCACAGCCTCTTTTTGGTGAAGAAACATGGCTGTTATTCTGAACATGGGTGCCAAGGGGGTGACGTTGTCCCTGAGACCCAGAAGAAAGGAGGAGGAGGAACCCTTCTGGGCCCAAAGAACTCATCCCAGCGCAGCAAACCCTTCTCTCCCAACGTTCAAGAGATGTTGATGATCTCCACTTTGATGCCATTTCCTTAATGAATGTGCCTAACAAAGTTGCTGTTCTGTATTTATTTGCAGTAGCAAAGAAGTATCTGCAAATAGACCTCCTTATATAGAAACCAAGATCTAAGTCTCTTAGCCTTAATTTTGTGATTCTCCTTAAAGGGTAGAGAAAATCATGGCTGGGCTAGGCTTTGTTGCACATACCGAGACAGGTTTTTGCTGAGGGGCAATGCAGTCTATTTGCAAGGAATGATAGATACATGCATTCTCAGTGAGAGCAGGAAGAAAGAATAGAGTTAGAAGATATTTGATTTATTTTCTATTTTGGTCGTCAGTGAATTAGATCCTATTCATATAGTAGAAATTTCCAAAGTGTTATTGACAGTTCCATGCCATAGGCTCGAAATGGGCTCCATTAAAATAATAGTTCCAGATAATCTTCGATCTCTGAAATATTCTCATACATCTCTGTCCAGACGCGTGAAGATGTGGCAGATAAATTATTTTTCTGAAGAAGGCTAAGAGAAAGAATATATAAAATTCTTGGCCCGAAATAATTGGGATTCCAGAACACTAATCTGTGATTCTAGATAAAGTCGGTGAAGCAGCAGAAAAAGGATATATGACAAGATAGGGTAGACTCCGACCTTGGTTATAAGGGAAAGATCCATAAACAACGGTTTCCAGAAATCGTGAGACCGAGACCGAGATCGATTCCTCCTCTCCTGTAAAGCATCATCTAAGTCCCAAGGGTATAAATATATCCTGTTTGACCAACATTAACATTCTCCTAATTTCTCTCAAAAAATAAAAAAAAATAAAAAAACATTCAAAAACATTCTCCTAACCAGCAAGTTGGTCTATATATGCTGTTTGACCAACATTAGCATTCTCCTAACTTCTCTCAAAAAATTTGAATAATGCCTATATCCATGGGAACGGTAGTTAAAATTTTCACTATTTATAAATAATGTTACATAAAAGGGTATTTATAATAACCATGCATATGATGAAATTACAAAAATGTTCCTTTACCTTGTACTGTACCGCAAGGCTTCATCCTCGCACCCCTAACCTGTTATTTAAAAATTAGGTCTTCAACAAAGGCAAGCCTAAAGGTAAACATCTGTCGTCATGCTCGCTCAGGCATTTGCCAATTTTCTCCATAAATACGAGCCACATACTACAACAATAAGTGATATTTGAATCAATGTCATGGTTGAACATTTTGTAGGAACCTTGCTTTATGAAAGCTCATGAGTTTAACCTGGACAGTGAGAAGGAGCTTGCTGAGTAGCTCATTTGGTAGTGGTGAATTTGGATTTCTTAACCTTGGTTATGCTTTGGTAGTGATGAATTTGGATTTCTAACCATGGTTATGTTTTAGTAGTGATGAATTTGGATTTCTAACCATGGTTATGTTTTAGTAGTGATGAATTTGGATTTCTAACCATGGTTATGCTTCTAACTTTATATATGTTGTTATCCTGTATACGTATAAAGAAGTCATCAAACAGTTTTCCTCCACTTTATATATGTTTTCCTAACCGCTTTATTCCAACTTTGGGCCTCTTTGAGTGTACTTTCGGTGGGTTGGCTTGGGATTATGTCTTTCTACCTTCAACTTGATTTGAGTTGGATACGGATTAAGGTTGGAATAATAGTATTTTTTTTTTTGAAAGGAAAATAATTTTATTGATTCAAACCGGTAATATATTCGATTAAAACACATAATCAAATTCAAAAAAAACTTTAAAAGATGATTCAACATCCAGGTTAATAGCACAACGAATTTGCTTAAAGTCTACACATTTGATAATTCTATGATGATTATAATATCTATGACTCTAGTTATATAACAGTAATTATTACGGTTGATTTGATGTTTTTGCACGATCGAATGCGCTGCAGATTCAATCACCTACACACACACAAGGTCATGTAGTAAATCGTAGAAACTAAGCAAAGTTGTACTAAGGTGACACAAACCATACGTCGCACAAGACGACGACAAAAATATGAAAAAAACAAATAAAAAAATCTAGATTTTTGTGAAAGAACCACTTAATTGAGAGAAAATAATATAAAGAGATATAGTTGAATGATTTCAGGTCAAGAATGACCAAAAAATCACTCCTCTTTACTTATGAAAAGGGGCTAGAAAGATCGGTATAATGGGAATTTAATTTGAACTTTATCTGATATTTTTATATTATAAGTTAAAATTTTTAAGTATATATGGAAAAGTTAAGATCAAAAAGAAAAAAGCTAGATTACTCAAATAAAATATGGGGAACAAAAATCCAACACTTGGAATATGTAGTAACAGCAGTTAACATCACGACTCATGTGAAATCATGTGCATTTGCTTGGATTCTTCTTAAGCTGGTCCTCTTTCTCCACATGGCATCTCTTAATTTTCTCCAAGAAAAGCAGTTAGAGTAAGCTTTATACGATCTTCTCTCTCTGCAATATTGAGAATAAAGATGGTGTACTTTTCTCTTTAAGAATGTAATGTAGTGTTAATATAATTAAAATATCAGTGAAATTCAGTTCACATGAAACTGAATGATTCCCTTCACTATTACGTCCCACTTTGTGGCTTCTATCCGATATTTCACAAAAGTTGAGATTCGATCAGTCTGATGACTGAATCTGATTCTTTATTAAACCTTCCTTTTCTTAATCCCAAGTTTATTTGGCCAGTTAGCACATGGCTAAGCAATTGACTGATTCCTTCCGATTGCAGTATTCTTCGGTAGTGGCGGTGCTAGAAGTTAAAATTATGGGAGGCAAACTTTAGGACGGTTACAGTTTAAACTTGTTTTTTAAGTATTTTATGTTCTCAAAAGTAAGGAAAATAAGAAAAACATTTTTTTGGTTATTTGTTTTTTTTTTTTTTTTTGCAAACACAAAGAATATAAAAAAAAATTCAAAAGAACAAGTAAACTTTTGAGATAACACCGAATTGTGTTCGTCTATGTTTTTAAAAACTGTTATCAGAAACAATTTTCAAAAACAAAAGCCAAACAAGGCCCCAAGGCTTCGATTTTGTTATCAACAAAGTACTAAGGAAGGAAAATAGAGAGAAAAAATAGGTTTAAATTTAATAAATTAATTCATATATATGTTCATTCAGACCCATTTCATTTGTTTCTTTCTATTATATAAGACAATCAAATTTTGAAGAATTTTGATTATATTTGATTTTATATATATATATATTTTATGATAAAACCAAATATGAGAAAATTATATTCCTTAATATTTTTTTCTTTCCCTAAAACTTTTTGGGTTCCAAATGGAGCATTGACAAAGAAAGAAAATTGAGAGAAAAAGTGGAAGGAAATAATATTTAGAGAAAATTAAAATAGGTTTTAAATTTGAAATTAATTCTATATGTTTATTCAAACTCATTTTATTTGTTTCTCTCTATTATCAAAGACCCAAGAAATTTTAAAATATATGGAAATATATAAAATTTTGGCCGAATTTAATTATATTTTATTTTCTTTTATACTTTTCACGGTGAATCAAATATTAGAAAATCATTGTTCTTAGTATTATTTTTCTTTGCTTAATACTTTTTTTAATTCCTGATGATGTTTTTCAGCAGGAGCGGGAATTTGAGGGTTTTTGTTGGAATTCTTTGGTAGAGTCCATTATTCTAATCGGGCTCCTCTCTACAAAAATAAGAAACAAAAAAAGATCGGCGGGGATCGCCCGTTGCCTCTCCGATGTCTAAGTTAGTTCTTTCCGGTGAGAGAGAAGATAACTGCTTAGGGAATGAATTTTTTGTACGTACCTTTCACCGATGGGGTGGCCTGGTATTTATAATGGGTGATTATGATAACTTTTCTAGTTGGATGATGATACAGAATGATACGTATTCTTGTTGGATGATGATACAATATTTCTCCCATTGGGTAGAGAGATTTTCTTTCATATCGTTAGCAGATGAATAGGGATAATTGATGGGAGATTATTGGCTTGATATCTCTTGCTGGTGGTGGAAATTGGGTATTTCATTTAATCTGATTCTTTAAGGTACGAATTATATTATGTTGCACCAAAAGTGTAGATGGGCCATCGTTTTGGGCTGTGTTTGGGGGGATATCACATCAGGGCGAGAGCAACGAGTCTTGGGCTGCTCTCCTTAATCTCCCTCTTAAGCGACATTTGGTGTCGAGACCCCTTCCTAGTGACGAGGGAAATGCGCGCGACTCCACGGTAACCTCCAGTCAAGCTCGCTCGACTGACAAGTTACCATGAAGCTGGCGGAATTAAAGCGCTGAAATTGTCTTTGGAAGCGTGGGTTATAAATTTTCGCACTATCAAAATCACACCTTTAGATTTAATCGGCGACATAACGACGCCACGGTGGTGACTTGACCCACCACAAAATCACTGTATAAAAAATACCGCTCCCCCATGTTTCCAAATGTCCAACTCTGATAATAAAGGACCTATACGGTCCCTCATCAAAATATAAGATAAGGATCAATCGACATAATTTTATCGCAGCTTTGTTTTCTCAAAACCATGCATGCATATTTTACAAGGTATTTACATTTACAAAATGTCACATTAAAACTTTTACTACTTTTACTTTCCTACTTATCTTATATATAATCCCACAGCAAACGTCTAGGGGAGAGAATCCACGAAAGGTCTTTCGGCTTGGCACACACTTTGAAAAATTATTTAAAAGCGGCGTAGGCGACGGGCTCGGTGAGTACTATAAGAAGTTCTAAATGTTCGTCGATGCGATTGTATGTACCTCCCAATATGAAAATTTGTACATAAATGGTTGCATCAAAGCCCATTTGTAAGCGAGTTTTGCTATAGAAAACCATTTAAGCGTCTTTGAAAGCTTATTTATCTTTGCGAAAGCGTGCAGAAAACTATTTACTTTGCTTAAAAAATGTTTCAGTGGTGGTTAATATACGAAGGGTACTATCTTGAAATTAAGTGCCAACCACTTTGTGGCCCATTTACGAAATACCACTGAGCACATTGATACTTTCCCGCAGACACGGCATCGGTAGTGAACGGAACACTACGGGTTAATATGGCGATGAGCTGCGGCGGGATCTCTATAAACATAATGGAACCTCGGAACCAAAATGTCCGGTGATGGAACCTCGGAACCAACACCTCATCGCCATGTACTAAGTCAGCGTGCTAACTATATACCCCGAATGTGCAGAGGGCGACTCACTATATAAATATATACTAGATCCCCAGCCTTGATTACGAACCCGAGGCAATATAGTTAGTCATAATATCCCCCATAACCTTGCCATGCGCAATCCAGGAAGCCACATCGACGGGAAGCGAGATGTGCCATCTAGGGGTTTACTAAACCGAGGCCAAGCTGTTTCTTAAATCTCCCCCAAGAAATCGAACTTTTAACTAAGTATAACAAGTGGGAGGTAAAAAAATGCTTTATAAATTTATATTTTTCAAAGCATTTACAAACTATAATTTAAAACACTTTCGTTTTAGAAAAGGGTTTTGAGTACTCACCTTTTCTCGACTAATTTCTTTGAATCTTGTCAAGAAGCGCACTCTAGATTCTGGAAGTCGGATGCTCAAATTGCCTACACAATTCATGCAATGCAATGCTTTCAGGTTAAGCGTTTTAACCATAAAACATACATGGGCTTTCAAAGTGACTATATCGAGCGAACTTCGATTCTAACAAAACTTCGTCTTGGTCGCATTCGATAAGGACATTGATAATATGATGTGAAATTGACCAAAATGTCCCTACACATTAAATGCCCCATAAAAACTATCTGTTTTAGTCAACTTTTGACTAAAGGGACTTTCCATAAAGTCTAAAAACACCCGAAAACATTTTTGAAAATTCTATTCGACTTGTCCGACTACAATCCTAAAATTTCAATCCGAACTATCCAAGCTTGATCCGAGTCGGCCGGTTGTCAGGAACCTGATCTAAAAATTCTAAAAATTCCTAAACTCGAGTCTAAAAATTTTGGGATGAGTTTACGACCTTTCACGACCTCTAAAAAATTTCAACACGTTACACATAGCCTTTAGGCTCGAAATAATACAAGTAGGAAAATTTCCTACCTTTTAAAAGAAGTTTGACAAAAGGCTTAAGATATTGGTACTATCACGTGAAAGCTCGTCGCGTATACCAACTGCCTTACGCTCGATGAAATCTACAGTCCAATTTCCATAAATCTGAGAAAGAAACAAGAAGAAAATATAAAAATAAAAATCCTCTTTCTCTCTCAATCTGGACGCTCCCCTCCACGCCCGTCCGTCCCCTGCCATTTGCCTTTTATTCTTTTTTATTTTCGTTTTTTTTTTCTAATTATTATTCTTATTATTATTATTTGGATAAACGATTTCTATTACTCCATTCGGATCCATTTCTGCCCCGAAAAATTTTATTTCTTTCAGTTCAATTATTTTAAATGAACTTTAACTCAAACCATTTTCTGACTTTCGAGATTTTTGTATAAATCTCATCCACACAATCTAGCGATTTATCACGAATCGTAAAATATTATTGTCTTAAATTTGGCGAGGAAACTTTTGCCTAGGTCAGCAGATTTCATGGGAGCCAGGAATTTAACGGCACGATCCAGTTTCGTCATCAGGGTCCCCAGAGGGAATTTTCTAGGCTTCTACGAACCATTATGGTAATTTATTATTATTATTATCCTTTAAAATTCCATAATTGGAATTTCACCCTCACTTTCCTTAATTGCAAAAAGTGCCACAATTCTTTGAAAACTTTATAATTTCACCTTAAAAGCTTGACTTCCGAATTCTATTTATGGCCCATTTAAAATAATTAAGGAAGCCCTTGGTGCACATACGGTTAAACATACCGTACACCCTCTCGGGACGAAGCGTTACAAATCCTCCCTCCTTTAGAACATTTCGTCCTCGAAATGAACAAAACTAACATAAAGAGGATACCTTAATTTGAAAACAATTGAGGATATTATTTGGCATACGAGCCTTTGACTCCCATTTAGCCTCCTTAATCATGATTCCCACCCATGCAAAACTTTGACTAAGCGGAATGGCCTTATTCGCAAGGAAATCTGCTCTCTACGTGATCTACTATACGCATTGCATTTGCTCCTTATAGGTCAAATTATCCTTTAGTTACTTGGTGATCTACGAGTACATGGGAGGGATGGAATGTGCTTGCAAAGCATGGATGCATGAAACACATTATGAACCTTAGACAGCTCTGGAGGAAGGTCTGAAATCTGCCATGCACTACTGTCCACTCTGGCAATAATCTCATATGGCCCTATGTATCTTGGCCTCAGCTTTCAAATCTTCCAAATCTGAGGACACCTTTCCAAGGAAAGCTTTGAGGGAGGGCCTATGCGCCCACCCAAACTGCTTGGAATCCCTACGGCGTTTGTCCGCATAACTTTTTATGTCTGTCCTGGCTATCTTGAGTCTGTCTCGGACAATCTGGATCTTATCTAAGGTAATCTGTACTAACTCTAGGCCTATTAGTCTCCTCTCTCCTACTTCATCCCAACATACTGGAGTACGACACTTCCGGCCATACAATGCTTCAAATGGAGCCAAGTCATACCGGGATTGATAACCGTTGTTGCAGGCGAACTCCATCGTAGATAAATGCGATCCCAGCTTCCCTTAAACTCTTCACGATGCTCTAAGCATATCCTCTAGCGCTTGAATAGTTCTTCCCGACGACCACGCCTCGAGGCGGTGCCGTATAAAGTGCAATCGAGTCCCCATGGCATCCTGTGAACCGGACCAAAACTGATGTGAATCTAGGTCTCGGGTTCCGAGACTATCGATATAGGAACACCATGTAATCTAACTATCTCCCCGTACATATAATCGGGTCAACTTGTCCACGGGTCATCATCATGAATCGAGAAACGCGCTGATTTGCTAGTCTATCCACTATCACCCATATGGCATCGTGGTTGTTCCGAAGTTCTTGACGCCCGTAACAAACTAGTAATCTTATCCCACTTCCATACGTGAATCGGAAGGGGTCAGATTCTTCTGCGGGCTTTGGTGCTCGCCTTCACCCGTCGACAGTCGTATCCGATACGAAATCGCACTTCTTTTTCATGCCCTTCCACCAATAATGCTCCCTCAGAGTATGATACATCTTGGTGCTACCAGGGTGCATGGAAAATACAAATTATAATCCTAAGAAATTACAAAATAAATATAACAATCTAATAATCCAACATACAGTATGGTGCAAAACCTGGGGGAAGTTAAGGTTAATCGAGGTGAATTTGAATTCTAGCATGACAATATAAGCATTTGAGTCATTTGGCCATATGTTTCTAATCTTATTTTCCAAGCTACCAAACAAACTAGAAACCAAAAAAAAAAAAAAGAAAGAATGTTATTGCACTCTGTAGACAAATGTTTTCTTATTCTTCTTATATCCATATTCATAGAGGATAGAATTTTTTGTCGCATTCCCATGACCGCTTCTCGATCAATGGAGGAACAATATCACTGTCAATGGCTCAATCAATTACTTATTTGAAGAGCTAAAAAAAAGATTAATTGGTTTCTTTTTATATATGCCCATACTGTTTTTCCTTTATTGATTTGATTCTTTATTCATATTTGAAATAAAATAAAAAAGGAAAGAAGAGGGAATTATTGTTTATATTTGGTTATCTTGAGGTTAGAATATCCTTAGGGGACTTCAATGAATTCTAACCAGAAAGATGGAAAACATTCTCCAATATTCTAGCATTATTCTTAAACCAATTTCTTTCCATTCTATTGAAATGACTCCTAATACTAATCCTAAACAAAACAAATCAACACTTAATTAATAGCAAGCAACTGCATTTATCAGAGAAAAATGAATTATTCATGAAATGATTCTTTTATATTTTGAGAAAATGTTAAAATCTGTAAAATTTTGATTTTGATTTTTATATTTTCCACGTTGGAACTAAATATAAGAAAATCATTTTCCTAATTTTTTTTTTCTTTTTCCTAATATTTTTCAGGTTCAAAACGAAGCCTTAGTATCTTTTTAGTATCTTGATGTTGTAATACCTTAAAATATGTCATAACAGTTTTATAACATGTTTAGGGTATTTTGTACGTATAATTTGAATTTTTCATAATTTAAATGCAAACATGAAAATGGAGAAACCCGGAATTTGTAAAAGATAAGCAAGGATAAATTGGTAAATTGTCAAATAGGGACCCATATGACATAAGAATAAAAGATTGTATGCCAAATTAGGATTTTGTTAAGTTAAATTGTGAATAGAGAAGAGATGGAGGACTAAAGTATAAATAAAAGGAAAATTTAGATCAAAAGGAGATAAGACCATTTGGTCTCTCATTTTTGGGGAGAGCAAAATGTAGAGAGAGGTAGAAGAAGAGAGGAGAAGAGAAGAAGAAGAGAAAGAAGAGAAGAAAGCCAAGAAAGGTATGGAAGTCTAGTTTTTTTTGTATGGAAACTATGATTTTGGTATGGAAACTATTATGGAAGTGGGCTGCTTTCATGGATAAGCTCGATTTTGTATGGAAAAAAAAATCAAACCATAAACCCATTTTTGATGAATTTGGGTCTAAAAGAACCCTACTTGGTATATTGGTTGTGTTTTGGACTTGGATTGCTGATTGTAATCCTTAATTAGGGAATATTTGTATTAAGGAAATATTGGGGTTTTAGGGGAGATGTTGTCAAAATTTTTCCAACTTCGGAAGGTCATAATTTCTTCGTCCGAACTCCGTTTTGGATTTTCTTGGACTCTATGGAAAGCCCTTTGAGTCTAGAATCCATTCATATATAGCTTGATGATATTGGAACTCAAATTAGGTCCATAAATCACAAAAACAGTAGGCCCTGCTAGTTGCTCGCAGAAACTATTCATGGAAAGCCTGCAACTTCGGACGGTCATAATTTCTTCGTCCGAACTCTGTTTTGGATGTTCTTAGACTCTATGGAAAGCCCTTTTAGTCTAGAATCAATTCATATATAGATTGATGATATTGGAACTCAAATTAGGTCCATAAATCACAAAAAAAGAAGTAATATTGAAACCCAAATTAGGTCCAGAAATCACAAAAACAGTAGGCCCTACTGGTTGCTCGTAGCACTGTTCATGGGAAGCCTTCAACTTCGGACGGTCATAATTTCTTTGTCCAAACTCCGTTTCGGATGTTCTTAGACTCTATGGAAAGCCCTTTGAGTCTAGAATCCATCCATATATAGCGTGATGAAATTGGAATGATAGTAAATAGCTCATAAGCATACATGGTAACCATAGTTATTCGTAAAGTATAAATGAGATATGAAAAATGCAAAGATACTTAATAAATGATTGTAAATATTGCATATGATCACCGATGACAATAATTATTCTGAGAATATGAAATATGTACTAAACATAAAATACATGATCGTTTATACTGAACCCGTAGGATAGATGGGCATGTTTATTAAGGAAAAATAAGTCTCAGAATATACCGATCGGGCTGGGCCTCTGTTTGTGGTTACATAAATACTGGCCCTTATAGTTTTATCCACTTTGTTTATGTATATGAAACATAAACAAATAACTTGAATATGACATATGAAATGATATGATATGATAAGATAAGTATAGCACTTATGCGATGACAAGTATATTGTGGATAAGAACATGAAGCAAAGTGTAAATGATAAGAAATGAAACATGTTATGATAAGTAAATATGAAATATGTATAAGTATGTTTAAATGATATGATAGATAGATGTATGCATAAGGTATAGAAGTGTGATGACCCCACAGAGGTCATCCATATGTATTAATTTCCACTAAGCTATAAGCTTAGCACGGGTGTTTCATCCGTGTAGGTACAGTATAAGCAAAAATGAGAAGTCCGGACACTCCACATCAGCAACCAAGACCAACACACTACTAGGTGCCCACTAAAGACCTTTTGGTCTATTTTTGTATATGTTTTGTTTCAGAATAATGTAAATAATGTAAATAATGTAAAATGTTGAACACTTCTCATATATGGAGCTTATATATATTTTGTAATTCACGCACATTATAGTACGAGTTAAATGTTTAACATTAAATGAATGAACAAGCTTAAAGATTATAAGTTTATAAAAAATAAAAAAAATGACACCCCTTACTTGACACCGTGTGCCGAGTCAGTACTGCGTATGCACCCATAAAAGATTAATTTCAACCACTTTCTTTCTTCATTTTCTTTCTAACCCATTATTCTTAAACCAATATCTTTCCATTCTAACTCTCTAAGGTTATGTTCTAATCTTAATGTTTCATATACAATTCACCATGTATATTATTCACAAATCAACACATATCACAACATGTTAAGCACAAACACGTGAACAATAATAATAACAATGCATGATCTAGGACCTAAGGTATTCGTAGGAGCCTAAATTATGTTATCAAGTTGTGCTTATTTCAGGAATTACATGTGGATACCCACATTCGAGCTCCCTAGGTAATCGTTTACCTAAACTCTGATACCAAGTTGTGACGCCTTAAATTCGGGGGTCCCGTTGACAACCCGTCAACCCACGAAATTCCTATGGATTTTGGGTGACCCAATACCACACTGTTATGTCCCATTTATAGAAATCCATATTTTCAAAAAAATCATTGAGCATAGTCTCCTTTGTTCAGAGGGCTCTACCCAACATACAACATGTATAACAGTATAATCATAACTCATCCAGGGTCTTAATAGAAGAAGTATCGAATTTCCACATGGTCCATCCTCTGGGTCTATTATCCCTAATATACATCCCTTTACCAGGATCCATTCATTCACATTTAAATCTAAAATATGAAAATAAAAAGCTTAATTACAGTCTGTAAGAGTCCAATCACGGCCCTCTTACATAATTACATACTCAACTATTTAGATAATAGTTCCAAAAGAATTTACTTACAATTATTTGTTACAAAATATTTTTTAAAAAATGTTACTCAAAAGTAATATCAAGGTCATACATCAGCCTTCTTCATAATGATCACCTGCCTGAGCGCTCCTCGTACACCCCTCGCACCGAAGGAATCTCATGACGGGGAGGAGCAATGCCCAAGAGAAAATTTTCCTACAAGGGCTACTCTCCGTTTAAATGCACATGCAATGGCATACATAAAACATCAAATCATATCTCATATAAATAATGCAATCCTATATGAAATGTTCTGTGTCATGCATGAGATGAGACTCCACATGCCCATAACCCAACTCCCGACCGACTCCCTCACACATGCAATGCCAAGTGTGAAAAACCAGTCATTGATGTTTCACCCAATGACTTAAACCATTTGACAACCCTCCAATTTTAATTTATCAAATCCCATGTGTTTATTCATGGGCCACGTCTTTTTCAGGGTCATACCGTAGGATCAACACACGCCTTCCGACATTTGCTTTCACGGCCAGTAATCATTTCTAACCGCATATAAATTTAGGTCTTTCACCCTAGGGGGATCTACCCCATCTTGCTAAGTCCAAACACATGTGATTTATATTTATTATTGTTTTATAACATCGTTAGTCTTGATTTTGGATGTGGTCCCATTTATGAGCTCACCATACATTCACCAAGAATGGTGAATAACAAGACATGCACTCTACACTCACTCACGCGATGGATCGTACATATGAAATGCAATCACAAGCCATCTGTGATGTCATGCTACATATACAGTAAGAGTTACATGCACAATAAGAGCTACATGCAACATTTATAAATTTCGGATAATTATATTCCCTACATATAATTTCTATTTATCAAAATTTTCATGTTAATACGTCAAGCAAGTATATATAAACATGATTTTTACACACAACATGTTATTTATTTTTCCAACAATAACACACAAAAATTGCCCGGAATCTCACCACATAAATAGTGCACCTCTTCGGCCTTCACTACCATGAACCATTTTTATTCCATTCATCAACAAATCTCTTGTGTTGATACCTAAAAACTCAACAAACTCAAAGACATTATCCGTGGATTAAACCAAACTGTGACCAAATCCCGGACTGTTCGGGAACCGGGCCCCAAAATTTCCAATATTCGGCCCAAAATCTTGTCCCATAGTCCGAAAACAACCCCAAAATTCCTAAAATTTCCTACACACTATCCCAAAAATTCGAGACTAAATTTACGCCTCATGACTCTAAGAAATTCTAAGCATTAAATGGCCTTTAGCTAAAATAACCCAACAGGGAAATTGTCTACCTGAGTTTGTCAAAAACCCTTAGATTTTGGTACCCACGCTGCAAATCTCGTTGTATGGATCACTTTACCTTCGTCCAACTAAACTATGACCCGATTTCCGTAGATCTTAGAGATAAGTTTCTCTCTCTACTTTTCTCATTTCCCTCTCTCCGCTCACTGTCGCTTTCCTGCTTTTTCCGTTTCTCTTGACTTTTCATTTCCTCGTCTCTTTCTTTTTCTTTTTTTCTTTTTTTTTTTTATTATTTTCCTTTTTTTTTTTTCTTGTTTTATCTTTCTCATTATTTCCTCCACTTGACACCTCAGCTTAATGTAGTTATTCACATGCATATCACATGTCATACCATGTCTCACCCGATACTGACACTGAAACGTTAAATTTCAATGATCTCGAACCAAGAGATAAATTAGATTTTGGTGCGAATTTAACTGCTGCTCCATTTCATCCGAGATCTAAAAATACGGTTTTTAAACCGAAATTACCGCTTTGGTTCTTTTTTCGTAAAATTGTATTCTTTCTCAAGCCTTACACCTATTCGAACCTGAGGACCATAAGAACAAGAAAACTCTACCACAAAATACACAATCGCATTCCTAAGACTCGAACTTGAGACTATTGATTAATTTTATGAGAGATCTCAATCATCTCTATCCGATATCTATAAGCTGACCTAACAACATATAAAGTTCAAACTTACTGTAGGTTTTATGACCTCCAGGCTTGACCGATGCCTTTACAAGAAAGTAGAGAAAAAGAAAAGTGGTCTCAAAAGAGTATGCCTCACTCTTTTCACCTCCCCAACGTCTGAACACCTGGCTGTTAATGGCCCTGTGAACCACAGAACCAAAGTATTTTGTCTACCTTTCTAGTCTAATTTGTATATCCTATTTCTAGAGCTTTTACTGACCTCTATAAATCCAGAACCAACAGATGACTTACTCTATATTCGGCCATAATACATGTATTTCCTCTTTCCCTAGCTTCTCACAAGGCAAAACCACGTTTATCCGCTACATCTTCTCTCCTTCAAGGAGATATATAAGAATCTTTCCAAGACCGAAGATTACATGGAATAACAGCAGCTAATCAATGACGATCCAAAAAATCAAAAAATATCTTTTGACCCTTTTTCCTTGGTTTTACTCATGAGAACACATGTGTATACCATTCTGAAAATACAACAGACAGACATTCCGGCCACGATTTTTACTGCCCTCCATGGAAAAGATTAACAAGAACCTACCGTGAAAACCTCCTCTATATATAGAAGCCCATCCATGTCAAGGTATTCATACCAAGAAACAAGAAGCAAGAAACAGACTGTTTGGTTTAGGTATTCAGGGAATTAATGGCTCAAAAGGGAGATCATCATAATCATATCTCGAATATCGGGGCTGAAGGGTTCGGTCTGTTGGAAGAGCGCTCAAGTAGATATCCTGTTCCTCAAGGGCTTGCAAAGTTCCTGCCACCACAAGGCCACTATAGCTGCCCGAAGAGGCTGTGCTGAACAACTTTCAGGCTGCTAAAAAGTATGGGGGAATGGTATTTGTGGATAACAACAGAACCAGAAAACCAGGTCAAGTTCGCAAGTAGAGAGAGAGACACAGAGACACAGAGAACAGCAATATCATGACTCATGAGGTCGTCTAGCTAGCTGCTTCTTGCATAAGTACTTCCAACGCACTCCTGTATATTTGTGTGGTGCTTCCTATTATAATAATAATTATAGTAGTGATAGAGTTCAGACTTGTGCTAGCTGCAGATGTAAATTAGCTTATTATGTTGTAATTAAGAATATGAGCACTTTGTATCTATCTTCTAAGCTCTTAATGATCAGTAATAAAGTACATATGTAACCTGTAGTATTTGGCATATAAATGTTTGTAGCCGCTAGTCATATATAGTAAACAGCTCAGACTCGCAAAACATTCGACCGAATTTCGAGTTAATCGAAAGCCCAGCTTGAAGCAGCTTATTGAGTCAAGTTCAAGTATCATAATATCCAACTCAAGTTGCTCACGAGCTTAATTGAGTATTACTATTTTGTTGATCGAGTTGAACTCAAATCGATTTGGAGTTGAGTTGAATTTGAGTATAATTATTTATTAATTTAATTAATCCGACTTTATCGCCAAGCCAGTAGCCGATTATTTTTCGAAATAATTTCAACATCTAAAAAAAGTTCAATCAAGTTCAAATCAAGTTTGAGCTTCGAGTTTTTTAATCGAGTCGAGTTCGTGTATCGAATCAACTCAATTGCACCCCTAGTCGTATGTATGTGATAGTTTGACCTGTATGATTTTCTGTGTTTTTAACCAGAAAACAGCAGACTGAGGGGTGCCATATCTATACATATTGAAGGTCATTTACAGTAATCTAGGGCTTAAATAGAGTTGAAGCTTTGTATTACTCAAAATCAATGTTTTAAAAATCGAATCAATTATTGAATCAAAAAAGTTATTGGTTAATGTAGCCATTGATCGAATCGATGATTGAATCGGTGATGTTATAAATGTAATTTGTATTATATTAAAATTTCAAATATGTTTTAATTTAAAAATACATAATTAAAGTTTAATAAATTTTTTCATCATTTCTATAAATATATTTAATATTTTAAAGTTGTATTGAATAAAATATGAAAATATTTAATTATAACAAATATTTTAAATTGCATTAACAAATTATGATTTTTTTTTGAGAAGAAACACTTTAATTATGATTTTTTTTTGAGAGGTAAACATTTTAATAATATTTAAAAGTTGAACATCTACTATTTGAGTTAGGTAGGATGGACAATATGGAATAATATTTAAATATAGAAATATATTAAATTGAAGGAAAACTGTATTATATTTATAATTACTATATATTAAGACTTTGTGTTAAAAATTTACCAAACAAAGACTTAGTGCAATGGTGTAGTAAAATCTGATGGAGATAATGAGCCCTTTAATTATATCTCATTCTTCCTCCTTAATGTCTGTCATTAATGTGCTGATATGCCATTAATGATGCATGGGGAAGGCAAAAGTTAATGGGCTTGTGGGGTTTCTGTTAAATCATGTCTTGTATGACGTTCTAACTGTCGGTTCGTCCGGTTGTTTCTCGGTTCAAAGGTACCCCAATTTAAAAGTTCAGACTTGGAGTTAGGGGTTTAGAGTTCTAGTCTTATTGGTAACAAATTTATAAGAAATATAATAAAATATTATTTTTTACCAAAAAGATAAGGTGTTCTAAGTGGATCTATACACACATGAAAAACGTCTTTAAGCTATATCATACTAACACTTATATAAGTCAAGAGATATTACAAAAATGATAAAGTTCAATCATAAAACAAAATACTATAATATAATGAAAAGTGAAATCGATTAAAAAAAACCATTGTAAAAAAGCATATAAAATTTATCATAGAAAAAAATTATAAAGGATAACTATTGAGTTCTCAAACACCACGTGTCTTCCATTATCATCTTTATCCACCTCTATACTCTTTACAAGTTAGTTTTAATCCTATAACTTTATTAAAATATATATTTCGAATAGTTTTTATTTGATAAAAAGAGTACTTCCTCTTGTTATTAGCAGGTGGTACTTCCACTTAATCATACAACTAATATATGAATGATATTGTGTCATTGAGGTTTGACTCAAGTAAGAAAAGAAAATATCATGTTCGAATTTTTATAAGAACATAATATTGTAATGTGATATATAAAATGAATAGATATAAAAGAAAAAAAAAGATTTGAAGAATGACTTACAAGGAGCCGGTATGCTCAAGGGGGCTTCACTAATTTCACCCCTTGAATTTTTTTTGAAAATTTTTTTCTATTGTATTCAAATCAAGTCCTATACCATGCCCCTCGAATTATAATTGCTAAGACATTGGATTAAAACTTCTAATTGTTGATTTTTGTAAAACTTTTTTACTTAAGCTTTGTTTGGAACTGAAAAAAGTATTAAACAAAGAAAAATAATAATAAGAACGATAATTTTCTCAAAATTTCTCATATTTGATTTACTGTGGAAAATATAAAAGAAAATAAAATATAATTAAAATTTGTCAAATTTTTATATATTTTATATATTTTTAAATTTCTTAGTCCTTAGATAATAAAGAAACAAATAAAATGAGTTTGAATAAACATATCGAATTAATTTTTTAAATTTAAACCTATTTTTTATTTTTCTCTAAATATTATTTCCTTCCACTTTTTCTCTCAATTTTCTTTTCTTAGCAATGTTCCGTTTGGAACTCATAAAGTTTTAGAGAAAGAAAGATCAAGGAATATAATTTTATCATATTTGGTTTATTATAAAATATATATAAAAAAATCTCAAAATATAATCAAAATTCTTCAAAATTTTATAGTCTTATATAATATAAATAAACAAATGAAATGAGTCTAAATGAACATATAGAATTAATTTATTAAGTTTAAACCTACTTTTTCTCTCTATTTTCTTTCCTTAGTACTTTGCTAGTAACAAAACCGAAGCCTTGAGGCCTTGTTTGGATTTTGTTTTTGAAAACTATTTTTGATAACCATTTTTAAAAACAGAAACAATATCATTTTGGTGTTATCTCAAAACTTTACTTGTTCTTTGAATTTATTGTTTTTTATATTCTCTATGTTTTTAAAATTTAAAAAAAAAAAAGCAAGAAACCAAAAATGTTTTTCTTATTCTCCTTACTTTTGAGAACATAAAATAATTTTTAAAAACCCTAAACAAACAGTCCTTAGAGTTTGCCTCCCATAGTTTAATAATGCAAATCGGAAGGAATCAGTCAATTGCTTAGCCATAAAAGTAATCCATTACCAAACTTGGGATTAAGAAAAAGGAAGGTTTAATAAAGAATCAGATTCAGTCATTGAATCCCAACTTTTTGTGTAAGATCGGATAGAAGCCAATAAAGTGGGACAGGAAGGAATCATTCAGTTTCATGTGAACTAAATTTCACTGATATTTTAATTATATTAACACTACACACATTCTCTTAAAGAGAAAAGCACCATCTTTATTCTCAACACAGAGAGAAGATCGTATAAAGCTACTGTAACTGCTTTTCTTGGAGAAAATTAAGAGATGCCATGGGAAAGAGGCCAAAGTGAAGAAGAACCAGTTAATGCACATAAGTTCACATGAGTCGTGATGTTAACTGCTGTTACTACATGTTCCAAGTGTCGATTTTTGTTCTCATATTTTATTTCTGAGTAATCTAGCTTTTTCTTTCGATCTTAACTTTTCCATATATACTTAAAAAAATTTAAATTTATAATATAAAAATATCAAATAAAGTTCAAATTAAATTCTCATTATACCGTTCTTTCTATCCCCTTTTTTATAAGTAAAGATGAGTGATTTTTTTGTTATTCTTAGCCTGAAATCATTCATCTATATCTCTTTATATCATTTTCTCTCAATTAAGTGGTTCTTCCATAAAAATCTAGATTTTTTATTTGTTTTTTCATGTTTTTGTCGTCGTCTTGTGCGGCGTATGGTTTGTGTCGTCTTAGTACAACGGTTTAGTTTTCATCGATTTACTACGACCTTTTTTTATGTGTAGGTGATTGGAACAGCAAAACAAATTCGATCAGGAAGAGACATCAAATCAAATCAGGGTCATCAATATGTTGTAGAACTTGAGTTATAGATATTATAATCATCATAGAATTATCAAATGTGTAGACTTTAAGCAAATTCATTGTGCTATATCGAATGTATTGTCAATTTGAATCAATAAAATTATTTTCCTTTAAAAAAAAAAAATCCGATTATTCCAACCTTAATCCGTATCCAACTCAAATCAAGTTGAAGGTAGAAAGACATAATCCAAATCCGACCCACCGAAAGTACACTCAAAGAGGCCCAATGTTGGAATAAAGTTAGTTAGGGAAACAAATATAAAGTGAGGAAAACTGGTTTTGATAATTTCTTTATACGTATACAGGATGACAACATATATAAAGTTAGAAGCATAACCATGGTTGGAAATCCAAATTCATCACTACTAAAGCATAACCATGGTTAGAAATCCAAATTCATCACTACTAAAGCATAACCATGGTTAAGAAATCCAAATTCACCACTACCAAATGAGCTAATCAGCAAGCTCCTTCACTGGTTCAGGTTAAAACTCATGAGCTTTCATAAAGCAAGGTTCCTCTCACAATGTTCAACCATGACATTGATTCAAATACTTATTGTTGTAGTATGTGGCTCATATTTATGAAGAAAAATTGGCAAATGTCGGAGCGGAGCATGACGACAGTATTTGCCCTTCAGACTTGCCTTTTTTAGTTCAAGACCGACGAAATGATAGGTTAAGGGTATGAGGATGAAACCCTACGGTACAATACAAGGTAAAGGGAAATTTTTGTAATTTCATCATAGGCATGGTTATTATAAATACCCTATTATGTAACGTTATTTATAAATAGTAAAAGTTTTAGTTACCATTCCCACGGATATAGGTACCATTCAAAAATTTTTCTTCCATGATTTTATCACTATTTGCTACAAGAATCATAACACTTCTCAAAAAGGTTATTAAATGGGATACAGTTTGAACTTGCAAACAAAATGAATCCAAAATCACGTGCTTAAAAGGAGAACGTTAATGTTGGTCAAACAACATATATAGACCATAGGAGAGTGTCTTTGAATGTTTTCTTTTTTTTTTTTTTTTTTGAGAGAAGTTAGGAGAATGTTAATACACAATTGAGCATATTTATACCCTTGGGACTTAGATGATGCTTTACAGGAGAGGAGGAATCGGTCTCGGTCTCGGTCTCACAATTTCTGGAGACCGTTGTTTATGGATCTTTCCCTCATAACCAAGGTCGGAGTCTACCCTATCTGGTCATACGTTATATCTGCTGCTTCACCGACTTTATCTAGAATCAACAGATTATTCTGAATCTCAATTATTTGGCCACACTTTATATATTCTTCTCCTGTTGCCCTTCTACAAAATAATTTTATCTGCCACATCTTCACGCGTCTGGACAGAGAGATGTATGAGAATATTTCCTTCAAAGACTGGAGATTATCTGGAACCATATTTTAATGGAGCCCATTTCCGGGCCTATGGCATGCTAACAGCTAGAGGGCATGGGGGGAACTGTCAATAATTTTGGAAATTTCTCGCATGAATAGGATCTAATTCACTGACGACCAAATAGAAAAGAAATCAAATATCTTCTAACTTATTCTTTCTTCCTTTGTCACTGGAGAATGCATGTATCTATCATTCCGCAAAGACAGCATTGCCCCTCAGCAAAACCTGTCCTTCGGTATGTGCAACAAAGCCTTATCCCAGCCATGGTTTTCACCCTTAAGGAGAATCACAAAATTAAGGCCAAGACTTAGGGATCGGTTTCTATATAAGGAGGTCTATTTGGTGACACTTTCATACTAAGAAGCAACAGAAACAGCAACTTTGTTAGGCACATTTCATTAAGGAAATGGCATCAAGGGAGATCATCAACATCTCTTGAATGTTGGGAGAGAAGGGCTTATTGCATTGATGAGTTCTTTGGGCCCAGAAGGGTTCCTCCTCCTCCTTTTCAAGGTCTTCATGACAACGTTGACCCCGGCACCCTATGTTCAGAACCGCGCCATGTTTCTCCACCAAAAGAGGTTGTGCTCAACTGCCTGAGGCTGCTGAAATATATGGGGGAGCTGTGTTTTTAGACTACCGAAAGAGAAAACCAGCTCCGATTCGCAAGGTCTATTATTAATTTGTTAGGTTCTCTTCTATAGTATGGTATAACTCAGCTCGGACTTATTATATATGCTAGGTTTCGCTTCAGCTGTAAAATAACCTATGTTGTAAGAATATCAGCACTCTGTATCTTCTAGCTCCTTTAGTAATGAGTAATGACTATGCCCCTACTGTCGTTCTATTTTCTTTCCTTATTACATTCCGAAGTCCTATTTTCTGTCTTTACTACTTTCCGGATTCCAAACTGAGGTTTAGTGTGTGTATTGATAAGTATATGAGTTTAGCACAATTCTAACCAAAAAAGTAGTTAATTCTAACCAATATAATGGAGGACTGATCAACCATGGATTTTGGTTTTGAGCTGCAGAGGTCTGTAGTTGGGGGTTTTTGGTTAGCTGACAGCCTGAGCAGCAGGATGCTTGACAGGTCGCATTTACTATAAATATATAAATGATTAAAAGACAGATAAAACATAAAAAGAGAAAAACAATCTTGTTGTTTCTAGAGAAAAAAACCAGCATACCTTAATCTTGGAGACTATCAGGCCACAAGAACCTCCTACAAAACAGTTGCATCTGCAATATCTTATGGTAGTGAATTTGGTGGTGATTAGAATTTAGAAGAATAGAAACAGATGATCAGTTATACCCCTAACCTAAGGAGGAGGGAATACACACAAGCATCACTAAATTTATAAGAAAACCAAAAAACAAACTATTTTTCCCGCAGATTTGTGACCTCTATAGACATTTTCTGTGAGGTATTTGTTTTAAGATGAAGAAAAAGTATAAAGAAAGAGCCGGAAGAGAACTAGTCCGTCGATTGAAAAGGCCTTCTTGTGGGTGGGAACAAAAACAAACACCTCAGAAACTGATTTGGGAGTTGGTAATGGCCATTATTGCGGGCAAATAATCTTCATTTGCTTCTTCTTGGTTCCTATCTTACTTTGGTCTCTGCCCAGGAATGATGCCTTCATCCCGTAGTCAGAAAGGCCGAGGGGCGCGATCGCGGCCACGTCCCAGGAGGAACAATATTTAACGTTCTATAGTGAGAGAAGAGCACAGTGCTTTATATTAAAAGCTATAAATTATAAGTACAATAGGAGGCCTTATATAGGCTAGACTATACAACCCTAGGAAAATACAAATTACAATCCTAGGAAAATACAAATTATAATCCTAGGAAATTACAAAATAAATATAATAATATAACATCTCCCCTCAAACTCATGGTGGTTTAAGAAACGTGAGTTTTGGAGAATTTAAAACCGAGCTTACGGAGGAAGTGGTTTGGTGAGATGTCGGCTAAGCCCGATCTTAGAGGAAGCAGAGGTGAAGTGTGAGTGTACCTTGAAGCAGAAAGAAGATTATGAGTGAGTTTGGGAATTTGGTAAACATTGGAAACAGACAAGGCTGGTGTAGAGACATTACCAAGATGAGAGATATGCATAGGAGAACCATTTGCAGTGTATATGGTAGGGAGAGAAATAGAAGTGTGTGAAGGTACAACATCGGGAGAAAGAGTCATATGATTACGTGCGAGTAAAACCACGGGGTAGGAGGAAGTACGATATCGTAGAAAGAGCAGTGTTGGATGCATTGGAAGATGGAAGATGAACCTGATTAACCATATCACGTAGATTTTCTATAGAGAGAGATGAGCGGGACGAGACTTGGAATGGGAGTCCATAGGCGATAATTCGGCCAGGTCAAGCGGCGAGTTCTAAAGAATACGTTGACGAGTGTAACAGGTTTCAAGTGAATGACCTTTGTTCTTACAGAAACTGCAGATAATAAGAGACTTCTTATTGTTATGTCGTTTGACATTATTCCCTTTGCCTTTGGAAACAAAGGTAGGTGAATTGATAGAGGAAAAAACAAGATTAACAATTTCTTGAACGACAAGCTGAGTAGCAAGAACCATGAAGTGAAGCAAATTCGTCCTTGTTCATGGTGAACATAAACCAATTTGGTGTGGTGGAGAAACGGATTGAATCTTGATTAATTGATCCCAAATAGATTTCAACCGATTGTGATATACAGTGATCCGCTCACCTAGTTCCTGACGAATCTGATAAAGTTCGCGTGTGAGGTTGAAGTTACAAGCACCACTGGGTCATCTGGGAAGTAACAAGTGAAGTCCCAAACTTCACTTTGGCAATATCCATGTGCCAAACTCATCAATAATGATTGGAGATAGATGTATTACGAGGAAACAGTGATGATCGATGATTAGCACTTTCCCGATCCTCGTCTGAGATAGCATGTGCGGTAGTTTCTTTGTCCACTTGCGGGGATAGGGCCGGTCACGGGGAACTTATAAAGTCACAACTGCGGCCTATGAGATAATCGCATGACTTGAGACCCTTGGGCAAAATTATCTCCATTAAAAATAATGTGAATCGGACGAGAAATCTCATCACCTGGCATGTCGAAATTAGAATCGAAAAGCAGACGATAAAAATGGAATCGGGCGAAAATAATTCAGGAATGCACTGATTAAATTTTAGTCAATGATCGACCTCTCTTGGCGTGCAAAATCAACGGGATGGCGTGGCAAAGTCAATGGAACCACAGTGACTGGGTCAATAAGACAGAGACACGAGAGGAAAAAGGATCCAGCTACGTGGTTTTTCTCAGGAGAAAACAAGTTGTACGATTGACAAGCAGTGGTAATCGTCGGAAAAAGAAGCCTAAGCGATTGTGTAATGCCCTAAATGCAGAAGCGTGGAAAAAAATAAAATCAGCTGCTTTAATACCATAAGGGCTTGGTCTTTTATATTAAAAACACAAATACAGAATTACAGAGGAAGCCTTATATAGGCTAGGCTATACAACCTAAGGAAAATACAAATTACAGCCTAGGAAAATCTCTAGTTAGTCCTAAAAATTGCAAAATAAATATAACAATCCTAATAATCCAACATACCGTATGGTGTAAACACAGGGGAAGAAGGAAAACTTGATGTGAATTTGAATTCTAGCATGACAATATAAGCATTTGAGTCATCTGGTCATATGTTTTAATCTTATTTTCCAAGCTACCAAACAAAACTAGGAACTAAAAAAAAAAAACAAGATTGTTATTACAATTTACAGTAGACAAAATGTTTTCTTATTCTTTCTTATATCCATATTCATAGAGGATAGAATTCTTGTCAGGATTCCCACATATCGAAGTTTCTGATCAATGGAGGAACAATATCACTGTTTTTGTTCAATAAAATAGCAGGAAATCCTTTAATAACATGCATGGATTCTCTATCAATGGCTCAATCAATTACTTCTTTGAAGAGCTAAAAAAAAAATTACTTGGTTTCCTTTTATATATGCCCATACTGTTTTTCCTTCATTGATTTGATTCTTTATTCATATTTGAAATAAAATAAAAAAGGAAAGAAGCGCCACCATTGCTTACTTGGTTATCTTGAGGGTTAGAATATCCTTAGGGGACTTCAATGAATTCTAATCAGAAAGATGGAAAACATTCTCCAATATTCTAGCATTATTCTTAAACCATTTCTTTCATTCTATTGAAATGATTCCTAATACTAATCGTAAACAAACAATCTTATTTAATTAATAGCAAGCAACTGCATTTACTCTGGAGAAAATGAATTATTCATGAAATTATTATTTTTTATTTTGAGAAAATGTTAAAATCTGTAAAATTTTGATTTTGATTTTTATATTTTCCATGGTGGAACTAAATATAAGAAAATCATTTTCCTCAAATTTTTTTTCTTTTTCCTAATATTTTCAAGTTCAAAGCGAGAAACCTTAGTATCTTTTTAGTATCTTGATGTTGTATCACCCAAAATATGTCATAGCAGTTTATAACATGTTTAGAAGATTATTTTGTAAACAGAGATCAAAATATCTGTAAACACGGATATATCGGTAATTACAGATTTTACGAAATATCGGAAATATCGGTAAAATAATCGGTGGATATTTTTACAAAAAATATCGGTTATTAAAATTTTCATATTTTAATTATATAGATTATGAGAAATGATTCTTATCTTAATTAAGGTAGATTAAATCAAATGGATTAGTAATTATTAAATTAAATATGTTATAGTATATATTATGATGAGATATTATTATGTTAAAGAGATATTATTTATTTGTTTTTGTTATTATTATAAATATTATGTAGATAATGAGGAGATTCAAAATATTATATAGTATAATTTTAAATTTTTAAATGATATTATTTTATTTCTTTTTCTGTTCAAATTAAATATTTGATTTAAAAATATTTATAAGTTATAATTTAAAATAAAAAAATAAAATAAAAATATTATAAAGGGATTATAAACAAATAAATAATAAGAGAATATAAAAAAGTTTGCATTATATATAATCGTAATCAATGAAGCAGTGGTTGGAGGGGTGTCATTTCAGGGCATTTTGGGTGGAGTTCGAAACCGTCGAAGCAATTTTTGCATATTTTGGAGTGGGGAAAAAATCAAAATCAGGGAAAAATCGGTTTTTCTCCCGGAGAATCGATTTTAAGCGATTACCCTCCCCGTCCCTCCATCCAATATCTTTTCAGCACCACCGGGGAAATCCGGTTGCTGCCAGAAAAATCAGCCGAAATCGGCGATTTTTTTGTCCATGTTTGTAGGTATAATTTGGGTCTGTAATTTAGTATGGCGGTGGCCAGAAATTGTAAAAGATAAGCAAGGGTAAATTGGTAGAATTGCTAAATAGGGACCAAAATGACATAAGAATAAAAAGATTGTATGCCAAATTAGGATTTTGTTAAGTTAAATTGTGAATGAAAGATGGATGACTAAAGGAGTATAAATAAAAGAAAGAATTTGAATCCCAATATCGAAGAACATTTGGTCTCTCATTGCGAGAGAAACAAAGCATTAGAGATAAGGAGAAGAGAAGAAAAAGAGGAAGAAGAGAAGAAAGCTAAGAAATGTATGGAAGTCTAGTTTTTTTGTATGGAAACTATGATTTTGGTATGGAAGTATGGGTTTTTATGGATTAGTTTGGATTTTGTATGGAAAAAAAAAAAATCAAACCATAAACCTATTTTTGATGAATTTGGGTCTAAAAGAACCCTACTTGGTATATTGGTTGTGTTTTGGGTTGGTTGATTGTAATCCTCAATTGAGAAATATTTGTATTAAGGAAATATTGGGGTTTTAGGGGAGATGCTATCAAAATTTCTCCATTTCGGAAGGTCATAATTTCTTCGTTTAAACTCCGTTTTGGATGTTCTTGGACTCTATGGAAAGCTCTTTGAGTCTAGAATCCATTCATATATAGCTTGATGATATTGGAACTCAAATTAGGTCCAGAAATAACAAAAACAGTAGGCCATGCTGGTTGCTCGTAGCCACTGTTCATGGGAAGCCTCCAAATTTGGACTGTCATAATTTCTTCGTCCGAACTCTGTTTTGGATGTTCTTGGACTCTATGGAAAGCCCTTTGAGTCTAGAATCCATTCATATATAGCTTGATGATATTGGAACTCAAATTGGGTCCAGAAATAACAAAAACAATGGGCCCTGCTGGTTGCTCGTAACCATTGTTCTTGGGAAGCCTCCAACTTCGAATGGTCATAATTTCTTCATCCGAACTCCGTTTTGGATGTTCTTGGACTCTATGGAAAGCCCTTTGAGTCTAGAATCCATCCATATATAGCATGATGAAATTGGAATGATAGTAAATAGCTCATAAGCATACAGCGGCAACCATAGTTATTCATGCTATAATAAGATATGAAAAATGCAAAGATCTGAATAAATGATTGTAAATACGCATATGATCCTTTGGGATGACAATAATTATTCGGGAATATTAGATATGTACTAAACATAAAATACACATGGATTGTCTACTTAGAACCTGGTAGAGGGATAGATGGGCATGCCTATTAGGGAAAGTTTGTAGCATACCGATCAGTTGGCCCCGTTTGGGTCATTAGAGCGCCTTCGAGCCCTTATAGATGGTCATTGTCTCGTACAATAATAACAGCGCCTTCGGGCCCATATAGACCACTGTTTCGTACAGTGAGTACAACACCTTCGAACCCTTATAGCTTCCTTTATCCACTTCTAAGGTTTATGCAGACATGAAACATAAAACAAATGACATGAATATGACATATGAATGATATGATATGATAAGAGAAGTATAGCACCGCTATCACGATAACAACAAGTATATTATATTGAGGCAGTAAAGTGTAAAATGATAAGAAATGAAACATGGTATGATAAGTAAATGCATGAAATATGTATAAGCATGTTTAAATGATATGATATGTTATTGAATGTGTATGCATGTGTATAGAAGTGTATTGAGAGAGCCCTTATTAGGAGTCATCCATAATGTATTAATTCCACTAAGCTATAAACCGCACGGGTGTTTCATCTGTGTAGGTACAGGAGAAGCAGAAACGAGAAGTCCGGACACTCCACGTCGGCCAATCAAGATGGCCATCTAAGATTTACCCACTAAAGACCTTTGTTTATTTTTTGTATATGTTTTATTTTTGTAAAAAATGTAAATATTGTAAATGTTGAACACTTCCATATATGGAGCTTATATATTTTTATTAATTCTTTCACAGAATATAGTCTGAGTTAAATGTTTATTATATGAATGAATAAACAAGGTTATAAGTTTTATTAAAAAAAAGCACCCTCGCTTTGCAGGTGTGAGTTGGGGCGTCACGGATGCAGTCCATAAAGATTAATCAACCATTCTTTCTTCATTTTCTTTCTAACCCATTGTCGAAAACCAATATCTTTTTCCATTCTCTAACCCACTGAGTTGGCATTTTCCTAATCTTAGTGTTTCATATACAATTCACCATGTATAATATTCACACATATCACACAACATGTTAAGCACAAAACACGCAACACACAACAATGCATGATCTAGACCCAAGGTATTCGTATACCTAAATTCTATTACCAAGTTGTGCTTATTTCAGGAATTACTTGTGGATACCCACATTCGAGAGCTCCTAGTGTCGTTTACCTAAGCTCAAATTAAGTTGGCCCCAAATCAGGGTCCTTTGACAACCTATCAACCTGAATTCACGTGGATTTAGATTGAGCAGATACCACACTGTTGTGTCCCATTTATAGGGATCCATATTTTCATCGGGCAAAGTCTCCTTTGTTCGGGGGGGCTCTACCCAACATACAACATGTATAACAATATAATCATAACTAATCCAGGGTCTCAATAGAAGTAGTATTGATCCCACATGGTTCATCTATCCATATCTCCAATATATATCCCTTTACCCGAACCCATTCATTCACATTTTAATCTAAAATATGAAAATAAAAAGCTTAATTACAGTCTGTAAGAGTCCAATCACAACCCTCTTACCATAATTACATACCCGACTATTTAGACAATAGTCCTAAAAGAATTTAGTTACAATTATTTTTAGACAAAATATTTTTACAAAAATGTTACACAAAAGTAATATTAAGGCCATACATCGGCCTTCTTCATAATCACGGCCTTGTCGGAGCACCGTCTCCCTATACACCCTCTGTACCTAAAAGGGGGTCTCATGACGAGGTGAGCAATGCCCAGTAGAAATTTTTTCCTACAAGGGCTACTCTTCGCCTAAATGTACATGCAATGACATATATAAAACATCAAATCATAACTCATATAAACAATGCAATCCTATATGAAATGTTTCGTGTCAGCATAAGATGAGACTCCTCATGCCCCGGGGAGCAGGCTCAGGCGGCTCCCGGCCAGGCTCCTCACATGCAATGCGAGTGTGAAAAACCCGGTCATTGGTGTTTCATGATGACTTAAACCGTGGACAACCCTCGATTTAATTTATCAAATCCCTTGTGTTTATTCATGGGTCACGTTTTTAGGGGTCTGCAGCGGATTGTATACGCCTTGAAACATTTTGCGGGCTTTCACGGTCGTGATTATGTCTAGCGCATATAAATTTGGTCTTTCACCACTGAAAGTCTGCCCGTCTTGCTAGCCCGAAACGATTATATTTATTATTGTTTATACCATCGTGATCTGATTTTGGGATGGTCCATTTAAACTCACCACATTCACGAGAATGGTGAATAATAGTACCATGCACCTACACCTGACTCAATGCAATGTGATCATGCATATGAAATGCAATTATGTCATTTCATGCGATGTCATGCTACATACACGATGGGGATTACATGCCTGATAAATTTGTAACATTTATAAATTTTGGATAGATATTTCCTACATATAATTTACATTTATCAAAATTTCCATGTGCATACATCAAACAAGTATATATAAACATGATTTTTACACACAACATGTTGTTGCTAACGATAACACCTGAAGTACTTGAATCTCGGACCCACATAAACAGTGCAACTCTCGGTCACTTACGGCCATGAACCATTTTTGGTCCATTCATCAACAAATTTCAGTGATACCAAAAAACTCAACAAAACTTCGAAGAATCAGTCCGGGTTAAACAAGCACAGACCACATTTAGGGACTTTCGAGAACTTGATCCCAAATTTCAACATTCGAGTCCAATCTTATTAAGATTGTCTGCGCTTTGATCTCAAAAATTTCTAAAAATTCCTACACTCAGTTCCAAAACTTTGAAACTAATTCGACCTCTCACGACCTCTGAAAAACTGACCATTAAATGACCTTTTAGGCTATAAATAACTAAGTAGGAAAATTCCTACCTCTTGGAGTTTGACAAAACCACAGATTTTGGTACTTGCAACGTGGAAAGAGCCTGTTGTGTGGATCGAGCACCTCTTGCTCTGGCAGAAACTGGGCAGATTTTAGTAGATCTTATAAATAAGTTTCTCTCTCTACTTTTCTCATTTCTCTCTCTCTCTCTGCACTCCTGTCGCTCTCCCATTTTTTCCATTTCCCTCTTTTTGACTTTTCTCATTTCCTTTTCTTTTCTTTTATTTTATTTTTATTATTATTTTTTTTCTTTTCCTTTTTTTATTTTTTTTCTTGTTTTATCTTTCTCATTATTTCCTCCACTTGACACTTGATTTAATATGAGTCATTCACACAAGTGCATCACATAATATGCCATGTGTGTGCAGATGCCTCGAAAACGTGAAATTAGTGTCTCAATCGACAAAATACAGAGATAACTAAATTTCGCGAGCGGAATCAACGATGAAGTCGGTTTGATCATCGAAGATCTAAAAATTTATATTACCAGCAAATTACCATTTACATTTGAGAAAAATTCATGAATTTTCTCAAGTTTGCACCTCTTCAGTCGAGGGACCACAAGAGCAATAAAACTCTACCACAAAATATCTGATTGCATTCACATATTTCGGAACTTCGGGAGTGCCCGATTAATTTATGAGAGATCTCATTCATCTACGCCCAAAACATTCGATAGTTGACCCTAACAGTATATAGTTGACTTGGTGTAGGTTATGACCTGGAAATGGGCTTGAGTAGAAAAGGAAAAAGAGAATTGGCTGAATTACTTTTCATTGATGATGTCAAGGAAGGATTTATACGAAGGTAGACTTAGGTTACACATTAGTCTCTCTATAATTAAGCTTAGAGTTACACATTAGTCTCCTTAATTAAGCTTAGGTTACACATTAGTCTCTCTGTGAATTAAGCAATCACCCAATCAATATAACTACAATCTAGGAATATAAAAGGAAAAGTTGTATACAAAGGAAAACCGTTAATACTTGCAGAATACGTCTTCTATAAATGGAAGATTTTCTATGTTAATTTCCTAACGCTCCCTCGAGTTGGAGTAGATGTCCGTACTCCGACTTGCAAATCATGGAAGTAAAGGTATCTATTCAAAGCTTTAGTCAAGACATACGCGGTGATGCGCGAGTTCCGCAGTCTTGTAGCAAGCGGATCCATCTTGAATCTTATCTCGGATGTAATGACAATCCATTTCAATAATATTCACGGTCGCTCATGAAAAGCTGGAGTTTCTTTGCAATATGCCGATGCGGCTGTTGTCATGATATAACAATGCGGGTTGGATCTGATACTCCCGAATCTTTGAGAAGGTATCTTAGCGAGTTAACTCCACCAATGGCTTACTGTCATGCCACGATATTTTCGGTGAAGAAAGCGACACTTTGTTTTTCATGAGTTTGATCTCATGAGACTAATGAGGGCGAGGAAGACCTGATGGCAGGTGGTCGATCTTCTAGTGATTGCATATCCTACCCGATACGAGATCACAATAGGCTTGCAGCCTGAAATCACTGCATTTGAGAGAAGAAACGATCCTTGGCAGTGCATTCTTAAGATAGCGCCTGACAATCTTTGCCTCCATGTGAAGCTTACAAGGCTAATGCATAAATACCCTTAGTACATGTACAAAATATGTAATATCCGGCCTTGAGACAATAAGATATATCAATCTACCAACCAACCTTCTATAATGACCCGGATCTTTGAGTAAATCACCTTTATCAGACAATTTCAAACCTCGCTCCATAGGAGTATCAATAGGTGCCGCGCCTAACAATCCCGCATCCTTAATGATTTCTAAAGCATACTTACGTTGGGAAATGAAAATCCCATTCTTAGAAGAAGATACTTCAATGCCAAGGAAATACTTCAAATCAAGAGATCTTTAGATGAAATTGACTATGCGGGAATTTCTTGATTACGGCTTAATACTCATAGGATCATTCGATAATCAAAATATCATCAACATATATCGAGAGGGCGGGTGAAGGACTTGCCTTGTGGTGAATAAAGTAGTCGAAACTCTAGATTGAATATACCTGCGACTCGATAGCTTAGAAATTTTGAGAACCACTGTGAGATGCTTGCTTCAAATACCTCTGTGACTTATGTAATCGACGCATAGTTGTCACTCCGCACTGTCTCGAAGCCACAGCGGCTGATGACATGTAAAGCTCTTCATGAAGATCCCGTGAAGGAAGGCGTTGTGGTAACATCGATTGGTGAAGAGAGACCACCTTGACGGCGGCGAGCAAAGAGGCGACAAGCGGTGATGATTTTTGGCGGTGGGAGAAAGTATCACGATAATCGACGCCCCCTCTGTTGTGAACCCCTTGGCAACTAATGTTCGGACTTTGTAATAGGCTCAGTAAATCCATCAGAGCGATGTTTAATCTTATAGACCCATCGACATCTATCGGCGTCTTCCACTGCCCGGAGAAGAAATGTGAGAGTCCAGTACCATTAGTGCGGAGGGCACCGCAATTCGGGCCGCCTCCTTACGTCGGGATGGAGACGGCTTTGGGGCAGATTTTGGGCTCTGTGACTTGGCGATGCGGGCAATAAAGCGATGTGCGTTGTAGCGATGATATGAAACATAATTAGCCAAGGGATAATGTGTACCTTTAGTCGGACCTGGAAGCAAGGAAGGAGATTGGTCAGAGCAAGCGTGCGTGAGGTGAGAGCATACATAATCCTGTAGTTTCGGTGGTGGATTATGGGAGCGACTGGAGCGACGAAGGGGCTCGGTTGGGGTTGGTTGTGGCGAGCTAGGTAGAGCTGGGGATGGGTCGGAGGGAGTGGATGAAGAAGGAAGTAAGGACGGGGATGAAGGAAGGGATGATGTAGGCGCTGGAATGGCTAGCGGGCGTGAAGGTCAAATCCCAGCAGGGCGCGAGTCTAGGTTTGAGGGACTTTGTAGTGGGATGTCGATGGGCTGCTCATCATGGAGAGAGGAGATTAGAAATTGTGGGGAAAGGAGCGGTGCGACGGAAGTGGGTGTGTGTCACGAATTGGGTCTGCGCGACAAAGAAGAGGAAGCTAGGTCGTGAATTGGGTAGAATTGGGCACGAAAAAGAATAGCCGAATTAGAAGGAGGGAGAGACGAGCCGAAGAGCATAAGAAAGTGATTTTCAAGAAATGTACATCCTGTTGGTGAATATTTTACGGTGGATAGATTGAACAATTTATTAGCTTTTTGTTCAACGGGATAACCAATGAAGATACAAGTAATGGCACGGTGATCGAACTTATCGGAAACATGGACATTGGTAGCATAAGTGAGACAACCAAACACGTGGAGGTGAGAGTAAGAGGGTGGTTTCGAGTAAAGGCGTTCGAATGGTGTTTGAAAGAAGAAGCAGGTGAAGGTAAGCGGTTGATGATATGGACGACGGTGAGGGCGCATTCTCCCCAAAATTGATTAGGGAGTTGAGCTTGAATTTTCAAGGCTCGTGCAACTTGTAAAATGTGGCGGTGTTTGCGTTCCACCACCCCATTTTGTTGGGGCGTGTAAACACAAGAGTGCTGGAAAAGAACACCATTATCTTTGAAAAAGGATTGGAGTGAAAATTCTCATATTTGTCACTTGAAGTGCACATAGTTTAAATTGGGTGAAACATGGCCTAAAAGTACTGCCAGAGGTTGTGCTTCATCTTTATGTTTCATCAGAAAAATCAAGTGAAGCGCGTGTAATCATCAACAATAGTAAGGAAATAATGTGCAGCAGAAAGTGAAGAATATTTATAACGACCCCAGATGTCGTAATGAATAGATCAAATCGTTTTTGATGAGATTTCACTAGTACCAAGGTAAAGCGATATTGCTTTGCGAAGGAAAAATAGGGCAAGTGCTATTAGACTAAATTGAGAATTTTAAAAAGTTCTTAGCAATGAAACTCCCAGATGAGAATAGGAAATATGCCTAAGCAGCTGTGCCATAGATCGGTAGATGAGATTGGTGAGAGTTCTTGGGTTGGTTGGTGGTTTGGTGATGGTGAAGTGAATCTGGCGATTTTCCTTGTTATTACTTGACGCGAGTAATACAATCCATCACGTTGCCCACCCCGAGCCGATCATCCTCTTTGTAGCGGATCTTGCAAAACACGCGATGAGAAAAATGTCATTGAACAATTGGTCTCTTGTCAGCCAATTAGCCGACATTAAATTGACTTTTGAATGTAGGTACATAATACATCATGCAGGATAATAAGCGAGTTTGCCGGCGGGATCCCTTGGCGAGCAATGACAGCCTTTTCTCCACTAGGCAGCAATACGGGAGGCTTGATGAAATATTTTTATCTTAATCTGAAGCGACTTTGGAGATGAAGAGATATGATCTGTTGCACCGCTATCGATGATCCAGTGAGGGGAAGAAATTTTAGACAAACCTGGTTTTGCTACAACTGTATTTGCCTGAGAACTTGTACCTTTATCTTTGTCATTTAGAAGGAGACAAAGGGATTTGTTGAAGATTATTATACGAGATTCAGTCACCACTGATTTCCCATCGCATCTTTGTTTGCACCATCAGAAACTTGATTAGCCACAGAAGTATTCTTGTGGCGGTTAAAAATGGAACCTGTTCTTGCCTTTGGGTGTCCTGAAGGATATCCTGCGACTGTGCATTTCAACAAAGTGTCCCATGTCCCACCTGATAGGCGCGAGGTCGCTAGAAAGATCCTGAACTGCGTTTGTTTTGATCAAACCTTCGTGAATCTTGTGAACCGCTGTAGAAGCGGTCTGAACGATCTGACCTTGCATTCCCAGCGGAATTGTTTTTCATCTGATTGCTCCTTACGGCCATGGCAGCGCTGGAATTAGAATATGCAGCTGTGTGTGTCGCACTTAGAAGCCTTTGTTTTTCTTCTTGGCACATAGAGGAATATGCTTGACAGACAAAAGGAAGAGGATTCATGAGAAGTATCACGCCCAGCGAATTGCGGCGTAAGATTCATTCAACCCCGATAGAAATTGCATCGATCTTTGTTGATCGCGATTGTGCTACAGCTTGACGCATCAATAACATGACTAGTTCATCCTAAGCTCTTGAGTTTTGTAATAAATTGAAATGAAAACGCTCTTGTCGATGGTAAGCGATTTCATTTGAATCGAAATATCACGAGTGCATTGCTTTGAGTGCAAAGCTCACGGGTATCTTCCCGAACCTCGTGGCGGTTGTATAATGATTGCAGTGCGAAATTTGAGTTAGGAAGCATTAGCGATCGAGGAATGCACCATATCATTGCAAGTGACCAAGTTTGCATAGTCATCGAGGATGAGTTTCTTCACGAAGGCACCTTGATGGTGCCATTGACAAACGATTTGTCTTGGCATTGGCGAGGTGTTGCTCTGCGCGGTGAGTAGTTATCTCCGTCGGGGTTTGGCTCCAAGCGGCGCGGATGATTTGAGTGGTGGTGAAATAAGGGTTTGAAGATCCAAACTTTTATCGCGTCACGATTTTGATGTTCTAGGGCTCATTCATGGTGGTAGAAGGATGAGGGTGCTGCCGAGAAGGTAGAGTGCTGCTCTGATAGGTCGGGATTTTGGTTCCTACTCTAATACCATGAAAAGGAAAAGAAATTGGCTGAATTACTTTTCATTGATGTCAAGGAAAGTTATAAAAGGTAGACTTAGGTTACATTAGTCTCCTATAATTAGATTAGGTTACACATTAGTCTCCTATAATTAAGCGATCACTAATCAATATAACTACAATCTACAGGAATACAAAAGGAAAAGAGCGTATACAAGGAAAACCATTATGCACGAGAATAAAATGTACATAAATGGAAGGAATTTTCTATGTTAATTTCTTAATTGATATACGAAAGTGTAAGAGAAAAAGAAAAGTGGTCTCAGTATGCCTCACTTTGCACTCCCCCGATGTGCGAGACCGTTGTTAATGGCCCACAGAACCAAGGCCAAAGTATTTTGTCTACCGTACGGTCTAATTGTATATCCTATTTCGACTTTTACTGACTTTATAAATCTAGAACCAACAGATTATTCTTACTCTATGTTGTATAATACATGTACTTCCTTCCCCTTAGCCTTCGGCTAAGGCAAAAACCACGTTTATCAGCCACATCTTCTCTCCTTCAAGGAGATATATAAGAATATTTCCAAGACTAGAGATTGTTACCATATACAATTTTAGAAGTTTATGCAATTTGGGACTCTATTATTAGCTGTATATATTAGTTACCATGTATTGATGCTAAAGACTAGGAATCTACTATGTATAGATGCTAAAGACTAGGAATTTATGTATAGATGCTAAAGACTAGGAATTTACCATGTATAGATGCTAAAGACTAGGAATTTGAGAGACTATATGTATGTAGACTAATAATGGAATCCAAGCGACTTTTTCGAAAACTTCTCTTCGTATTTTTTACATTATCTAGTATTTTGACATGGTATCGAAAGCCGGGTTCTGAATTATTAGTACGTTCGAATAATTTTTCTCTTGGCTTTGTGGAGTTTCTCTTGTTGCACTCACGGGGTTCCATCTTGGTGGTGTTCTCTTGTTCTCGGCGTCGTCTGCGGGTGTTCGGTTCTTGCTCTTATTTCCAGTGCCTTTTTCGGTTGTGGCTTTCGGCAATTTATAATTTTCAGCGTTTGGTCCATCATGTCATCGGATAAGTTGGAAGCATTCCCTATTCGGTTTACTGGTAAATTATTCAGCTTAAGATTCAATTCAGTGTTATCAAAGGAAAAAAGAATTGTGGGGTCATAATGATGGAGTGTTCACTCAGTCTTAGAGCTTTGTCTAGAACAGGAAATTCATGATGTCGGGTTATGACTTGGCTTAAGCTCGGTTGAGTCTCACCTTGTTCTCAATTTGAGAGCCTTATAAAAGCTATATTCTTCTTTGTGTGGACTTATCTTAACAGTTTTACAATTAAGACAACTCGCTAAAAAAACTCCATTTGGAGTATGAGATGGCTAATTTCACACAAAAAAACTGATCATATTGAGGAATATTTTCGCGGTTTTCAAACTCTTTGGGTGACTATTGCGAGCATTGTTTTATGCTAATGTTCCCACTATGGCTCTCTGCTTAGTCCAGGAAGGCATGCCACCAGCAAGCAAGATCAATTCTTGATGAAGTTACGACCCGACTTTGAAATTGCACGTTCTAATATGATGAACCGTCATCCTGTCCCATCTCTGGATGCTTGTTTGAGTGAACTTCTTCGTGAAGAGCAACGTATCGTTACTCAGGCTGCCATAGAACATCGGGCTACTGTTAGTGCACCTGTTTCTCTGGCTTATGCAGCACAGGGGAGACATCATACGGTGGGAACATACGTCTTTGTTAGTGCTTTAATTGTAAAGCTTTGCCATGTGCTCGGGATTGTCCACGAAGTTCTGCAGCTCTTGTAAACGGTCATATCATCTCTGCTTTCCTATTAGCCACTGAAAAGGAAGCGAGGGAGTACTACTTATCATGCCTCCTTTGCTACCTCTAGTTCTTTGCATTGCACCGCTGCCTCTTTGTTGTTCCTCTTCTTGCTCCTACGACCTTGAGCCCTGACCACACTCCTCTGAAATGGTCTGACAAATGATCCATTACGCTTTTACTACTTTTGGGCTCGGGAAATCATAAAGTTTCTTAAGCCATGGTATTTTGACTCTGGAGCCTCTAACCGCCATGACTAATATTGTTGTTCCTCTTTCAATCTCGAGAATTATGATGGAAATCTAAAAATTAACACCGCTGATGGTAGCTCTCTGCCAATCTGTGTTGTTGGTGATCTTTCCTCTTCCTTAACTAATGTTTTTGTGTCTCCTATCTCCACCAGTCTTGTTATGTTGAGTCGATTGGTTGATAACATTGCAATGTCCATTTCTCCCATTTTGGTTGTGTTGTGCAAGATGGTCAGACGAGATGATCGCGAAAGGGCACAAGTGGGACGACTCTTTCTCTTCTGTTTCTCCTTCCACTTTTATTCCTAGTTTTCCTTTACTTTCATTTTGCATGTAATGTTTGGTTACGGCAATAAAATGTGGCATAGGCGTCTAGGCCGCGAACTACGTGTCCTTCGTACTTTGTTTGATGCGGATTATTAGGAAATAAAGCATGTTCTTGATGATCTTTCTTTTGATTGTACATCATCTGGAAACTTGGCAAAGTAAAGTTCACCCTTTTCCTCATCATGCATCGTGCCTCACAATGTTTGAGCTTATTCATAGTGATGTTTGGGGATTACTGTTGTTTCTCCTGTCGCATTACAAGTGCTGTTACTCATTGATGACTTTGGATTGCTTTACTTGGAGTTTACTTTCCTCGGTAGGGTGAAGTTTTTCAGTTTTAGCTTTCTTGCACTCCTTGAGGACTCAAATTCTTTGCCGATCAGGTCTTGGCTGCGATTCTAGCGGTGATACATGTCTAATGAGTTTCAGGTTTTCTTCAAAGCGAAGAGGATCATCTCGGCGTTCTTATCGCCGACACCACAATAGCGGTGTTCTTTGGCGAGAGGAAAAATCGCGCTGCGATGTCGTAAGAACTCTTTTATGAATCATCTGTTCCTCCTCGTTTTTGGTGTGAGCTCTTTCTCTGCGGAGTTCATTTGATGTCAACTTACCCTCCTTAATGAAAACATGTTTCTCCTTTCTAAGTTGTTTGGTCATTCTCGGCTATGTCGATCTTCGTACATTTGGTTGTGTTTTGTTTTGTCATCTCGCCATCATGAACAACATAAACTTCTTTGTAATTCTGTTAAGTGTGTTTTCCTTGGTTATATTATTATCCCTCCGCAAGGGTTATGTTTATTCTGATCCCCATGCTTCTCGTATACGGGTTTTCGAGTCATGATCTTCTTTGAAAATCAATACTTCTTTCCATCTCATGTTCAGCGTAATACATCTTTATCTCTTACTTTCCTTTTCACGAATCTCCACAATTGTGGAGCAGTTTCAAACTTTGGTTTGTGTATGAGAGACGTGATCGACATGAGTCTAGTTCCACTTCCTTTGTGCCTCCTTACGATCTTGACTTGAGGCGCTACAATCACCATGCCTTCCACCGCTCTTCATCGGTCTCGTCCTTCTCGACCCCCTGTCGTATGGTTTCTTCTCTCTTGTCTCTCTTGTCGCTACTTTATCCACTATTTCCATTCCCTCTTGTTCTGGCTTGAGGCCATGGAACATAGTGTTGGCAAATTGCAATGCAAACAGGAACTTAGACACTTGAGAGAACCACACTTGAGATATGAACCTTGTCCTCTGATCAGGCCTATTGGGAGTAAATGGGTTTTTTCTATAAAACTTCATTCTAATGGTTCTTTGGATCGGTACAAAGCTCACCTTGTAGCTCTGGGTAACAAGCAGGAATATGGGGTTGATTATGAGGAGACATTTGCCCTTGTTGCCAAAATGACCACGGTTCGAACCATCTTAGCTATTGCTGCTTCACAGTCATGGCGACTACATCAAATGGATGTGAAGAATGCCTTTCTTCATGGTGATCTCCAGGAGGAGATTTACATGAAGCTTCCCTCTGGTATGACTACTTCTTTTCCTCATGATGTTTGTAAGCTCAGGCGTTCTCTGTATGGGCTCAAGCAAGCACCCCGCGCTTGGTTTGAGAAGTTTCGCAGTACACTTCTTTCCTTCAGTTTTACATAAAGTCAAAATGATTCTGCTCTCTTCCTTCACACATCTACGTCGGGTATAGTTATTCTCTTGCTTTATGTGGATGATATTATCATGCGGCCTTGTGTGGTTTTGATTACTAAGCTTCAGCAGCGGGATTACATGCAACTTTCCATATGAAGATCTTGGCGGCTCACAAGCTAACCAGGATTGGAAGTTCATTATCGAATCGTGGCCTTTTGTGAACCGGCATAAAGTATATTCAAGATCTTATCACTTTGGCTGGTTTAGAGGACACTTCTTTAGTTGATACTCCTATGGAGGTAAATGTCAAATAAGAAAGATAGAAGGGACATACGGAAGAACCTACTCTATGGCTTGGTTGGGGTCTTATCTGCTTGACCCTTTACTGAGCTGATATCTCTATGCTGTCCATCGGGTCAGTCAATTTATGTCTTCACCTCGCGGCATCTCCATCTTTGCTGAGTTCGCATCATTAATTCCTCTTAAGGATCACCTTCTCGTGGGTTGTTTTCTACCAACACCTCTCTTCAACTTGTTGCCTATATACCAGATCTTGAGTTAAATTTGAATTGTCTCACGGATAAATCGATCTACAATAGGTTGGTGTATGTTTTTTTAGGTGATGCATTAATTTCTTGGAGATGTAAATAAGATCGTGTTTCATCTTGAGGTTGAGTGCGTGCCATGTCTTGTTAACGAAATTGTATGGCTATATGTGGTCTCCTTAAGAGGCAGGACTTTCCTCGGACTACTTTTACTCGGCCTCTTCATCAAGATAACTTTTAAGTGCTGTTAGTTGCCACCAATCCCATTTCCATGAATGCCTTTAAGCATTGGAAGTTGATTGTCATTCTATTGAGACACTTTGGAAAGTCGGGTGATATCTCTTCCTCATATCTCTTCATTTGATCTCAGGCTGGCCTAATGTCTTCTGGCTCTAACTCAACGTGACATCAATTTCTTGTTGGCAAATTGTTGTTGGTGACTACCGGCATGATTGAGGGGATGTTACCATATACAAATTTAGGAGTTATGCAATTTGGGACTATTATTAGCTGTATATATTAGTTACCATGTATAGATGCTAAAGACTAGGAATCTACCATGTATAGATGCTAAAGACTAGGAATTTATGTATAGATGTTAAAGACTAGGAATTTACCATGTATAGATGCTAAAGACTAGGAATTTGAGAGACTATATGTGTGGATGATGGAGATCAAGAGAGCAAACTTTCAGAAGCTCTCTTAATATTTTGTTATCAGTATTTTTGACAAAGATTACATGGAATAATATACGCATCTAATCTTGTGATCCAAAAAATCAAAAAATATCATGACCTTTTCCCCCTTGGTTTTACTCGCGGGAACATGTAGCGCCCTGTCCTTGAAAAAAAGTACAAATAGACAGATGTTCCGCCACGATTTTTACTGCCCTCCATGGAAAGATTAACAAGAACCTACCGTGAAAACCTCCCTCTATATATAGAAGCCCATCCATGTCAAGGTATTCATACAGAAACAAGAAACAGACTGTTTAGTTTAGGTATTCAAGGAAATTAATGGCTCAGAAAGGAGATCATCATAATCATATCTCGAATATCGGGGCTGAAGGGTTCGGTCATTGGAAGGTTTTCCAAGTAGATATCCTGTTCCCCAAGGGCTTCTGCAGTTCGCACACAAGGTCATCATAGCCGCCCGGAAGAGGTTGTGCTGAACAACAAAAAATTTGCTCAAAAATATGGGAATGGTATTTGTGGATAACAACAGAACCAGAAAACCAGGAGTCAAGTTCATAAGTAGAGAGAGAACAGCAATATCGCGGCTCATGAGGTCGTCCGCCTTCACGCCGTGCTTCCAACTCACTCCTGTATACATGGTGTTTATCATAATAATAATTATAGTAGTGATGGAGTTCAGGGCTTTGTTTTGCTTCAAGTAACTGCAGATGTAAATTAGCTTATTATGTTGTAAGACTAGGCACTTTTATCTAGCCTTCTTTGCAGTGTAAATTAGCTTATTATGTTGTAAGACTATGAGCACTTTGTATCTAGCTAGCTGCAGATGTAAATTAGCTTATTATGTTGTAAGACTATGAGCACTTTGTATCTATCTTCTAATTTCTTAATGATCAGTAATAAAGTACATATGTAACCTGTAGTATTTTGGTATATAAATGTTTGTAGTCATAGTCATATATAGTAAATAGCTCGATTAGTAAAATACTCGAATTGGACTTAGAGTTAATCGAGTCGAGTTTGAAAGTAGCAATAGAGTCAGATTCAAGTATCCTGATACCCGACTCATTCTTTCACGGTGGAGTGTAAGCCCGAACAAGCGGTTGATGATTAGTTGAAGGGCTCATTTCGGTAAAAGCTTCGTTTGAATTCGTTTATTATTAAGTTAGACGAGCCAAGCCCAAACTCCATTTTTAGGCTCGTAAGTTAAGCGGAAGGCGAGACCTTCCTTAAGTTGGCTGCGTAAAGTTGCGAGCAGGCTGCGTTAGCGGCTCGCGGTATGTTCGCGGAGCATTCAGCCAGTCGGCTCGTGAACATGTTCGCGAAACGGGCTCATGAACATTTCGAGAAACCATGAGACCAGCTCAGATTATTTTGAAGTTGTTATATGTTTGTTTTAAACATTATTCTTGAAATTTTAAAGATGATTGTAATTTTTTTTTATTTCTTGGTGTTGCAACTTTAGTTGGTTTGGATATATTAGTTATTATTGACAACTTGTTGTATTAAGTTAGTAGTATTTTTATTATTTTTTTAGATATTGTATATGATGCTAAACTATCAATTTTTTCAAGATCATAAACAAGCTCACAAGCAGAACTCAAACGAGGCTCTGGCAGACTCCTTCTTGAGCTCATAAGCGAACTCCTTCTGAGGCTCGCAAAGCGAGCTCACAAGCGAACTCCTTGTCGAGCTGCAAGCGGGCTTATAATCAAACTCACAAACGAGCCCAGACGAGCTATAATCAACCAGGCTTTAAGCGAGCAGGCAGGAACGAGGCTCGATCTTGATGTTATAGTGAACTGTGAGCTCATTTGGATTTTAAAAAATAAAGGAACTTGAGGCGAATCAAGGCCCTTCCAAATTTACGAGCAGACGAGACAGCACGATAATTGGCTCCGGTTTGTGTTACACCCCTACTCACGAGCTTAATTAAGCTTTACTATTTTGTTAATCGAGTCGAACTCAAATCGATTTCGAGTTGAGTTGAATTTGAGTGTAATTATCTATTAATTTTTTAATTGATCCGACCTTTATCAGTCAAGTTTGAGTAGCTCGATTATTTTTTTAGTCAAATTTCGAACATCTAAAAAAATGCTCAATCAAGTTCAAGTCAAGTTTGAGCTTCGAGTTTTTTAATCGAGTCGAGCTCGTGTATTGAATCGACTTGATTGCACCCCTATGTATGTGAATTTGACCTGTATGATTTTTTGTGTTTTTAACAAGACGAGCAGACTGAGGGGTGCCATATCTATATACATTGAAGGTCATTTACACGGTAATCTGGGCCAAATAGTGTTGAAACTTCAATTACTCAAAACCAATGTTTTAAAAACCGGATCGATTCAATAATCGAAGACCGTAGTTCAGTTCATTGATCGGCCAAAAGCGGTGATGTTATAAACCTTAATTTGTATTATATTAAAATTTTCAAATATGTTTTAATTTAAAATACATAATTAAAGTTTAATAAATTTTAACATATGTTTCTATAAATATATTTAATGACACTAGGATTGTATTAGAATAAAATATGAATAATATTTAATTATAACAATATTTTAAATTATATTGAATAAAAATATGATTTTTTTTTTTGAGAGAGTAAACACTTTAATAATATTTAAAAAGTTGAGCATTCTACCATTTGAGTTAGGTAGGATAGACAAATATGAATAATATTTAAATATAGAAATATATTAAATTGGAAGGAAAAATCGTATTATATTTATAATTACTATATATTAAGACTTTGTGTTAAAAATTTACCAAACAAAGACTTAGTGCAATGGTGTAGTAAAATCTGATGGAGATAATGAGCCCTTTATATCTCGATTTCTTTACTCCTTAATGTCTGTCATTAATGTGCTGATATGCCATTAATGATGCATGGGGAAGGCAAAAGTTAATGGGCTTGTGGGGTTTCTGTTAAATCATGTCTTGTATAGACAAATGGATTGGGCTGTGAACTGTTCAAATGATATTGGCCGATTCGTTCGATCGGTTGACGTTCTAATCGTCGGTTCGTCCGATTCAAAGATACCCCAATTTAAAAGTTAGAACCAATCCATCGTTTTGACAATTGAATCGTAGAATATTGTATAAACAAACAAAATAGGAATTGGAGCTAAGGGTTTAGAGTTCGAGTATTATTGGTAATAAATTTGTGAGAAACATAATAGAATATTATTTTTTGCATAATCATAACGTTTGTTGAACGGATCGGGTAATACGTATGGCGTCTTTGAGTCGTATAAGTAAATTGTATGTATTATATAAGTCGAGAAATATCATAAAAATGACAAAACTTTGCAATAAAACAAAATACTATAATATAACGAAAAGTGAATCGATTAAAAAAAAAGCATTGCAAAAAGCATATAAAATTTAACGTAGAAAAAATTATAAGGATAACTATTGAGTTTCTCAAACACCACGTGTCTTCCATTCTCATCTTTATCCACCTCAATACTCTTTAATAATAGGATTAGTTTTCATCCTATAACTTTATTAAAATATATATTTCGAATAGTTTTTATTTGATAAAAAAAATACTTTCTCTTGTTACATAATAACGGTGGTATTTCTACTTAATCATACAACAAATATATGAATAATATTGTCATTGAGGTTGAACTCAAGTAGAAAAGAAAAATATCATGCTCTAATTTTTATAAGAACGTAATCTTTGTAACATGATATATAAAATGAATAAATATAAAAATAAAAAAAGATTTGAGAACACTGGCAGATCCTGTAATTGCCAAGGAATAAATGGCCTGAAGTACCTGTTTTGTGCCTTAGAGGAAGTCGTCTTTTTGTATATGCTTTCAGAGTACCTGCCAAGACATTGGATTAAAGAAGAAGGAAACTTTCTATTATTTGATTTTTGTAAAACTTTTTTACTTAGGCTTTGTTTGGAATTAAAAAGTATTAAGCAAAGAAAAATAATACTAAGAACAATGATTTTCTAATATTTGATTCACTGTGGAAAGTATAAAAGAAAATAAAATATAATTAAAATTCGTCAAAATTTTATATATTTCATATATTTTTAAATTTCTTAGGCCTTAGATAATAGAGAAACAAATAAAATGAGTTTGAATAAACATATATAATTAATTTTTAAAATTTAAACCTATTTTTTATTTTTTCTCTAAATATTTCCTTCCACTTTCTCTCAATTTTCTTTCCTTATCAATGCTCCATTTGGAACCCATAAAGTTTTAGGGAAAGAAAAAATTATTAAGGAATATAATTTTCTCATATTTGGTTTTATCATAAAATATATATAAAAAAATCAAATATAATCAAAATTCTTCAAAATTTTATGGTCTTATATAATATAAAGAAACAAATGAAATGAGTCTCAATAAACATATATAATTAATTTATTAAATTTAAACCTATTTTTTTCTCTATTTTCCTTCCTTAGTACCTTGCTGATAACAAAACCGAAGCCTTGAGGCCTTGTTTGGTTTTTGTTTTTTAAAATTGTTTTTTATAACAGTTTTTAAAAACATAGACAACACCATTTTGGTGTTATCTCAAAACTTTACTTGTTCTTTGAATTTATTGTTTTTTATATTTTTTGTGTTTTTTCAAAAAAAAAAAAGAAACAAATAACCAAAAATGTTTTTCTTATTCTCCTTACTTTTGAGAACATAAAACAATTTTTAAAAACCGTAAACAAACCGTCCTTAAAGTTTGCCTCCCATAATTTTAATCCTAGCACCGCCACTACCGAAGAATACTGCAATTCGGAAGGAATCAGTCAATTGCTTAGCCATAAAAGCAATCCATTACCAAACTTGGGATTCTGCACAGAAAAAGAAGGTTTAATAAAGAATCCAGTTAAGTCATCAGGACTACTGAAACCCAACTTTATGTGAAAGATCGGATAGAAGGCAATAAAGTGGGACGTACAGGAAGGAATCATTGATTTCATGTGAACTGAATTTCACTGATATTTTTAATTATATTAACACTACATTACATTCTTAAAAGCCACCATCTTTATTCTCAATATTGTAGAAATTACTCTAACTGCTTTCATTGGAGAAAATTAAAGTGCCATGTATAGAAAAGAGGACCAAGTGAAAAGAAGAATCCAAGCAAATGCACACGAGTCGTGATGTTAACTGCTGTTACTACATGTTCCAAGTGTTGGATTTTTGTTCCCCATATTTTATTTGAGTAATCTAGCTTTTTTCTTTTTGATCTTAACTTTTCCATATATACTTAAAGAACTTATAATATAAAAATATCAAATAAAGTTTCAAAATTAAATTCTCATTATACCGTTCTTTCATCGCTTTTTATAAGTAGAGGTAGTTTTTTTGTCGTTAACTGCCTCATCATTCATTTATATCTCTTTATATTGTTTTCTCTCAATTAAGTGGTTCTTCCACAAAAATTCTCAGTCACCTTTTTTTTTGTAGGTTATTGGAACGACAAATCTAATTCGATCAGACAGAGACATCAAATCAAATCAAGGTCATCAATATGTCGTTGAAGCTAGATCGTAGATATTGTCGTTATAAATTATCAATTCTTGTGAACTTAAGCAAATTCATTGTGCTATTAACTTGGATGTTGCATCATCATTTAGAGTTTTTATTAAATTTGATTATGTGTTTTAATAGAATGTATTGTCAATTTGAATCAATAAAATTATTTTCCTTTCAAAACAAAAAAAATCCTATTATTCCAACCTTAATCCGTATCCAACTCAAATCAAGTTGAAGGTAGAAAGACATAATCCAAAGCCAACCCACCGAAAGTACACTCAAACAGGCCCAAGGTTGGAATAAAGTTAGTTAGGAAAACACATATAGAGGGGAGGAAAACTGTTTGATGTCTTTTTTATACGTATACAGGATGACAACATATATAAAGTTAGAAGCATAACCATGGTTAGAAATCCAAATTCATCACTACCAAAGCATAACCATGGTTAAGAAATCCAAATTACCACTACCAAATGAGCTACTCAGCAAGGTTCCTCACAATGTTCAACCATGACATTGATTCAAATACTTATTGTTGTAGTATGTGGCTCGTATTTATGGAGAAAAATTGGCAAATGTTGGAGCGGAGCATGACGACAATGTTACCGCTTTTAAGGCTTGCCTTTTTTGTTGAGGCCGGCGAAATAACAGGTTAGGGGTGCGAGGATGAAGCCCTGCGGTACAGTACAAGGTAAAGGAACATTTTTGTAATTTCATCGTATGCATGGTTATTATAAATACCCTTTTATATAACATTATTTATAAATAGTGAAAGTTTTAACTACCGTTCTCATGGATATAGGAATTATTCAAATTTTTTGAGAGAAGTTAGGAGAATGCTAATGTTGGTCAAACAGCATATATAGATCAACTTGCTGGTTAGGAGAATGTTTTTGAATGTTTTTTTTTTTTTTTTTGAGAGAAGTGGGAATGTTATGTTGAGATGAAACTTAACATATATAGACCAACTTGCTGGATTGGAAGTGTCTTGAGTAATTTTTTTTTTTTTTGAGAGAAGTTAGGAGAATGTTAATGTGTTAAACAGGATATGTTATACCCTTCTGGGACTTGGATGATGCTTTACACAGGAGAGAGGAATCGGTCTCGGTCTCCAGTCTCGATTTCTAAACCTATTTTAATGAATTTTCGGGCTATGGCATGGAACTGTCAATAATTTTGGAAATTTCTACAAGTATGAATAGGATCTAATTCACTGACGACCAAATAGAAAAGAAATCAAATATATTCTAACTTATTCTTTCTTCCTTTGTTTCACTGAGAATGCATGTATCTATCATTCCTTGCAAATAGACTGCATTGCCCCTCAGCAAAAACCTGTCTCGGTATGTGCAACAAAGCCTAGCCCAGCCATGATTTTCTCTACCCTTTAGGAGAATCACGAAATTAAGGCTAGAGACTTAGATCATTTCTATATAAGGAGGTCTATTTTGTGATACTCATACTAAGAAGCAACAGAAAAGCAGCAACTTGTTAGGCACATTCATTAAGGAAATGGCATCAAAGGGAGATCATCAACATCTCTTGAATGTTGGGAGAGAAGGGTTTGCTGCGTTGGATGAGTTCTTTGGGCCCAGAAGGGTTCCTCCTCCTCCTTTTCAAGGTCTTCAGGGACAACGTCAATTCCAGCACCCCATGTTCAGAACAGCCATGTTTCTTCACCAAAAGAGGCTGTGCTCAACTGCCTGGAGGCTGCTAAAATATATGGGGGAGCTGTGTTTTTAGACTACCGAAAGAGAAAACCATCTCCGATTCGCAAGGTCTATTATTAATTTGTTAGGTTCTCTTCTATAGTATGGTATAACTCAACTCAAACATAGTCCTGTCTGTCGTCCTATTACAATAGTGATGGATCAGCTCGGACTTATTATATTTGCTAGGTTTCGCTTCAGCTGTAAAATAACCTATGTTGTAAGAATATCAGCACTCTGTATCTTCTAGCTCCTTTAGTAATGAGTAATGACTATGCCCCTACTGTCGTCCTATTTTCTTTCCTTATTACTTTCCAAAGTCCTATTTTCTGCCCTTACTACTTTCCGGATTCCAAACTGAGGTTTAGTGTGTGTATTGATAAGTATGAGTTTAGCACAATTCTAGCTTAAAAAAATGAGTTAATTCCAGAACTAACATAAGCGCGGAGACTGGATCAACCATAGTTTTCGGGTTCTTGGAGCTAAGAGGTCTGCAGTTAGGTTTTGGTTAGTGACGGCCTTGAGGCAGAGGATGCTTGACAGATCGCATTTTACTATAAATATATAAATGATTAAAAGACAGATAAAACATCAAAGAAAACGATCTTGTTGTTTCCCAGAAAAAAACCAGCATACCTTAATCTTGGAGACTCACATCAGGCTGAGCCTCCTACAAAACAGCTATGGTCTGCAATTTCTGGTAGTGAATTTGGTGGTGATTAGAATTTAAAGAATAGAAACAGTGTATATTAATAGATTTTCTGACGCTTTTCATTGATAGAAGTTCTAAATATATATAGAGTGATTGAGAGTCTAATTTAGTAAACATGTTAATGGTAAGGCTAAAACTAAGCTACTGTTTGTTACATAAAGTTGTAATTATTGGTAAGGCTAAAAATTAAGATCTTTTATTACAATTACATTCAAATATAAGTGTGAAGCGGAATATTATGGACATGATTTGAGGCCTAGACATATACATTTTGATTTGAATAGGATCATATGCTTCCCTTATACGCCCCGCCGTTGAGCTTCCATCGGCAAGACCAATCTTGTTACATAGCAATTCCGTGTGTTGTCTTGACAATGGCTTTGTTAACGATCATTATTTGGTCTTGATGCGCACATGTTTAACTTAGAGCTTCATGCCTTAAGTGCGTAGGGGTGGTCGTTTGAATGTGTTTTAAATGCGGATGATTGTGGGTTAAAGGCGGGATGTGTAGCTCAGGGTTATCCTGAAAGCAGGTAGGAAATTTTGTGACTGGAAATGCTAGTTCATGAGAAAAGTGAATGACCATTGTCTGGAAGTGCATTAGCTAGTGCCGTATTGACTTCTGTTGTGGATCTCGTCTGCAATGGCTCGTTGTTTCTTTGAGCTCCAAGAAATGGGATTATAGCGAAGCTGATATAAGCGAGGGGTTGGCGTGTGGTCATCCACATTTCAGCAATCGGCATCGAGTATGTTCTAATATGGGAAGGCCGGCTTTGTGGATCGAATACCATGAAAAATGGTTTGCTTTTAAGTAGCGGGCTTTTGTTGTTGTCAGGTGATTTGTAGTTGTTGTGTGCATAAGCGGAGAAAGTTTGTTGTTGCAAATGAGATGTCGGGGCGTGTCAAGAAAGGTATTAAAAGCGACCAATTATTCTCTGGCTTCGGAGGCGTCCCACAGCTTGGCGGTGCCATCAATCAATTGAAGGGATTGAGTTGTAGAGGGGTTGGACATCTTTGCTTCCACTCATACTTGTGATGGTGGCTAAAGGTCGCATTGCTGTTATGTAGTGAGGAGAAATAACCCGACCAGTAGATGCTTCAATCCCCAAAGAAGAAATAGAAAGACCATATCCTTGAGAAAACATATCACCTAGTTGCTTAATAATATTGGCCACGAGAATTGAATTATTTCCGGTAATAACAAGATCATCAACATAAACCAGAAAATAACAAAGATTGGAGCCTTGACTGTAAATGAAGAGGGAGGAGTCGGCCTTGGAACTGTGAAAACCCAGCTGAAGAATGGCATTTTTGAGTGTTGTGTACCAAGCCCGTGGAGCTTGTTTAAGCTATAAATCTTTTAACCTGCAAACATGGTTAGGTTTGGACAAGTCCTTGAACCCTGGGGAGTTTATTGCCATAAACGATGTCAGTTAATGCCCATTTAGAAGGCATTGTTGACATCCATTTGCCTCAAATCCCACCCTTTCATGACATCAATAGATAATACAGTTCTAATAGTTGCTAGTTTGACCACAGGGCTAAAGGTTTCTTTGTAATCAATACTAGGGTGTTGATCATAACCCTTAGCAACTAGACAGGCTTTGAATCTATCCACGGATCCATCAACATGCCTTTTTACTCGGAAGACCCACTTACAGCCCACGGGTGTACAGTTTGAGGGTGGTAAAACTAGGTCCTAAGTCCCATGTTTCATTAGAGCAGTGAGCTCAGTGGACATGGCCTCACGCCAGTGAGGTTGAGAAATGGCTTGGCTCACACTGGTTGGCTCAATGGTTTGGGGAAGAGGATGTTTGGACACTGTATGGATCTGTTTGGGTTTGAAGATTTGGTTCATTGATCTTGTGGTCATGTTATGAGTGCGTTGGGGAGGAGTATCGGTTTGGGGAGGGTTTGTGAAATCCGAAGATGGAGGAGAAAAATCTGGACCAAGATGGGTATCTGGAGTAGGAATAGGAGAGTGGGATGGAAGATTTAAGGGAGAAGCAGTCCTATTATCATCTAAAGGAGGATTCGGATGAGATGGGAAGTAAAGAAATCAGAGGGTCCAGCACTTTACGAGGTCGCCATGTCATGTGAACCTTCCAACGTCGCGAATGATGTCGGTGGCGCCAGCGCTGGGGCGATGACACCGTGCGAAACCGGTGGGCATCAAAATGAGAGTAGAATGGGGAGGTCCGAGTTTTCTCATAGCACGAAGACCCGTGACGGAGAGAGGCCGGATTGATCTGTTTCATCAAATAACACGCCTCTGTAGAGATAAATTCCTTTGCCTGAGGTCTGGAAGATTGCCTGTATGCAGCTTCTTGAGTTAGTGAATAGCCGAGAAAAAGATGTGTTTGATTTGCGCTGCATTTTATTTTTCCAGAGTTATAGGGCCGTGTGAGATTAGCAATAAAATGCATCCAAATTTTTTAATTTCAAATAATTTGTGTTTGACCAAAAAGGACTTCAAAAGGTGATTTTTTCCTTTTAATAAGAGGTGGGTTGTCTCGCTTATGAGGTAGGAAGTCAAGCTGGTGCGTATAGGCCAATAAGAGAAATCAATATGGGCATCATGAATAAGTGTAAGGCCTGTTTCAACGAGATGACGATGACGACGTTTAGAGACACCATTTTGTTGTGGTGTGAGGCAGAGGTAGTGAGAGTGCCAATAAGAGAGATATGATTTAAAGTGAATAAACCTCACCACCATTGCTCCGAGTATGGTGTTTTGATTGATTTTTGAAAGCTATTCACCAAACCATTAGAATGGGAAAATTTAAACACTGATTAGTGACCATTGGATAAAACCATATATATTTTTGCATAATGATCAACAAAAATATAAAATATTCATCCATCAATTCCAAAGATAACTAGCAGATCCCTACACATCGCAAATAAGTTCAAGTGGCTCATGACTTTATATCATCATACTTTAAAAGGGTTGTCGATGATCATCTTTATTGATAGAACATGGAATGACATAGTGAAGACAAATTTTTAGTCAGTCGATGAAATAGGAAGTAGAAAAATTTTAATGTAAGATGATGGACAATTTAATAGGGCATGCCTAACATGCTTGTGCCATCCATCAATAGAAGTCCGTCAAGCACATTAGCAACCTTTGATGCTACTATTGATTCCTAGAGATGCCATTGTTATATGCCTTTAGTGTATCTGCTCGAGATCTTACAGGTCATTCACAAGAAAATAAAGGATGAAATTCAACAAAGATATTATTTTGTTTGGTGAGATGATGAACTGAAATTAAATTTTTGGGTAAAGGTTTGGAATAATAAAGAGTATCAAGCAATGTATAAGTTCGGTGAGGAGAGCAAAGCCAAAGAACCACAGAAAGGACTGTCAAACCCGAGCCATCACCGAGAATTACTCGGGCTCCATCATCATATCTAATGAATAGATAAATTGGAAAGATCACCCGCGATATTATGAGAATGTTCGAATCCGGCAGTCACCTTATCACTTCCTAGCTGACGCTGTAGCACAATTTATTGAAACATTCTGAGAATGGAAATGAGGACAAGACTTGGCAATGTGGCCCAACTGATCATAGAGTTGGCATTTGGGCAAGTAACGCCAATAATTGGGCCTCCTAGAGATGTTATTGGAGCTACGACCATCACGTTGGGCTCCATTAAAGTTTCTGCTTAAGTTGGAACCTAGAGGCCCACTTAATCCTCATGTTTCTCAAGGACCACGATTGACCCCTGCATCGCTTCGCCTTCGGTCGAAGAAACAACCAAAGGCTTTGTCATGGTTTCCCAAGCGCCGATATGCATCATGTTCAACCAGAAGGTCGTGCAACTCCTCAAAGGCCAATGACGATTCTCGAGCTTGAATAGGCGCTATGATCTCCCAAAAATCTGGACCTAAGCCATTCAACACATAAAGAGTTAGGTCATCATCCGAAATTGGATGATCAATAATGGCTATTTCTATCGCCCAAGGCCTTCACAAGATGGGAGGTATTCTCACAGGATTGACCGAGTTCCACAATCGATATCAAGGTGAGTTCCTCCCACCGCACATACCGAGTTCTGGATCTGCTAGCATATAAATTTTTTAGCTTTGTCCAAGCATTATGAGAGGTCCGTGTTGTAGCAATGTCAAGTGACGGAGGGAGATGTAGATGTTAAAATAGCACTCAGATAAGTTTATCCCTGCAAACCCGGGTCTTGTGCAAATTCTCATCAATGGCGGTACCATGGAAAAGAGGGACACCGAAGGGTGCCTTCTACCATAGCCGGGCAAATCGTAACCAATGAGGAGTAAGCTCAAATTGAGCACGCCATTGATGAAAGGTGGCGGAGTTAACTTTTCATTGATTTAAAAGTGCAGTGATGTTGAGTGCAATGAGTGATTTATTTTCCATAGAAGGAGGTTGGGTGTGGAGATTAAAGTTTGGATTTTGATCGGAGGAGGAAGACAATGGTAGGACTGACTCAAGGACTGCTAGAGATCCGCGTTCTCCGATACTATAAAGTAATAGATTTTCTCGACTCTTTTCTACTGGAGAAGTTCTAAATATATACAGAGGATTGAGGAGTCTAATTCTTAGTAAAACATGTTAATGGTAAGGCTAAAACTAAGCTATCAAGTAATTTCAAGCATAAAGTTGGTCAACTAAGGCTAAATTAAGCCATATCACATAAATTACATTCAAATATAGAATTAATGACGTATTTGACATGATCAGGCTAGACATACCTGGCTTTGATTTGAATAGAATCCTCACATGCTTCCCCTATAAACAGATGATCGCTATACCCCTAACTTTAAGGAGGAGGGAATACACACAAAGCATCACTAAATTTAAAAAGAAAAACCAAAAAATAAACCATTTTCCCTCATAGATTGTAGGACTCCCATGTGACAAAGATTATCTAGGGTATTTCTTGTTTTAAGATGAAGAAAAGCAGAGTAACAAAGAGCAATGTGAAGAGAACTCGCCCTCGCTGACAGAAAAGGCCTTCTTGTGGGTGGGGACAAGAACAAACACCTCCAAAACCGATATCTGGGAGTCGCGGGGGCAATGGCCATTGGTCGCAGCAACAATCTTCATTTTTCCGGCCTCGCTTCTGTCCCGCAGTATTAATGCCGCTTCCAACCCCAGAGTCCAAGCCTAGGCGCAAATGTCGCGCCTGTCCCCAGAAGTCAATGAGTTTTGATCGTTTACACGAAGAAAAGATCGAGTCTTTATGTTTAAAAACCTAAATATGTCACAATAGAAAGCCTTGCTGTAACAGTTGGCACAACTAGGGAAATATAAATTACATCCAGAGTACAAATTGGTAACTCAGAAATTACAAATAAATATAATAATATAATATATTCAGATCCCCTCAAATCCCATATGTTAAAGAGAAACCACATAGCTGCAGTTTAACAAAGTTCCAGCATGTCAAGATGAGGTCAACTCAATATCCAGAAACAATTCATGAGTACCCCAATAAGAAGACATGAGCAGTTGAATTTTGTGAAACATTGAAACAGATATGTTGTGGAGATATTATTAAGAGATAGTGATACAGAGAAACCATCATACAAGTACATAGTGAGGAAGTAGTGCAGAATGCAACATCATCAATAGAAGAAGTCAAAGATCTGCAACATAAATCCATAGTCACGAGAAGCACCATACAAATTAGAGTAGTATGTTTACACTAAGATGGAAGATGAACTGGACTAGATTCATGAGACAGATGAGGTAAAGTCGGTCTGAACTGAGTTCATAATGAGCATTCAGACGTCAGCAAAGATGTCCAAAGAATATCAACAAAAAAACAAAGTCAATATATAATGATCTTGTTTTAAACTGGTGTATACAATAGAATTATTATACGTCGTTCATATTTATTCTACATTAAATGTGTAATTACGTGGGAAAAAGCAGAGTAAATACTTCACAACTGAATTTATAAAGAAGAAACTGCTGTCCTGATAGAAATGGTCAATAAGATGAAACCAATACTAACTATCTATAGAATATTTAGAGATCATAAAGATCTCATAGGGGAATATGATTCTGTTAATTCAACTCACTGTCAAATGCCCAATAAAAATGAATAATGTCTTGTCCATGAATATAACCACTGAAAAAGAGAATCGAGAGAACTCATCAATGCACTATAATGATCCAAATGATTCAACTGCCAGAGGATACGTGATTCGCTCAACTGTCTAATAATTGATAAAATCTTATGATTGAAGTTAGTTGTGTCACTACTGATATGTCAGAAAATAAGTGTCCAAACTTCTTGGTAAGGATCAACACTGCCAAATCTACTCAATAATGATGAATAGATACATAAATCAAGTAATGATATGATGACATACTTCCATCTCAATTGAATAGGTAATGGTTTCTGTCCACTATTTTGAATAATCACATCAGATATAAAGTTTCATAGTCAATGATAATTTACATGACTTAGATCATCAAAATTTATCTATTTAAAACACATGGAATTCACTGAACTCGCCCACTAAGTAAAGCACTCAAAGTCCCAATTAAAACATAAAAGAATTAGATGTGAAAATAAGTTTATAAATTGGTCACTTTTGTTTATTTGGTCATCTATCATGCGGTAAAACTAAAAGCATGATATGAAACATCGTTATTCGCCAGTAATCGGTAATGGAGGAACAGCGGATCAACTGTAGTTTTTATCGGAAAAAAAACAAGTTGTACGATGGAAAACTGTGGTGTTCGTCGGAAAAAGAAACGGTGGTTGTAATGCCTAGACCGTGAGAGCAGCGGAAAAAAAAATTGTGAGAACCCTCGCTCTCATACTCACGGGAAGAAAAGACTTCAGTCTTTATATTAAAAACTGTGAATTACTAAGTACAAGAGGAGACCTTATATAGCTAGGCTATAATAACCCTAGGAAAGCCACAAATTACAATCCTAAGAAAATACAAATTATAATCCTAAGAAATTACAAAATAAATATAACAATCTAATAATCCAACATACGTATGGTGCAAAACCCGGGGGAAGAAGGGAAAGCACGAGGTGAATTTGAATTCCAGCACGATTAAATATAAGCATTTGAGTCATCTGGTCATGATATGTTTCAATCTTATTTTCCAAGCTACCAAACATAACTAGGAACTAAAAAAGAAAGAATGTTATTACAATTTACAGTAGACAAAATGTTTTCTTATTCTTTCTTATATCCATATTCATAGAGGATAGAATTCTTGTCAGGATTCCCACAGATCGAAGTTTTCGATCAATAGAGAACAATATCGCTGGTTTAATAAAATAGTAAGAAATCCTTTAATAGCATGGATTCTCTATCAATGGCTCAATCAATTACTTTGAAGAGCTAAAAAGAGACTACTGCTTCCTATTATATATGCACATATTGTTTTTCCTTCATTGATTTGACTTTTTTATTCATATTTGAAATAAAATAAAAAGGAAAGAAGCGCCACCATTGCTTACTGGTTATCTTGAGGGTTAGAATATCCTTAGGGACTTTACGACTCGACCGTAGCATGGAAAACATTCTCCAATATTCTAGCATTATTCTTAAACCAATTTCTTTCCATTCTATTGAAATGATTCCTAATACTAATCCTAAACAAAACAAATCAACACTTAATTAAAAAGCAACTGCATTTACTCTGGAGAAATGAATTAATCATGAAATGATTCTTTTATACTTTTGAGAAAATGTTAAAATCAGAAAATTTGACTTTGATTTTTATATTTTCCACGGCCGAATTCAAATATAAGAAAATCATTTTCCTCAAAATTTTTTTCTTTTCCTAATATTTTTCAGTTCAAATGAAGCCTTAGTATCTTTTAGTATCTTTGATGTCAGAATACCTCAAAATATGCCCTAACAGCTTTATAACATGTTTAGGTATTTTGTAGGTATAATTTGAATTTTCAGAATTTAAATGCAAACATGAAAATGGAGAAACCCAATTGTGAAAGATAATGGTAAATTGGTAAATTGCCAAATAGGGAATCTAAATGACATAAGAATAATATATTGTATACAAATTAGATTTTGTTAAGTTAAATTGTGAATGTATACAGATGGGGGACTAAAGTGTAAATAAAAGGAAAATTTAGATCAAAAGAAGAGAAGACCATTTGGTTTCTCATTTTAGGGAGAGCAAAACGTAGAGAGAGGGAGAAAAAGAAGGGAGAAGAGAAGAAGAAGAGGAAGAAGAGAAGAAAGCCAAGAAAGGTATGGAAGTCTAGGTTTTTTGTATGGAAACTATGATTTTGGTATGGATTTTTCTAATTTTTAAAATAAGTACGAAGTTTTTATGATTAGCTCTGATTTTGTATGGAAAAAAAAAATCAAACCATAAACCCATTTTTTGATGAATTTGGGTCTAAAGAACTCCTACTTGGTGATAGTTGTGTTTTGGATCAAGTTGGTTGATTGTAATCCTTAATTGAGGAATATTTGTATTAAAGAAATATTGGGGTTTTAGGGGAGATGTTGTCAAAATTTCTCTAATTTCGGACGATTAAAATTTCTTCGTCCAAACTCCGTTTTGGATGTTCTTGGACTCTATGGAAAGCCCTTTGAGTCTAGAATCCATTCATATATAGCTTGATGATATTGAAACTCAAATTAGGTCAAGAAATCACAAAAATAGTAGCCCCTGCTGGTTGCTCGTAGCCATTGTTCATGGAAAGCCTCCAACTTCGGACGGTCATAATTTCTTCGTCCGAACTCCGTTTTGGATGATCTTGGACACTATGGAAAGCCCTTTGAGTCTAGAATCCATTCATATATAGTTTGATATTGGAACTCAAATTAGGTCCAGAAATCACAAAAACAGTAGGCCTTGCTGGTTGCTCGTAGCCACTGTTTATAGGAAGCCTCCAACTTCGGATGGTCATAATTTCTTCGTCCGAACTCCGTTTTGGATGTTCTTGAACTCTATGGAAAGCCATTTGAGTCTATAATCCATTCATATATAGCTTGATGATATTAGGAACCTCAAATTAGGTCCAGAATCATAAAAATAGGCTCCGCTCGGGCGTTCGAGCCATCATTCACGGAAGCCTCCAACTTCGAACGGTCATAATTTCTTCTGGTCTCGAACTCGTTGATGTTCTCAACTCTATGGAAACCCTCGAGTCTAGAATCCATCCATATATAGTGTGATGAAATTGAATGATAGTAAGAGTCATAAGCATACATGTTAAATCCAATTCATGCATATAATGAGATATGAAAATGCAAAGATACGAATAAATGATTGTAAATATTCATATGATCACTTGGATGACAATAATTATTCCTGAATATGAGATACGTGACAAACATAAAATACACATGGATTGTCTCCGGCTTAGAACCCGTAGAGGGACAGATAGGCATGCCTATTAGGAAAAACAAGTCTCAGAAAGCATACCGATTAGTTGGCCTGCTGGTCATTACAACGCCTTCTACTTATAGATTGGCTACATATCTGTTCGCACAATGATAATAAATACTTTCTGCCCTTATAATTACACTAAGCTTCGTATTATAATGAGTACTGAAATTCCTTATAGTTTCCTTTTATCCACTTCTAAGGTTTATGCAGCATGAAACATAAAAACAAATGACTTGAATATGACATATGAAATGATATGATATGATAAGAAGTATAGCAATCGCTATGCAATGACAAGTATATTGCATAAGAAATATTTAAAGTGTAAAATGATAAGAAATGAAACATGGTATGATAAGTAATACAGCTCATGTATATGCATGTTTAAATGATATGATATGTTAGATGTGGGATGCATGTATATAGAAGTGTGAGACCCTCTATTGAATATCCACATGTATTAATTCCACTCGTTATAAGCTTAGCACCGTGTTTCATCCAGGTACAGGAGAAGCAAAAACCTATAGTCCACACCCCATACACATCGAAACCAGATCTCAACACACTACTAGGTGTCACCAAAGACTCCTTAAGCACCATTTTATATGTTTTGTTTTGTAAATAATGTAAATATTGAAATACACTTCCATATAAGAAGTTTCATATATTTTGTAATCCACTTTATAGAATATAGTACAAGCAATGTTTAACATTATATGAATGTACAAACTAAAGGTTATGTTTATAAAATAAAAATAAAAATGACACCCTCGCTTGACACCGTGCAGGCCGAGTCAAGGTCACAAATGCAAATTCCATAAAAGATTAATCAACCACTTTCTTCTTCATTTTCTTTCTACCCATTATTCTTAAAAACCAATATCTTTCCATTCTAACCCCTAAGGTTATGTTTTTCTAATCTTAAGTTTCATATACAATCTACCATGTATATTATTCACACATAGTCGCCACAAAGCATGTTAAGCACAAAACACGAAACACACAACAATGCATGATCTAGACCCAAGGCATTCATACGAAATTTGCACAAGTTGTGTAGCTTATTTCAGAATTACTAGGAGTTACCCACACATCTCGATGCTCCCTAGGTAATCATTTACCTAAACTTTGATACCAAGTTGTGACGCCCTAAACTGGGTCCTTCGACAATCCGTCAACCTACCTGAATTCTCAGATTTCGTGATCGGATACCACACCGTTGTAGTCCCATTTATGTGGATCCATATTTTCACAAAATCATCTACAGTCTCCTTTGTTCGAGGGGTTTCTACCTAATATACAAATATGTATAACAAGATAATTCATAACTTATCCAAAAAGGTCTCAATAGAAGCAAGATTTAATTTGGCTACTTCAGCCCATCTCCATATCACCAATATACATCCCTTACTCTTAATATCTATTCATTTAAATCTAAAATGTGTTAAAAAGTTTTAATTACAAACCGTAAGAGTCCAATCACGAATCTCTCTTACCATAATTACATGACCCGACTATTTAGATAATACCAAAAGTTAATTTAGCTACAATTATTTTATACAAAATATTTTTTACAAAAAATGTTACACAAAAGAATATCAAGGCCATACACGCCTCTCTTCATAATCACGGCCTCACGGATGCCGTCTCCGTACACCCTTCAGACTGAGAGGGGGTCTCATGACTCAGTGAGAAACGCCCAAAGAAAAAAATTTTCCTACAAGGGCTACTCTCCGCCTAAATGCACATGCAATGGCATACATAAAACATCAAATCATATCCCATATAAATAATGCAATCCTATATAAAATGTTCTGTGTCATGCATGAGATGAGACTCCTCATGCCCATAACCCGACTCGAACTAACTCCTCACACATGCACGTCATAGAAAACCAAATATTGGTGTTTCACCCAAATTAATTTTAAACCATCGACAACCCCTCCACTTCAATTTATCAACCTGCGATAGTTTATTCATGGGCCACGTCTTTTTCGGGGTCACACCGCAGGATCGACGCACGCCTTCCGACATTTTTATAGGCTTTCACGACAGGTGATTATGTCTAACCGCATATAAATTTGGGTCTTTCACCCTCGGGGGATCTATCCCGCCTTGCTAAGCCCACACACACGTGATTTATATTATTATTGTTTTATACCATCGTGAGTCTCGATTTTGACGCGGGTCCCATTCGAAGCTCACTCACACATTCACCAAGAATGGTGGAATAATAATACCATGCACCTATTGCACTGACTCACGCGATGTGTGGACTGCATATGAAATGCAATCATGCTATTTCATGTGATGTCATGCTATGTCACGCAAGAGTTACATGCACAATAAGAACTCACATGCAACATTTATAACTCTGATAATTATATTTCACATATATCCCTATTTATCAAAATTTTCATGTTAATACATCGCTAGTATATATAAACATGATTGTTACACACAACAACATGTTATTTATTTTTCCAACAATAATACACAAAATGACCCAAATCTCGGACCCACATAACAAAGGCACTCTCCGTCACTCACTACTATGAACCATTTTGGTTCTATTCAACAACAAATTTCGTTGATACCGAAAAACTCAACAAAACCGAAGACATCATCCCTGGATTAAAACCAAACTCCGAACTCCAAATCGACCGTCCTAACTAGCCTCAAAATTTCCAATATTCTATCCCAAATCTTGTTCTGACTCCGTCCGAAACAAAGCCTCCCAAAATTTTTAAAATTCCTACACTCAATTCCAAATTTTTTTGAGACTAAAATTTACTCGCCAAAACCCCAAGTCATTAAATGCCTTTAGTTAGAAATAATAAAAGTAGGAAAATTCTCTACCTCGAGTTTGACAAACCCTGTGATTTTTTGATACTATGTGCAACCCCTGCCAAGTGGATCGACTTAATTTCGCTCCAACAAAACCCACATCTGATTGTAGATCTAGAGATAAGTTTCTCTCTACTTTTCTCATTTCCCTCTCTCCGCCACTCGTCTCGCTCTCTCCCGTTTTTTTTTTTTTTCCATTTCGAGTTTTCTCATTTCCTTTCTTCCTTTTTCTTTTTATTTACTTATTTTTATTATTATTTTTTCTTTTCCTCTTTTTCTTTTTTTTCTTGTTTTATCTTTCCCATTATGTCCTCCACTTGACACTTGGCTTAATGTGAGTCATTCACACAAGTGCATCACATGTCATATCATGTGTCACCCGATATCTGATGCCTCGAAAAACGTGAAACTCCGACTGTCTTGAAATCCGACGAGATAACTAGATTTCGTGAGACGAATTTAACGGTGAAGTCCATTTCGTCATCCGATATCTAAAAAAAATTGGTTTTAACCTAAATTACCGCTTTTACTCCTTTTAAAAATTGAATTTTTTCTCAAGTTTTACACCTATTCGAGCCAGGAGGGACCACAAGATAGTGAAAACCTCACCACAAAATGGCACTAGATTCAGGAATCAACTGAGAATACATACAAATTAATTTATGAGAGATCCTAATCATCTCACCCGAATATTCGATGGTTGACCTACCAGCATACAAAGTTCGAACTGCTAGTTTTACGACTCAGGCTCGACTAATGCTCAAGAAAGTGTAGAAAAGAGAAGGGTTCAAAAAGAGTATGTTTCACACTTTTCACCTCCCCAACGCTCCTGACACCGCTAATGGCCCCAACTGCAACCAAAGTATTTATTCTACCTTCTGGTCTAATTGTATATCCTATTTCTAGAGCTTTTAATGGCCTTTTATAAATCAAGAACCAACAGATTATTCTTACTCTATATTTGCCATAATACATGTACTTCCTTCCCTGTTTAAACCACGTTTATGTCGCTACATCTTCTCTCCTTCAAGGAGATATATAAGAATCTTCCAAGACTGAAAGATTTACAAGGAATAATATACGCATCTAATCACTGACGATCCAAAAAAAAAATCAAACAAATATCTTTTGACTCTTTCCCTTGGTTTTACCTATGAGAACATGTGTATACCATTCCTTGAAAATACAAATGAGAGGTGATACGCCCGCCACGATTTTTACCATCTCCATGGAAAGATTAACAAGAACCTACCGTGAAAACCCCTCTATATAGAAGCCCATCCATGTCAAGGTATTCATACCAAGAAACAAGAAACAGACTGTTTAGTTTAGGTATTCAGGAAATTAATGGCCTGAAAGGAGATCATCATAATCATATCTCAAGATCGCTGAAGGGTTCGGTCTGTTGGAAGAGTTTTTTCCAAGTAGATGTCCTGTTCTCAAGGGCTTCCGCAGTTCCTGCCACCACAAGGTCATCATAGCGCCCGGAAGAGGCTGTGCTGAACAACTTTCAGGCTGCTCAAAAAAGTATGGGGAAATGGGCAGCCGTGGATAACAACAGAACCAGAAAACCAGGTCAAGTCTTCGCAAGCAGGAGAGAACAGCAATATCATGACTCATGAGGTCGTCGTGTCTAGCTTAGCTTCTGCATAAGTACTTCCAACTCACTCCTGCATGTATGCGTGCTCTACCACACTAATAATTATAGCAGTGATGAGTTCAGATTGTGCTAGCTAGTAGCTGCAGATGTAAATTAGCTTATTATGTTGTAAGAATATCAGCACTTTACTCCATATCTTCTAAGCTATTAATGATCAGTAATAAAGTACATATGTAACTTGTAGTATTTTGGTATATAAATGTTTGTAGTCATAGTCATATATAGTAAATAGCTCGACTTGTAAAATACTCGAATTCGACTAAGAGTTAATCGATCGAACTTGAGTAGTTTGGTCTAGTCGAGTTTATAGCTTGTCGAGTCAAGTTCAAGTATCACAATACCCGACTCAAACTGCTCACGAGCTTAATTGAGTTTTACTATTTTGTAAATCAAGTCGAACTCAAATCGATTTCAAGTTGAGTTAAATTTGAGTATAATTATTTATTAGTTTTTTAATTGATCCGACCTTTATCAGTCAAGTTTAAGTAGCTCGATTATTTTTTGAGTCGAATTTCTAACATCTAAAAAAAAGCACAATCGAGTTCAAGTCAAGTTTGTATTATATTGGTTCACAGTTCATTAATCAAATCGATGATTCAAACGGTGATGTTATAAATGTAATTTGAATTATTTTAAATTTTTCAAATATGTTTTTTAATTTAAAATACATAATTAAAGTTTAATAAATTTTATTTCATCATTTCTATAAATATATTTAATATTTTAAAGATCATTTCTATAACTATATTTAATATTTTAATGTTGTATTGAATAAAATATGAATAATATTTTAAAGTTTAATAAAATATGTTTTTTTATTTAAAATACATAATTAAAGTTTAATAAAATTTATTTCATCATTTCTATAAATATATTTAATATTTTAAAGTTGTATTGAATAAAATATAATTTTTTTTCCTGAGTAAACACTTTAATTACAATATAGTAAATATGAATTATTATTATTTTTTTGAGAGGTAAACACTTTAATAATATTTAAAACTTGAACATTTTAACCTCTCACAGAGAGATAGTGGGTCTGTGCAGAATAGGTCAACTGCGGAGATAATGAGCCCTTTATATCTCATTCTTCCTCAATGTCTATCATCACTAATGTGCTGATATGCCCTTAATGATGAAATGGGGAAGGCAAAAGCTAATGGGCTTGTGGGGTTTCAAGTAAACTCTCTCTCATGTCTGTATGCATTAAATGGATTGGGCTGAGAACCTGCTCGATTTTAATGACATTACGATTCGTTTCGATCGGGTTGACGCTCTAACCGGCTTGCCTCATCTCGATTCAATGATAACCTCAATTTAGAAGTTAGAACCGATCCATCGCTTTGACAATTGAACGTAGGAATATTGTATAAGCAAACAAAATAGGAATCGAGCTAAAGGGTTTGTGAGTTCGAGTAATATTGCACTGCTAGTGAGTGAGCTTAGTCAAAGAATGACCTCAACTAAAAGGAAGGTTACGCGGCAACTATTTGATATGGTTGCAACAAATGGGCCAGCAACAAGTAACTATAGAGGGCATGACTAAAAGATTATAGTTGCAATTTTAGTTTAGACCGCAACTAAAAGAGGTGCAAACTAAATGAGGGCTTATGGATGGGGTCATTCTTGGCCGCAACTAAAGGAGAGGATTATGGTTAGGGTCATTTTGTGTCGCAACCAGCCGAGAGAAATATGGTCAAATGAGCATTTGTTCGCAACTATAAGGGTGTTTCCTTTGGGTGCGTATATAGATAAATACCCACGCAACTATAAGATGATATATAGATGGGGTCATTTGTTACCGCCACTATAAGAGTAAATATAGATGGGGCTTAATGTCGCTACTATAAATGCATTATTTCTTGCTCTTTTTCCTCTCCTTTAATGTCATTTTGTTACTACGTTGTTTATTTGTTATTAAAATCATTCTTTGTTGAACAATATTTAAATCAAAGAGTAATATTATATATTTAAAATCAAAGAGACAAATTACTAATATTTGATATAATCTAAGCCGTATTTAAAATCTTATTTTGCAATCCATTCCATTGTCGTTGGATTCGACAACCACACCAATAATCTCTACTCGACTTAGTCTTTTGTCATTCATGAATCTATTGCTATCAAGAATTAAATAAAACGAAAATACAAGTATCTCGCATGCCCTCGCTTTCAAGTCGAAATGTATGACATGAATATTTATATGAGAAGATACTTGTTGATAGAAATCATTACTGTATTAATCGACAAATGCTCGCTGATTATCAGAGAATATGCAAAGTGATTATTCTAGAAGGAGCTAGAAGCATCCAAGTTTGTTATGATCTAAACTAATTTGTTAGGTGTTATACTCTTCCGAACATTCCTTCATTATATATATTTGTACCCGCGCTTTGTATTTGAAAATATTATATGAAAATTGCTTTCAAGACATTGATCTCCCCGTCTATCAGTCTACGGCAAAGGTATTACGGTATCGTGAGCACACGTAGCTACAACACCTGATCTCTTTCTTCATTCTTTTCATCCTATCATTTCTATCATCGATTTTTCCGGGAATGGCTTCCGAAAATAGTGAAAACTCCATAAATGACAGAGATCTTGACAACGACGCTGATTTTCTTCAAATGTAGGATTTACAAAGAATACTACCCATTCTGCTCAATGTTTCTTGCATAACTCGATCATCCTAGTATGGTTTCAAGCTACCGCTTCCTCTCACCGGATCCTATTACCTTACTTGGAGTCGAATGATGAAGATTGCCTTGATTGCCAAACAGAAGCTAGGGTTTGTCAATGGTAAATGCATGTACCCCGATATGAATCTTCTTAAAGAATACGGCACGGTTGAGAGTTATAGTATGGTAATTTCCTGATCCTAAACTCTATTTCCAAAGATAATATGGATGCATTTTTATACAAATACCGCAAAAGAGTTTGGTGGATGAACTTGGTGAAAGATTTGAGAATGTAATGGTCCCTCATTTACTAAATTCAAAGAGAAATAGCTTCATCTCTCATGAACAACGAGTGTTTCAATATTATACCAAATTAAAAAAGGCTTCGGGATGAATTAAACCGCTTGATGGCATGTTCCAATCGCTTCATGCCGACCATGTACTTGTGGAAATGCCGCGCTGTATCCTAATAACCAACTCATGCAATTCCTCATGGGATTAAATGAGTCTTTTGACGGTATTCGAAGTCAAATCCTTCTCCTAGATCCGCTTCCTTCAGTAAACAAAATTTACTCCATGGTACTTAGAATTGAAAAACAACGAGAAGTTTCCGATCTCTTCACTGAAAATCTTGAAAATATTGCTCTGTTTAGCCGATCATCTTTTACCAAACCAGCAGGCCGAAGCCATGGAAATTCTCGCACTGATCTAGTACACCCCAAGGGGCCTACCAAGAATCAAGTTCATTCTTCAAGAAAAGGATATGGCTCTCAGTCTAATTCAAAGAAACAATTTCATCATTGTGATTATTGCAATAATGATGGCCATGTGGAGGACACTCATTGCCTCCATGGCTATCCCGACAGGCTAAAGAATATAAAGCTCGCACACATGCCGCTAACATGGTCGAGACTCCTCTCCGTATCATTACTTCAACACATGCCCGCTCCTGATCGACCCCATCCAACGCTGGCTAATGCAACCCATTTTGCTCATCTTGAACATTTTGTTGGTATTCCTTCAAGCTTTGCTTTCACCACCAGGAATTCCTCAATATTGGGGGATTTGGATAGTGGCACAGAGCATCCACTCATATGCTCAGATTTTCTTTTACTTATCAACCCCGCAATCTGACTCAAATTTCTATGCATGTATCCCACCGATGGTCCCTAAGTCTCAGTCAAGATAACGGCACCGTGGTCCTCACTCTCTACTTTGAACCCATAATGTTCCTTTTACATTCCTAAGTTCCACCTCTAATTCCTTCAGCTTCCAAAACTAGTCGCTACCTCCAATATTATTTTCAAATTTTATCCTAACAATTGCCTTTATGTGACCTCAAGATCGAAAGACCAGAGTCATGGTCAAGTCATTAACCATCTCTACATTCTCGATCAATCCAAATTTTCTCAAATTGATTCACTGGCCACTATTTTACCTCCGGCTTGTACAATGCCAAAACCGATGGCATCACTTTACCCGTATGTACACATCTTCCAGATAATCACCTCCCCTTGGTCAAGTGTGTATGCTGTCCTTTGGCTAAGCAATCTAGGCTACCATTTCCTATAAGCACTATTCATACTTCAAATTGTTTTTGATATTTTACACATTGATATTTGGGGCCCTTATAAAACTCCATCTCTAACTGGTGCCCGATTTTTTCTTACTATTGTGGATGACTTTAGCCGAGCCACTTGGACTTTTCTTCTGCATCATAAGACTGATATATTTCACATATTCTCCTACATTTTCACTCATGGTTCTACTCAATTTAAACCCGCAAGTATGATTCATTCAGAGTGACAATGGTAGGAATCTTTAGCACTCGTTTTAAAACACTTCTTCATTCTTATGGCATCATTCACCACCGTAGTTGCCCTTATACTCCTCAGCAGAATGGCGTTGTTGAACGCAAACACCGCCACCTCCTTGACACAGCCCGTTCCTTAATGTTCCAAGCTTCCCTTCCGAGTCCATTTTGGGGTCATGCCATTCTCACGGCAATTTCAATTATCAATTGATCGCCGTCTCTTCTCTCTGAAAACCCTTGAACGTTTATATCAAAAAAAACCCTACCTATGACTCCACCAAGGTCTGATACTTCGCTTTGCACCATCATTAATAACCCTCATAGGGATAATCAAATTAAGCACCTCGCCGTGATTTTCTCGGTCTTCCCCTCCCGCCAAAAGGCATTTGCTTTACGATCTCTCCACACAATATATTTGTCTCTAGGGATGTCAAGTTCCATGAGAATATTTTTCCTTTTCAAGACACACCATCAAAGTCAATTCCTACACCTCTCCCTCAACCACCATTTTTTGACAATCCAACCTCTCATTCGACCATTTCCCTCCTTCCCTTTTCCCACCCTACACTTATTATTCCTACCCCATCTCCTTACACCTATTCTTCCCTCCAATTCCCATCTCTACACCTACTCTTGCTAACCCACCTCCGCCCCACACAATCCATGGTCTATCGATGCAAGACTTCGCCTCCCACTACCCCATTGCCATCGACTCGAGGTCCACTTTCCACTCCAAATTTTACATCGTCTTCCACTAGTGCTCAGTCTCAAGCCATTGTTTCTTCTACTTTTCATCCCATCTTTAACCCTTCTTATGTTTCCTTTTCTGCAAACATCTCCTCCATTTCTGAACCTACTTCCTATAAGTAAGCTTCTCAAGACACACGCTGGCTACAGGCTATGGAGATTGAACTTAATGCACTGGAACAAAATCACACTTGGGATCTTACTTATCTCCCTCCTGGTAAGTCTCCAATTGGCTCTTAAAATGGGCATACAAACTAACTTCACCCCGATGGTACCGTCGATGTATTTAGCACGATTAGTAGCCAAAGGCTACCATCAAATTGAGAGTATTGATTATAATGATCGATTCTCTCCGATGGCTAAACTTGTTACCGTGCGATTATTCTTCACCATTGCTACTACCAAAGCTTGGCCTATTCATCAACTGGACATCAACAATGCTTTCCTTCATGGTCACCTTCCTGAAGAAGTCTACATCCTTCCTCCTGATGGCTACACTAAGGCTGCCCCGGGTCAAATGTGTCGTTTACGTCGATCTCTTTATGGCTTAAAACAAGCCTCACGCCAATGGAATCTGGAATTTTGTTCCAAACTTACTCAATTTGGTTTTACTCAATCTGCACACGATCATTGCCTCTTCATTAAGCGCCCTTCTAAATCATTTTTGGCACTGCTTGTTTATGTTGATGATGTGCTCACATCGAACCAATGAGAATGATACATACGCAGTTAAAATATTTCTTCTATTCAATTTTCAAAGATATGACCTCGCTACGCTTAAGTATTTTCCGCTCAGATTCATCCTAAAGGGGCATGTTCCTACACCAACAAAATGTGGCCGGATAACTTACCGATGTTACCGCATGCAAAGACTCCATTTACTCCCATGCAAAGAGGCCACAAATCCTCTACCAATTTCTCCAGAGCTCGACCGCTTGTCGACGCCTTTATCGACGCTTTATATGTTACAATGACATGTCCCGAGTCACATTTGTTCTTCGAAGAACTTAGCCAACACGCTTCTCGCTTCACTAGCTCCATCGACGCAGCTTTATCTACTCCATATCTCAAGCCTTCCATTCCACCGCATTTTTATATCCAAAGAATAATGATCTTAAATTTATCACTCTTACTCGACAATGACAATTGTTCGAGACTGTGACAATCTCTACGGATACGTATCTTCTTTGGTCGACACTTGTATCTTGGAAAACTAAGAAGGCACTGCTCTCGCTCCTCTACTGTCGAACATCGTGAGCCTCGCTTCAACCTGTTTGTGAGCTCTTATGATATATCGTGATATACTTCAAGCGATTTTGATACGTGTTCCTTCCTATACCTATTTGGTGATAATCGCACCCTCCATTGTTGTTAACCCCGCTTTTCATGAGCGCACCAAGCACTTGGATACTGCCACCTTGCTCGCGGATCAATTTAAGTCGTTTCATTCCCACCCTCAACATATTCCTTTGCCCCAAAGTGGCGAGATTTTGTTTACCTAGGTCATTTACTCCCCAGCTTTAGTTTTCTTATGTTCCAAGTTAGGGGTTAGAAATTGACCCTTCCCAACCCCCAACTTGAGGGGGTCGTAGAATACGTGGGTGATTATTCTGTATGAGCCACATCCAAGTTTGTTATGATCTAAACCAAATTTGTTAGGTGTTATAATTTTTGGAACATTCCTTCTCATTTACTTTATATATTTATACCAATGCTTTGTATTTGAAAATATTATAAGGAAAATTAAGCCTCAATACATTGGTCTCCCCGTCCATTCTCCATGGCAAGGTGGCCAATTACTACAAACACACTGTGACATTCCAACAACATGAGAAGTCAGAGCAACAACGACTTTCATCCCTCTCGCACACCAATATCAATCCCAAACAAGACCGAGCACAAGGGGGAAAGTAAGACTCCTAGAGAAATGAAGACACATCAAACTCTTACCTCTTCATCGAGGCGAACCATTGTTATGTAATTGGCAAATTAAATGGTGATCACCGCACTCCTGCAGCAATGGTAGTCATCAGGAATGAATTCTTCTAGATTATCTTTCAATAAGGCCAGTAAGATTTTGCAAGCTCCCAATTGCCTCCTAAGTTCAGTTCATCAATGCTTCAAATTCCTCCAATTTGAGTCCCGATGCATCCAAAATAAAAAATATGCATGAGAATGGTAGCATATGTCTATTTCAAGATCGATGTTTTGGTACAAACAAATAGTAGGGTGCCGATGCAAAGCTAAAATTACAGCTTATCCCTCTCTAAAAACTGCACCCCGAAAGAATTGTCAAAGGATCAAAGGTCAAGCAGATCCAACAAGAGCAATTCCCGCAAAACCTTCTCCCGCATGCTGCATAAAGAAGAGCATGACAATTAAGGAGCGCTTATTTGTGATGATGAACACTTCTGGCTTTAAATTCACCGCAAGATCAACCGAAAGATACTACCAAGTCGATCATAAAGGAGTAGCATCACAAACGTAAAATCCAACGCCAAAACTCTAGCTTAACGGGTCAAGAGGCCCCCGCATATGGTGCTTGCTCTTATCGAACATAGTCTTCCTTGAATGCTTCAGCCCACTTGAGTCCCGATGCATCCAAAATAAAAGTATAGATTTCAAGAATAGAAAATGCATTGATTTAAAGCATATTTTAATGCCCAATCAAATTTCTTATTCATCATATGTTTTATTACCTTATAATCATTGATAAAGTAAACAAAGCAAGAAAATTTAGTATCAGTGATCATAAACTTCCAATGACCTAATTGGGATGCCTCACAATTTTTTAAATAGACCCATCATAATGCTAAGGTTCAGGAGAGCCCCACATGGGAATAAGGAGGGGGGAGGACAACCAAAGAGGGAATGGGAAATGGGAATGGGATTCTACACACTTCTTTATAGTTAATACTGCACACCACCAAGAGGGGATGTTGGGCAACTCCATTTATGAGCCAACCTATATACTGTAAAGTAATAGATTTTTCGACACATTTCATTGATAGAAGTTCAAAATATATACAAAGTGATTGAGAGTCTAATTTAGTAAACATGTTAATGGTAAGGCTAAAATTAAGCTAATGTTACAATTATCCAAATATAGAACACGCATTTAATATCGACATGATTCGAGGCTAGACATGCCTGCTTTGATTTGAATAGATCCTCACATGCTTCCCTTTATACGCCCTGATGATCGAAGCCCCATCGCAAGACCACCCTGCATTGCAGAGCACTCAAGTATGCTTGTCTCGACAATGGCTTTGTTAATAGATCAACTATTTGGTCTTGAGTATGCACATGTTTAACTTGGAGGCTTCCTTTATGCACTAAGTCACGATAAAGTGAAAGTCGATTCAATATGTTTCATGCGCGAATGATCGACTCAGGTTAAACCGAGATGTGTGGCTCCGAGGTTATCACAAAGCGCCTAGGAGATTTCAGGATCGGAAATGCTAGTTCCTTGAGAAGAGTGGACAACCACATCGCTCCCTAAGCCGCATTGGCTAGTGCCCTGTGATTCAACCTCTGTCAGGATCGTGCAACGGCTCGTTTTTGAGCTCCAAGAAATGGGATTAGAGCCCAAAAACTCGATATATAAAGCAGAGGTTGACATGCTGGCCATCCACATTTCCACTCTAACTCAAGACGAGTATGTTCTTAATATGGGAAGCCGCCTTTGTGGATCCTCTCAATACCATGAAAATGGTTTGCTTTAAGTAATGAGAAGCCTTTTTGTTATTGTCCAAAGATTTGTAGCTGGCTTGTGCATAAACTAAGAAAGTTTTGGTTATCGCAAATGAGATGTCGTGGACGCCACAAGGAAAGGTATCAAGGCGCTTAATTATTCTATGAAACTCTGAGTCAGCCCACAAAGAACAGCTGCCATCAATCAATTGGAAGGGATTGAGTCAGAGAGAGAGGGGTTGAGACATCTTTAGCACCACTCATACTCAGGTTGGCTAAAAGGTCACGGTAACATATTTATGTAGCGTAGAGAAATAACCCAACCCAGTAGGAATTACTTCAATCCCCAAGAAGAAATAAGAGAACCCATCCTCGAGAGAAAACATATCACCCAAATAAGTATCAATATTGGCCACGAGAATTCAATTATTTCCTGCACAAGATCATCAACATAAACCAAAAAAATAACAAAGATTGAGCCTTGATCGTAAATGAAGAGGGGAGGGGTCACTGAACCGTGAAAAACCCAACCGAAGAACGGCATTTTGAGTGCCAGGTACCCGCTCTCGTGGAGCTTAGTTTAAGCCCGTAAATCGCCTTTTTAACCTGCAAACATGGTTAGGTTTGGACAAGTCCTTGAACCCTGGGGGTTGTGCCATAAAAACAGTCTCAGTTAGTGCACCATTTAGAAAGGCATTGTTGACATCCATTTACCTCAAATCCCACCCTTTCATGACAAGAATAGATACGCCTCTAATAGTTGCCGGTTTGACCACGTGGCTAAAGGTTTCAGAATCAATAGTGGTGTTGATCATAACCCTTAGCAACCAGACAAAGCTGAATCAGCCCACTGATCCATCAAAGATGCCTTTTACTTTAAGACCCACTTGTACTTCACCTGCAAAGGCTTGAGGGTGGTGGAAACTAGGTCCCAAGTCCCATGTTTATTGAGAAGAGCTTCCAGCGGACATGGCTCACGCCAGAGGTTGAGAATGGCTTCGGGCTTAATCAAGTTGGTTCAATGGTTTGGGGGAAAGGATGTTTGACACCGTATGGATCTCATTAGTTTGAAGATTTGGTTCATTGATCTGTGGTCAGTAAGCATGAAAGTAGGAGGAGTATCATTGGGGGAGGGCTTGTGGAACTGGCACGGAGGAGAAAAAATCTGACCTAGATGGGTATCATCCGGAGAATAGAGAGTGGGTGAATACGATTTATGAGAAACAAATTCTATTATCATCTAAATGAGGATTCTTGATGAGATAGGTGGATTTATAACGGCGCGGAATCATAAGTAAAAGAACCAGAGGGTCCGAAGTACCTCGAGGAGGCCGCGATAATGGCAGAACATTCGAAGGTTGTGAACACGGTGGCGCTAAGCCAAAGTGATTTACGGCATTGCGACCAGGGCACCAAAATGAGAGCAAGAAATGGGGAGGGTCCTGAAGTTTCTCGTTGAAGTACTGTAAGACCCGCGGTCGAGAGAGGCCGGATTATCTGGGTTTCAAGGATCAAACAAAGACGCGCCGGAGAAGAGAATTTTTTTTGCTTTGAGGTTCAAGACACTCAGGAGTGCATTCAGTTAGTGAACAGCCGACAAAGGCTTTAGATTCGGGCTGCATTTTATTTGAGTTATAGGGTCAGGTGAGAGGATGGGAATAATAGAGATCCACTTATTTCAATAATTTAGTTAGCCTGTGTGGTGACTGTGGTATGGATTACTCAAGAAGAGTGTGTAGGTTGTCTGCTTTATGAGGTAGGAAGTCGCTTTGAAAGGCATAAAGGCCAATAAGAGAAATCAATATGGGCATCATGAAGGAGTGTAAGGCCCGCTTCAACGAGATGACGATGATCTTTTTTTTTAATGCCACGCACAACTTTTTTATTCTGTTGCGTGTGGGGAGCAAGAGTGAGTGAGTTATGCATGAAGTAGAGAGATATGATTTTAAAGCAATAAACTCACCACCATTGTCTAGTATAGTGTTTTATTGATTTTTGAAAGCGGGTTTCAACAAACCATTTGAAATGTGAAAATTATAGAAACACCGTGATTTAATGACCATTGATAAAACCATATATTTATAATGATCAACAAAAATAAGGGTAATATCTTGATCCATCAATTCCTTTAAGATAACTAGCAGACCCCACACATCGCAAAATAAGTTCAAGTGGCTTATGACTTTGGAGACTATCGAATACCTAAAGGGTTGTCGATGATCACTTTATTGATGGAACATGAATGACATAGTGAAGACAAATTTTTAGTCGACGAAATAGGAAGAGAAAAAATTTTAACAAGATGATGGACAATTTTAATAGAAGCATGCCCAAGACGCTTGTGCCATCCATCAATAGAAGTCCGTTCATGCACATTAGCAACCTTTTTTGATGCTACTATTGATTCCTGAAGGTGTAGATGCCATCATATATGCCTTTAGTAGAATCGCCCGAGATCTTGTCATTCATAAAGAAAATAAAGGATGAAATCTAACAAAGACATTATTTTGTTTGGTGAGATGATGAAATGAAAATTAAATTTTGCAAAGGTTTGGAAACATAAAGAGACACAGAATGTAAAAGTTCTGAGGAGAGTGCAAAGCCACAAAGAACCAATATGTGAGACTATCAAACCTGAGCCATCACCGAGAATTACTTCGTTAGTTCCATCATATTCGAATGAATAGATAAATTGGAAAGATCACCCAAGTGATATTATGAGAAGCAAATTAACTCAAGTAGCCAATTTTATCCTTCCATTAGATGCTAGAAGACACTTATCGAAACATTCCCGAGAAATTGGAATCGAGGACAAGATTCTCGGGCAATGTGGCCCAACCGATCACGTAGTCAGACAATGGGTAACCCAATTGGAATAATCAGTCTCCCGTAGATGTTATTGAGCACCATCACGTTGGCTCCATTAAAGTTTCGCTGTTGGAACCTGTGAGTCTGGCCGTTAATCATGTTTCATGACCACGATCACTCCCTGCGCGTGCACGCTTCGTCGTGAAGCTGGCGCAACAATCCGCTTGTTGTGTTGCGGCTTCCAAGCGCCCCGACATGCATCATGTCCAACCGTATAATCGGCAACTCCTCAAAGGCCAATGACGACTCGCTTGACAGCACCACATCCGAAAATCCGACCTAAGCCATTCAACACATAAAGACAGTTATCATCCGAATCGATGATCAATAATGGCTATTTCATCGCCCAAGGCCACAAAGATGGAGGTGTATTCTATGATTGACCGGAAGTTCCACGATTAAGGTGAGTTCCTTTTAATCGGCATAAATGAAGTTCGGATCTCGTTAGCATATAAATTTTTGTAATAGCCCAAGCATCAAGGAGAGGTCCGTGGTCGTAGCAATAAGTGGGTGATGTAGGGAGATGTAGATGCTAAAATAGCACTCGTGATAAGTTTATTCGCTAACCCAAAGGGGTCTTATGCGTACTTATCGGGCAGACGCTGAAAGAGGGACAATCGGGTGGTGCCTTCAACATAGTCGAGTAAATCGTAACTAATGAGGAGTGCTTCAAATTGAGCACGTCATTGATGAAAGGTGGTGGGAGTTAAATTTTCATTGATTTAGGCAGTGATGTTGAGTGCAATGAGTGATTTATTTACTACGTATGAGGTCAGTGTGGAGACAAGTTCGATTTTCGACGGAGAGAAAGATATGCAGTGGACTTTGATCGGTGACTCGTTAGGAGATCTCACAGCCTCCGATACCATGCAATAGATTTTCTGACTCTTTTCATTGATAGAAGTTCTAAATATATACAGAGTGATTGAGAGTCTAATTTAGTAAACATGTTAATGGTAAGGCTAAAACTAAGCTACTGTTACAATTACATAAAGTTGGTCAACGGTAAGGCTAAAATTAAGCTACTGTTAAAATTACATTCAAATATAGAATTAATGACAGAATATTGACATTATTTGGAGGCCAGACATGCCTGCTTTGATTTGAATAGAATCCTCACATGCTTCCTCTTTATAAACAAGTATGATCAATATAATTCCCTAACTTTAAGGATGGTGGAATACACACAAAGCATCACTAAATTTAGGCAAGAAACCAAAAAAACAAACCATTTTCTCACAGATTTAGACCTCCCATAGACAAAGATTATTTGTAGGTATTTATTTTATGAAGAAAAGTATAAATAAAGAGCAAATGTAAAGAGAACTGCCCCGGGCCGATTAGAAAAGGCCTTCTGTAAGTGGGACAAGAAACAACACCTCCAAAACCGACACTGGGAGTTGCAAGAATGGGCCATTATTGCCGTGCAAATAATCTTCTATTTTTTTTCTTCTTAGTTCTCTTGCTTTGTCTCCCAGAGCCAATGTCGCTTCCAACCCATAGTCCGAAAAGCGAGGCGGCAAATTGCCGGCGGCCTTGTCCCCGAGAAAACAATATTTAACGTTTCACGCGAAGGAAAGACTTGAGTCTTTATATTAAAATCAGAATTACAAGTACAATAGAGGCCTTATATAAATAGGCTATACAACCTTGTGAAAATACAAATTACAATCCTAGGAAAATACAAATTATAATCCTAGGAAATTACAAAATAAATATAACAATATAATAATCTAACATCCCCCCTCAAACTCATGGTGTTTAAAGAGAAACCACATGAGTTTGGAAGCTAAAGCCTCTAAAAGTTCCTGCAGATATGGTTCGTGAAGATATCAACTAAATGATCCTCGCAGGAAACAGACCGGGCGAGTGTACCCCAAGGTGTTAAGACATGAGTGAGTTCGGGAATTTCTCAGAAACATTGAACAGACAAGGCCGGTGTAGACATTACCAAGACGAGGGACATGCATAGAGAACCATTTGCAAGGTATATGCAGGTGAGAGAAGTAGAAGTGTGTGAATGTACAACATCATGAGAAGAAGTCATAGCGATCGCAGCAGCGTAATCAAGCAGCCACGCGTAGGAGAAGCACCTCGATATCAGAAAGAGTAGGTTGGATGCACTGGAAGACGGAAGATGAACTTGATTCAGATCCGCTTTATGTGAGAGAGATTTATGCGGTGGCCGACTTGAACGGGAGTCCATAGCTGATAATTCAGACTGGGTCAAAGCAGCAGTGTTCTGAAGAATACGCTGACGAGTGTAACATGTTTCAACATAATGACCTTTGTTCTTATAGAAACTACAGATAAGAAGAGACTTCTTATTGTTATGTCGCCCGACATTACCCCTATGCCATTGGAAACAAAGGTAGGTGAACTGGATGTGGGGAAAATAGGAGTAAATAACTGGGAACAAAGAATGAGTAGCAAGAACCATGGTCCGGATAGAAACCCAAGTTCACAAGATAGGTCTCATTATCAACTAACTTATGAATAGCTTCAGAGACTCGTTGCAAAGGATCCTCGATGGAGAATATGACTCTCTGGCTAATTCAAACTCATCACAAAGCGCCCATTAAAAAATGAAATAGTCGTCCTTGTTCACTGTGAACGTAAACCAATTTGGTGTCGCAGACCGAGAGAATCGGGTTCAAAATGCAATTAATTGATCCCAAATAGATTTCAACCCAGATATACTCTGATCCGTCTTCACCGTTCCTAACGACCGATAAAATCTCGCATGTGAGCTCGGGGTTATTCGCAGACCACTTGGCCCAAAGATACCGAGTAACAAGTAAGTCCCAAACTTCTTTGGCAAGATCAATGTTGCCAAACTCATCAACAATGGATGGAATAGATGTATTACGAAACCAAGTAATGATATGATGATTAATACTTTCCCAATCCTCAATCCAAATGGCATAGGCAGAATTAGTTTCTTTGTCCACTTGATTTGGAATAGGACGGTCACCAGAGACATAAAGCCACAGCTTGCAGCCTTTGAGATAACTACGCATGACTTGAGACCACTGGGAAAAATTATCTCCATTAAAAATAACATTAATCGGACGAGAAATCTCATCACCTAGCATATCGAAATCCTCGAATTTCGGAAAAACGTATTAACAAAAATGGAATTAGGACGCCAAATAAGTCGTAACGCACCGGGTCAAATTTCGTCAACGGTCAACCATCGACGTGGCAAAATCAACAAGATGACATGACAAAGTCAACGAAGCGAGTCACGAGCGCAACGCGCAATTCCGGAGGAAACAAGGATCAACCAGAGTTTTATCGAAAAATGTTGTACGATGGCAAACGGTGGTGTTCGTTTCTAAAAAAGAAGCTGTGGTCAGAATGCCTAGACCGCGGAGAGTAGCGTAAAAAAAAAAAAATTAGAGAACCCGCCTCGATACACTACGAAGAAAGACTTGAGTCTTTATATTAAAAACTGTAAATTACAAGTACAAGAGGAGACCTTATATAGGCTAGGCTATACAACCCTAGGAAAATACAAATTACAATCCTAAGAAAATACAAATTATAATTCTAAGAAATTACAAAATAAATATAACAATCTAATAATCCAACATACAGTATGGTGCAAAACCCGTGAAGAAGGAAAGCACTCGAGGTGAATTTGAATTCTATACCTATTAAATATAAGCATTTGAGTCATCTCGTCATATGTTTCAATCTTATTTTCCAAGCTACCAAATATAACTAGAACTAAAAAGAAAGAAATGTTATTACAATTTACAAGACAAAATGTTTTCTTTATTCTTCTTATATCCATATTCATGTAGGATAGAATTTCTTTGTCAGATTCCCACGCATCAAGTTTCGATCAATAGAGGAACAATATCACCGCTTTTTGTTTAATAAAATAGTAGGTAATCCTTTAATAGCATGGATTCTATCAATGGCTCAATCAATTACTTTGGAAGAGCTAAAAAAAGACTACTTGGTTTCCTTTTATATATGCACATATTGTTTTTCCTTCATTGATTTGATTCTTCATTCATATTTGAAATAAAATAAAAAAGGAAAGAGGCGCCACTCATTGCTTACTTGGTTATCTTCAGGGTTAGAATATCCTTAGGGACTTCAATGAATTTCACTGTAAAGATGGAAACATTCCTCAATATTCTAGCATTATTCTTAAACCAATTTCTTTCCATTCTATTGAAATGATTCCTAATACTAATCCTAAACAAAACAAATCGACACTTCCTCTAATTAATAGCAAGCAACTCGCATTTACTCCTCGAGAAATGAATTAATCATGAAATGATTCTTTTATATTTTGAAAATGTTAAAATCAGAAATTTTGATTTTGATTTTTTATATTTTCCACTATCGAACTAAATATAAGAAAATCATTTTCCCTAAATTTTTTTCTTTTTCCTAATATTTTTCTGGGATTCAAAAATGAAGCCTTAGTATCTTTAGTATCTTGATACTAATACCCCAAAATATGCCCCCTAACAGTTTTATAACATGTTTAAGGTATTTTGTAGGTATAATTTGAATTTTTCGTAATTTAAATGCAAACATGAAAATGGAGAAACCCAGAATTTGTAAAAGATAAGCAATGGTAAATTGGTAAATTGCCAAATAGGGACCCAAATGACATAAGAATAAATATATTATACCAAATAGGGATTTTGTTAGTTAAATTGTGAATAGAGAAGAGATGGGGACTAAAAATAAAAGGAAATTTAGATCAAAAGAAGAGAAGGCCATTTGGTTTCTCATTTTTGGGAGAGGCAAACGAGAGAGGGAGAAAGAAGGGAGAAGAGAAGAAGAAGAGGAAGAAGAGAAGAAAGCCAAGAAAGGTATGGAAGTCTAGGTTTTTTGTATGGAAACTATGATTTTGGTATGGATTTTAGTATGGAAGTATGAGTTTTTATGGATTAGTTTAAATTTTGTATGGGAAAAAAATCAAACCATAAACCCATTTTTGATGAATTTGGGTCTAAAAGAACCCTACTTGGTATATTAGTTGTGTTTTGACTCCTGGGGTTAAGATTGTAATCCTTAATTGAGGAACATTGTATTAAAGAAATATTGGGGTTTTAGGGGGGAGATGTCACAAATTTCTAATTTCGGACGATTAAAATTTCTTCATTCAAACCTGCTTTTGGATGTTCTTGACTCTATGGAAAGCCCTTTGAGTCTAGAATCCATTCATATATAGCTTGGATAATATTGAAACTCAAATTAGGTCAAGAAATTACAAAATAGTAGCCCCGCTGGTTGCTCGTGAGCTATTTGTTCATGGAAAGCTCCAACTTCGGATGGTCATAATTTCTCTGGGTCCTAACTCCGTTTAATAAAAGTTCTCGACTCTATGGAAAGCCCTTGAGTCTAGAATCCATTCATATATAGTTTGATATTGAACCAAATTAGGTCCAGAATCACAAAAACAAAGAGGGCCTTGTCAGGTTGCTCGTGAAATACTGCTTATAGGAAGCCTCCAACTTCGGATGGTCATAATTTCTTCATCCGAACTCTGTTTTGGATGTTCTTGAACTCTATGGAAAGCCCTTTGAGTCTATAATCCATTCATATATAGCATGATGATATTAGAACTCAAATTAGGTCCAGAAATCATAAAAACAATAGGCCCTGCTGGTTGCTCGTAGCCACTATTCATGGGAAGCCTCCAACTTCGAATGGTCATAATTTCTTCGTCCGAACTCTGTTTTGGATGTTCTTGAACTCTATGGAAATCCCTTTGAGTCTAGAATCCCTCCATATATAGTGTGATGAAATTGGAATGACAGTAAATAGCTCATAAGCATACATGGTAACCATAGTTATTCATGCATATAATGAGATATGAAATGCAAAGATATCGACAAATGATTGTAAATATCAGATATGATCAATGATGACACTATTCGGGAATATGAGATATGTACTAAAACATAAAATACACATGGATTGTCCGCTAGAACCTGGTAGAGGGATAGATAGGCATGCCTCTATTAGGAAAACAAGTCCTCGCAAAGATACCGATCACTTGGCCCCAAGCCAGTTGTCATTACAACGCCTTCTCGCCCTTATCGACTACATTGCTCTCGCACAAATACTTCAGCCCTTTATGTAATTAATTGCTTCAGACAATGAGTACAGTCATTTTTCCAGCCCTTATAGCTTCTTTATCCACTTCTAAGGTTAATGGTAAAAGAAACATAAAACAAATGACTTGAATATGACATATGAAATGATATGATATGATAAGAGAAGTATAGTACCGCTTATGCGCACGACAAGTATATCAGGACAAGAACATGAAGCAAAGTGTAAAATGATAAGAAATGAAACATGGTATGATAAGTAAATATGAAATATGTATATGCATGTTTAAATGATATGATATGTTAGATGTGTATGCATGTATATAGAAGTGTGATGACCCTTATTAGAGGTCATCCATATGTATTAATTCCCACTAAGCTATAAGCTTAGCACCTGGTGTTTCATCCGCAGGTACAAGGAGAAGCAAAAAACGAGAAGTCCTGACACTCCACATCGAAACCAAGACCAACACACTACTAGGGTGTCTACTAAAGACCTTTGGTCTATTTTGTATATGTTTCGTTTGTAAATAATGTAAATATTGTAAATATTGAACACTTCCATATATGAAGTTTGTATATATTTTTGTAATCCACGCTATAGAATATAGTACAAGTTAAATGTTTAACATCAGATGAATGAACAAGCTTAAAGGTTATAAGTTTATAAAATAAAAATAAAAAATGACACCCCGCTGACACCGTGTACAGCTGGGGGCGCTACGATGCAAACATAAAGATTAATCAACCACTTTCTTTCTTCATTTTCTTTCTTACCCATTATTCTTAAAACCAATATCTTTCCATTCTAACCCCTAAGGTATGTTTTCTAATCTTAGTGTTTCATATACAATTCACCATGTATATTATTCACACATATCACACAGCATGTTAAGCACAAAACACGCAACACATAACAATGCATGATCTAGACCCAAGGTATTCATATACCTAAATTCTGTTATCAAGTTGTGCTTATTTCAGGAATTACTTGTGGATACCCACATTCGAGCTCCCTAGGTAATCATTTACCTAAACTCTGATACCAAGTTGTGACGCCCAACTGTGTCCTTCGACAACCCGTCAACCCACGGAATTCGTGATTTCGTGACCGGATACCACACTCCGTTGTGGTTCTCATTTATGTGATCCATATTTTCACACAAAAAACTACTCGCGTAGTCTCCTTTGTTCGGCCTCACCTAATATACAAATATGTATATTTATAATCATAACTCATCCAGGGTCTTAATAGAAGTAGTATTGACCCCATGGTCCATCTGGCCCATATCCCCACATACATCCCTTTTACACGGGGATCATTCATTCACATTTAAATCTAAAATATGAAAATAAAAAGCTTAATTACAGTCCGTAAGAGTCCAATCACGACCTTCTTACCATAATTACATACCCGACTATTTAGATAACAGTCCTAAAAGAATTTAGTTACAATTATTTTATGCAAAATATTTTTACAAAAATGTTACACAAAAGTAATATCAAGGCCATACATCGGCCTTCTTCATAATCACTACTCATTTGAGCGCCATCTCCCCAGACACCCTGGTACATGAAAGGGGGTCTCATGATAGGGTGAGCAATGCCCAATGAAAATTTTCCTACAAGGGCTACTCCATTTAAATGCACATGCAATGGCATACATAAACATCAAATCATATCCCATATAAATAATGCAATCCTATATAAAATGTTCTGTGTCATGCATGAGATGAGACTCCTCATGCCCATAACCCGACTCCCGAACCAACTCCCGAACCAACTCCTCACACATGCAATGCCAAGTGTGAAAAACCAGTCATTGGCGTTTCACCCAATGACTTAAACTATTGGACAACCCTCTAATTTTAATTTATCAAATCCCGTATGTTTATTCATGGGCCACGTCTTTTTCGGGGTAACACCGCAGGATCGACGCACGCCTTCCGACATTTTTACAGGCTTTCACGACATGTGATTATGTCTAACAGCATATAAATTTGGGTCTTTCACCCTGGGGGGATCTACCCCGTCTTGCTAAGCCCACACACACGTGATTTATATTTATTATTGTTTTATACTATCGTGAGTCTCGATTTTGGACGTGATCCCATTTCTGAGCTCACCACACATTCACCAAGAATGGTGAATAACAATACCATGCACCCACACCTGACTCAATGCGATGTGACCGTGCATATGAAATGCAATCATGCCATTTCATGCGATGTCATGCTACATACATAGTAAGAGTTACATGCACAATAAGAACTACATGCAACATTTATAAATTTCGGATAATTATATTTCCTACATATAATTTCTATTTATCAAAATTTTCATGTTAATACATCAAGCAAGTATATATAAACATGATTGTTACACACAACAACATGTTATTTATTTTTCCAACAATAATACACAAAATGGCACAAATCTCATACCCACATAAATCCGGTGGCACTCCAATACTTCACTGGCCATGAACCATTTTTGCTCTATTCAACAACAAATTTCAAAGGATACCTAAAACTCAACAAAACACGAAGACATCGCTCCCGTGGATTAAACCAAACTCGAATCCTACCGGATCGGTCCGAACCGGGCCTCAAAATTTCCAATATCTGGTCCTGTGTCTTGTTCTGGATCGGTCCAAAAACAAATTTCAAAATTTCTAAAATTTTACTGACTACCTCCCAAAATTTGAAGACTAAAATTTACGGCCTCTAAGAAAAACCCCAAGTCATTAAATGGCCTTTAGGCTAGAAATAACAAAAGTAGGAAAATTCTCTACCTCTTGGAGTTTGACAAAACCCCTAGATTTTGATACTCATGCGTAACCCTCGTTGCATGGATCGACTTTACCTCTTGCTCCAACAAAAACTCACGACCCGATTTCTATAGATCTTAGAGATAAGTTTCTCTCTCTACTTTTCTCATTTCCTCTCTCTCAGCCACTCACCGTTTCCCGTTTTTTTTTTTCCATTTCAGTTTTCTCACCTTTTCTTTCCTTTTCTTTTATTTTTTTATTATTATTATTTTTCTTTTCCTTTTCTTTTTTCTTGTTTTATCTTTCCCATTATGTCCTCCACTTGACACTTGGCTTAATGTGAGTCATTCACACTAAGTGCATCACATGTCATATCACAGGTCACCCGGACCGATAACAAACGCGAAACTCCGAATTGCCTTGAAATCCGACGCAGATAATCTGGCTAGGACATACGAATTTAACTGCTGCTCCATTTCACATCCGATATCTAAAAATTCCTGCTTTTAACCTAAATTACCGTTTACCTCTTTTCGCAGAAATTGAATTTTTCAAAGCCTTACACCTATTTGAGCCGGGAGGGACCACAAGAGCAGTAAAACTCTACCACAAAATACAGTTGCATTCCTAGAACTCGAACTCGAGAATACAAATTAATTTATGAGAGATCTCAATCATCTCACCTGAATATTCGATGGTTGACCTACCAGCATACAAAGTTCAACTTGCTGTAGGTTTATGACCTCGAGGGCTTGACTGATGCCTTACAAGAAAGTGTAGAGAAAAAGAGAAGTGGTCTCAAAAGAGTATGCCTCACTTTTCACCTTCCCAACGTCTGACACCGTTGTTAACGGCCCCAACTGCAACCAAAGTATTTATTCTACCTTCTGGTCTAATTGTATATCCTATTTCTAGAGCTTTTACTGACTTTATAAATCAAGAACCAACAGATTATTCTTACTCTATATTTGGCCATAATACATGTACTTCCTTCCCCTTAGCCGAAAACCACGTTTATTCGCCACATCTTCTCTCCTTCAAGGAGATATATAAGAATCTTTCCAAGACTGAAGATTACAAGGAATAATATACGCATCTAACCCATCGATGATCCAAAAAATCAAACAAATATCTTTGACTCTTTTCCCCCTTGGTTTTACTCATGAGAACATGTGTATACCATTCCTTGAAAAATACAAATAGACAGACATTCCGCTACGATTTTTACTACCCTCCATGGAAAAGATTAACAAGAACCTACCGTGAAAACCTCCTCTATATATAGAAGCCCATCCATGTCAAGGTATTCATACCAAGAAACAAGAAACAGACTGTTTAGTTTAGGTATTCAGGAAATTAATAATGGCTCTGGAAAGGGAGATCATCATAATCATATCTCGAAGATCAGCCAAGGGCTGGTCTGTTGGAAGAGTTTTTCCTGGGTAGATGTCCTGTTCCTGCGCCTGCAGTTCCCGCCACCACAAAGGTCATCATAGCCGCCCGAGAGGCAAAGTGAACAACTTTCAGGCTGCTAAAAAGTATGGGGGAATGGTATTTGTGGATAACAACAGAACCAGAAAACCAGGTCAAGTTCGCAAGTAGAGAGAGAACAGCAATATCATGACTCATGAGGTAGTCGTCTTGCTAGCTTCTTGCATAAGTACTTCCAACTCACTCCTGTATGTATGTGGTGTTTCCTATCATAATAATAATTATAGTAGTGATGGAGTTCAGACTTGTGCTAGCTAGTAGCTGCTGATGTAAATTAGCTTATTATGTTGTAAGAATATCAGCACTTTGTATCTATCTTCTAAGCTATTAATGATCAGTAATAAATTACATATGTAACTTGTAGTATTTTGGTATATAAATGTTTGTAGTCATAGTCATATATAGTAAATAGCTCGACTCGTAAAATACTCGAATTCGACTAAGAGTTAATCGAGTCGAACTTGAGTAGTTTGTCGAGTCGAGCTTGAGTAGCTTGTCGAGTCAAGTTCAAGTATCACAATACCCGACTCAAGCTGCTCACGAGCTTAATTGAGTTTTACTATTTTGTAAATCAAGTCGAACTCAAATCGATTTCGAGTTGAGTTGAATTTGAGTATAATTATTTATTAATTTTTTAATTGATCCGACCTTTATCAGTCAAGTTTAAGTAGCTCGATTATTTTTTGAGTCGAATTTCTAAGTCAAGTTTGTATTATATTGATTCACAGTTCATTAATCAAATCGATGATTCAAACGGTGATGTTATAAATGTAATTTGAATTATTTTAAAATTTTCAAATATGTTTTTAAATTTAAAATACATAATTAAAGTTTAATAAATTTTATTTCATCATTTCTATAAATATATTTAATATTTTAAAGATCATTTCTATAACTATATTTAATATTTTAAAGTTGTATCGAATAAAATATGAATAATATTTTAAAGTTTAATAAAATATGTTTTTTAAATTAAAATACATAATTAAAGTTTAATAAAATATATTTCATCATTTATAAATATATTTAATATTTTAGTTGTATTGAATAAAATATGAATAATATTTAATTATAACAATATGTTTTAAATTATATTGAATAAAATATGATTTTTCCCTAGAGTAAACACTTTTAATACAACATAGTAAATATGAATTTTTTTTTTTGGAGAGGTAAACACTTTAATAATATTTAAAGTTGAACATTTAACCATTTGAGTTAGTGCAATGGTGTAGTAAAATCTGCTGGAGATAATGAGCCCTTTATATCTCATTCTTCCTCCTCAATGTCTATCACTAATGTGCTGATATGCCATTAATGATGAATGGGGAAGGCAAAAGTTAATGGGCTTGTGGGGTTTCTGTTAAATCATGTCTTGTATAGACAAATGGATTGGGTCAGAACCGCTCGATTTTTAATGATATCGCCGATTCGTTCGACGGCTGGATTCGCTTCATTCGATTCAATGATACCCTAAGTTAGAACCGATCCATCGTTTTGACAATTGAATCGTAGAATATTGTATAAGCAAACAAAATAGGAATTGGAGCTAGGGGTTTAGAGTTCGAGTATTATTGCACTGCAAGGAAGTGAGCTTTTAGTCAAAGATGACCCCAACTAAAATAGCTGCCACGCAACTATTTGATATGGTTGCAAATAAAATGGGCCGCAACAAGGTGTGACCATAGGGGGCATGACTAAAAGATTATAGTTGCAATTTTAGTTTAGACCGCAACTAAAAGAGGTGCAAACTAAATGAGGGCCTATGGATGGGGTCATTCTTGGCCGCAACTAAAGGAGAGGATTATGGTTAGGGTCATTTTTAGGCCGCAACTAAATGAGAGAATTATACTGGGCTGGATTTGTTCACAACTATAAGGGTGCCTTTGGGTGCAGATATAGATGGGGTCATCTATTGGCCGCAACTATAAGATGATATATAGATGGGGTCATTTGTTGGCCGCCACTATAAGAGTAAATATAGATGGGGTTTTCATTGGCCGCTACTATAAAATGCATTATTTATTGCTCTTTTTCCTCTCCTTTAATGTCATTTTGTTACTACGTTGTTTATTTGTTATTAAAATCATTCTTTGTTGAATGAACATTTAAATCAAAGAGTAATATTATATATTTAAATCAAAGAGACAAATTACTAATATTTGATATAACGTTTGATGCACCTTATTTTTGGCATCCATTCCATTGTCGTCAGATTCGACAACCACACCAATAATCTCTTTACTTCGACTTTAGTCTTTTGTCATTCATGAATCTATTGCTATCAAGAATTAAATAAAACGAAAAATACAAGTATCTGCATGCCTGCTTTCAAGTCAGAAATGTGGTGACATGAATATTTATATGAGAAGATACTTTGTTGATAGAAATAATTACCAGGCATCGACAAATGTCAGTGATTACTGTAGAATATGCAGGTGATTATTCTAGAAGGAGCCAGAAGCATCCAAGTTTGTTATGATCTAAACCGAATTTGTTAGGGTGTTATACTCTTCTGGAACATTCCTTCATTGATTATATATTTGTACCAGTCATTTTGTATTTGAAAATATTATATGAAAATTAAGCTTTCAGTACACATTGATCTCCCTGTCCATTCTCCATGGCAGTGTACATGGTATCAGAGCACGCTGTAGCTACAACACGGTGATCTCTTTTCTTCTTCATTCTTTTCATCCTATCATTTCTATCATCGATTACCGAATGGCTTCCAAAACGTGAAACTCCATAGTTTACGTGAGATCTTGACAACGACGCTGATTTTCTTCAAAACAGAGGATTTAATAAAGGATACGACTCCATTCGTTCAATGTTTTTGCATAACTCTGATCATCCTGGTATGGTTTTGGTTACTGCTCCTCTCACCGGATCCAATTACCTTACTTGGAGTCGATCGATGAAGATTGTCTTGATTGCCAAACGTATTAGGTCGTCGGGGCTGGTGAAATGCGCATACTCGACAGAATTCCAAAGAATACGAAGCATGGTTGAGAGTAGATAGTATAGTAATTTCCTGGATCCTAAACTCTATTTCCAATGATATTATGGATGCATTTCTTTATACAAATACTGCAAAAGAGTTGTGGGATGAACTTGGTAAAAGATTTGGAGAATGTAATGGTCCCCTCATTTACCAAATTCAAAGAGAAATAGCTTCGATCTCTCAAGGAACAATGAGTGTTTCTCAATATTATACCAAATTAAAAAAGGCTTGGGATGAATTAAACTGTTTGATGCCTGTTCCTAACTGCTCATGCCGACCATGTACTTGTGGAAATGTCAAGGCAGTTGCAAGTATCCTCTCTAATAACCAACTCATGCAATTCCTCATGGGATTAAATGAGTCTTTTGACGGTATTCGAAGTCAAATCCTTCTCCTAGATCCGTCCCTTCAAGAAACAAAGTTTACTCCATGGTACTTAGAATTGAAAAACAACGAAGTTTCTCGATCTCTTCACTCAAAATCTGAAAATATCGCTTCATTTAGCCGGGACATCTTTTACCAAACCAGCAGGCCGAAGCCATGGAAATTCTCGCACTGATCTAGTACATCCCAAGGGGCCTACCAAGAATCAAGTTCATTCTTCAAGCAAATGATATGGCTCTTAGTCTGATTCAAAGAAACAATTTCACATTAGGATTACGCAGTCAATGATGGCCAGGCAGGACACTCGGGCTGGTCTCCACGGCTATCCCGACGGGTAATAAAGAATATAAAGCTCGCATTACACATGCCGCTAACATGGTCGGTGACCTCTCCGTACTACTCAACACATACGCCGCGCTCCCCGCAGACGGTCTCCATCCAACGTCATTAATGCCACCCATTTTGCTCATCTTGAACATTTTGCTGGTATTCCTTCAAGCTTTGCTTTCACCACTCAGGATTCCTCTAATATTGGGACTTGATAGTGGATACAGGAGCATCCACTCATATGTGATCAGATTTTCCTTTACTTGTCAACCCTGCAATCGTGACTAGCCCTATGCATGTATCCTTACCTGATGGTCTCTAAGTCTCGCTCAAGACAATGCAGACTGCGGGTCCTCACTCTACTCAACTCCATAATTCTTTACATCCCTGTTCCACTCTAATCTCCTTCGCTCCAAAACTAGTTGCTACCTCCAATATTATTTTCAATTTTTATCCTAACAATTTCTTTTTACAGACTCAAGATCGAAAGTAATTTAGTAGCCGTGGTCAAGCTTGGTCAACCATCTCTACATTCGATCAATCCAAATTTTCTTCGCATTGATTCTATCATTTTCACTATTTTACCTGCTTGTAATAATGCCAAAACTGATGTCATCACTTACCTGTATGTACACATCTTCCTATACAATCACCTCCTTGTCATGTATGTCCTTTGGCTAAGCAATCTAGGCTACCATTTCCTATAAGCACTATTCATACTTCAAATTGTTTTTGATATTTTACACATTGATATTTGGGGCCCTTATAAAATTCCATCTCTAACTGGTGCCCGATTTTTTCTTACTATTGTGGATGACTTTAGCCGAGCCACTTGGACTTTTCTTTTGCATCATAAGACTAATATATTTCACATATTCTCCACATTTCTGACCATGGTTCCTACTCAATTTAAAACCTGCGTTAAGACTATTCGCAGTGACAATGGTGGTGAATTCCTTAGCACTCGTTTTAAAACACTTCTTCATTCTTATGGCATCATTCACCACCGTAGTTGCCCTTATACTCCTCAGCAGAATGGCGTTGTTGAACCCAAACACCGCCACCTCCTTGACATAGCCCGTTCCTTAATGTTCCAAGCTTCCCTTCCGAGTCCATTTTGGGGTCATGCCATTCTCATGGCTACCTCAATTATCAATTGACTGCCTTCGTCTCTTCTCTCTTGGAAAACCCCCTTTGAACGTTTATATCAAAAAACCACTACCTATGACCTACCAAGGTCTTTGGATGTCTCCGCTTGCACCATCACACAACCCTCATAGGATAACACTCGTGCCACCCGCTTCATTTTCCTTGGTCTTTCCCCTGGCCAAAAGGCATTTAAGCTTTACGATCTCTCCACGCATAATATATTTGTCTCTAGGGATGTCAAGTTCCATGAGAATATTTTTCCTTTTCAAGACACACCATCACAGTCAATTCCTACACCTCTCCCTCAACCACCCTTTTTTGACAATTCAACCTCTCATTCGACCATTTCCCTCCTTCCGTCTTCCCACCCTACACTTATTATTCCTAACCCATCTCCTAGACCTATTCTTCCTACCCCATCTCCTACACCTACTCTTGCTAACCCACCCTCCTGCCCCACACAATCCATGGCTCCACAACGCAGTACCCGCCTCTGGACCACCCCGACTACATCGACTGAGGTCCACTTCTGCTTTCCACCCCGCCATCGTCTTCTTCTACTAGTGCTTAGTCTCAAGCTACTGTTTCTTCTACTTTTCATCCCATCTTTAACCCTTCTTATGTTTCCTTTTCGGCAAACATCTCCTCCATTTCTGAACCTACTTCCTATAAGTAAGCTTCTCAAGACACACGCTGGCTACAGGCTATGGAGATTGAACTTAATGCACTGGAACAAAATCACACTTGGGATCTTACTTATCTCCCTCCTGGTAAGTCTCCAATTGGCTCTAAATGGGTATACAAAACTAAACTTCACCCTGATGGTACCGTCGATAGATTTAAAGCACGATTAGTAACCAAAGGCTACCATCAAATTGAGAGTATTGATTATAATGATCGATTCTCTCCGATGGCTAAACTTGTTACCGTGCGATTATTCTTCACCATTGCTACTACCAAAGCTTAGCCTATTCATCAACTGGACATCAACAATGCTTTCCTTCATGGTCACCTTCCTAAAGAAGTCTACATGCTTCCTCCTGATGGCTACACTCCAAGGCCGCCCGGATCAAGTGTGTGTCGCTTACGCTAATCTCATGGCTTAAAACAAGCCTCACGCCAATGGAATCTGGAATTTTGTTCCAAACTTACTCAATTTGGTTTTACTCAATCTGCACACGATCATTGCCTCTTCATTAAGCGCCCTTCTAAATTATTTTTGGCACTGCTTGTTTATGTTGATGATGTGCTCATTACTGGAACCAATGAGGATGACATACTGCAGGTTAAAAGATTTCTTCATTCAGTTTTCAGCATTAAGGACCTTGGCTACGCTAAGTATTTTCTGGGCCTAGAGATTGCCCGCAGTCCTAAAGGCATGTTCCTACACCAGCGAAAATATGTGCTGGATATCCTTACTGATGTTGGCCTCCTGCATGCAAAGACTGCCTCTACTCCCATGCAAAGAGGCCACAAATTCTCTACCAATTCTCCTCTCATGGGTGAGCCTGACCGTTGTCGACGCCTTATTGGACGCCTTTTATATGCTACAATGACACGTCCCGATATCACATTTGTTCTTCTCGAAGAACTCGCCAACACGTCGCTCCACGTAGCTTCATCGGGATGCCACTTTTATCTACTGCTATCTCAAGCCTCCATCTACCGGTATTTTTATATCCAGCAATAATGATCTTAAATTTATCACCCATCGTGATAGCCGATTGGCTCTTGGTTCGAGACTAGACAATCTCTTACGGGATATTGTATCTTCCTTATCGACTCCTGTATCTGAAACTAAGAAGCTGGCCACCGCTTTCGCTCCTAATAAGCCGAATATCGGAGCCTTGCTTCAACTGTTTGTGAGCTCTTATGGATATCATATATACTTCGCGATTTTGATATCACTGTTCCTCTTCCTATACCTATTTGGTTTGATAATCAAGCAGCCCTCCATATTGTTGCTAACCCCATTTTTCATGAGCGCACCAAGAACTTGGATATTGATTGCCACCTTGTTCGTGATCAATTTAAGCTTGGCTTCATTCACCCTCAACATATTCCTTCGTCTAAGTGGCGCATTTGTTACTAAGGCTTTGTTCACCCTCCACTGGTAGTTTTCTATGTTCCAAGTTAGGGTTGTTCGACCCTTCCCAACCCCAACTTGAGGGGGGGCTGTAGAATATGTGGGTGATTATTCTAGAAGGAGCCAGAAGCATCCAAGTTTGTTATGATCTAAACCAAATTTGTTAGGGTGTTATACTCTTCTGGAACATTCCTTCATTGATTATATATTTGTACCAGTCGTTTTGTATTTGAAAATATTATATGAAAATTAAGCTCTCAATACACATTGGTCTCCCTGTCCATTCTCCATGGCAGTGTACAATTACAACAAACATTACCAGAATATTCCAACAACATGAGAAGTTGTAGCAACAACGACTCTTCATCCTCTTGCCACAATCAATATCAATCCCAAACAAGACTGAGCACAAGGAAAAGAAGACTCCTAGAGAAATGAAGACAATATCAAACCCCAACCTCTTCATCGAGGCGAATCCATTGTTATAAACAAGCAATGAAATGGAGACTACCCTACACTCTAAGTGTAGTTGGTAGTCATCAGAGAATGAATTCTTTCTCGCATTATCTTTCAACAAGGCTTCTCGCAGTATTTTGCAAGCCCCACCTGGCTTCCCAAGTTCAGGTTCATCAATGCTTCAGCCTCCAATTTGAGTCCTGATGCATCCAAAATAAAAAATATAGAAATAAGAATGGTAGTACATGTCTATTTCAAGATCAGATGTTTTGGTACAAACAAATAGTAGGGGTGCTGATGCAAAGCTAAAAATTAGCACCATCCCCAAAACTCGTAATTCGAAAGAATCACAAAGGATCAAAGGTTGCTGCATCCCAACAAGAGCAATTTCGCAAAACCTTCTCCCGCCGTGCAAGTAAGAGCATGACAACAAGGAGCGCGTTTCAGATGATGAACACTCACAGAATTCACCGCAAGATCAACCGAAAAGAGATACTACCAAGTCGCATCCAAAGGGAGGAAGGAACATCACAAAACGTAAAAATCCAACAGCTAAAACTCTAGCTAATGGTCAAGAGGCTCTCAGACATGGTGCTTTGTTCTTTATCGGAACATAATTCTCCTGAATGCTTCAAATTCTCTCCAATTTGAGTCCTAATGCATCCAAAATAAAAGTATTATTTCAAGAACGTAAAATGCATTGATTTAAGCATATTTTAATGCCCAATCAAATTCCTCTTATTCATCATATGTTTTATTAGTCTTATAATCATTGATAGGCAAACAAAGCAAGAAAATTTAGTATCAGTGATCATAAACTTCCAATGACCTAATTGGGATGCCTCACAATTTTTTAAATAGACCCATCATAATGCTAAGGTTCAGGAGAGCCCCACATGGGAATAAGGAGGTGGTGATAACCAGCAGGGAATGGGAAATGGGAATGGATCACACTTTATAGTTAATACTGCAAACCACCAAGAGGGGATGTTGGGCAACTCCATTTATGAGCCAGCCTATATACTGTAAAGTAATAGATTTTTTGACACATTTCATTGATAGAAGTTCTAAATATATACAGAGTGATAGAGAGTCTAATTTAGTAAACATGTTAATGGTAAGGCTAAAATTAAGCTACTGTTACAATTACATAAAGTTGGTCAACGGTAAGGCTAAAATTAAGCCATCAAGTACAATTACATTCAAATATGTAATTAATGAAAGAATATCGACATGATTCGAGGCTAGACATGTTCTCGCTTGATTTGAATAGATCCTCCCATGCTTCCCCTTTATACGTACCGCAAGATTGGAAGCCCATCTAAGACCAATCTTGTTACGAGCAATTTCGCGCGTTGTCTTGACAATGGCTTTGTTAATAGATCAACTATTTGGTCTTGAGTAGGCACATGTTTAACTTGGAGGCTTCCTTTATGTACTAAGTCACGCACAAAGTGAAGGTCGATTTGAATATGTTTCATGTGCGAATGATTGACTAGGTTAAAACTGAGATGTGTGGCTCCGAGGTTATCACAAAGCAGCTGGGGAGATTCTGTGACTGGAAATGCTAGTTCCTTGAGAAGAGTGGACAACCACATTGTCTCTAAGTCGCGATTATTAGTGCCCTGCATTCAACCTCTCGCCAGGATCGTGGCACGGCTCGTTGTTTCTTGTGCCCAAGAAATGGGATTAGAGCCCAAAAATCAACATATAGGCAAGAGGTTGACGTGGCAATATCCATCTACCAATCGCAAGATCTGAGAGTATAAGTTCTTAATATGGGAAGGCCAACTTTGTGGATCTTAATACCATGAAAATGGCTCGCTTTACGCACGGAGAAGCCTTTATTGGCTGTCTGATTTGTAGTTGGCTTGTGCATAAACTAAGAAAGTTTGTTTACTGCAAATGAGATGTCGAGACGTGTCAAGGAAAGGTATTGAAGGCGGCCAATTATTCTACGAAACTCGGAGCTATCCACAAAGAAGAAGGCATATCAATCAATCAAGGGATCGAGTTGTAAAGAGAGAGGTCAGAGACATCTTTTAGCACCACTCATACTCAGGTCAAGCAAAAGGTCACGAACATATTTATGTTGTGAGAGAAATAACCCAACCCGAGTAGGAATTACTTCAATCCCCACGAAGAAATGAAGAGAACCCATATCCTTGAGAGAAAACATATCACCCAATTGCTTAATAATATTGGCCACGAGAATTGAATTATTTCCGGTAATAACAAGATCATCAACATAAACCAGAAAATAACAAAGATTGGAGCTTTGACTGTAAATGAAGAGGAGGAGCCTACTTGAACCGTGAAAACTCAAATAAGAATGGCATTTTTGAGTGTTGTGTACCAAGCCCGCGGAGCTTGTTTAAGCCAAGAACTTTTTTTAACCCGCAAACATGGTTAGGCTCGGGATGTCCTTGAACCTCGGGGTTGTGCCATAAAATGTTTCGCTTAATGCACCATTTAAAGGCATTGTTAATATCCATTTGCCTCAATCCCACCCTTCATGACAAAGAATAGATAATACGCTTCTAATAGTTGGCCGGGTTTGACCACAGGCTAAAGGTTTCAGAATCAATACCAGGCGCTGGATCATAACCCTAGCAACTAGACAAAGCTTAATCGTCCACCTGATCCATCAACATGCCTTATTTAAGACCCACTGATAAATTTCCACTGCATACAATGAGGGTGGTAAAACTAGTTCCTAAGTCCCATGTTTCATTAGAGCAATAAGCTTCACTGACATGGCCTCACGCTCAGTGAGGTCGAGAATGGCTTCGTCAGCACCGGCCGGGTTCAATGGTTCGGGAAAAGGATGTTTGGACATTGTATGGATCTGCTTCGGGTTTGAAGATTTGTTCATCGATCTTGTGGTCATGTTGGCAGAGGCGCTGGGAGGAGACGGCTTGGGGAGTGGTTTAGAAATCCGGCGACGGAGGAGAAAAATCCGACCGACGGGTATCTGGAGTAGGAATAGGAGAGTGGGATGGAAGATTTAAGGGAGATGCAGTCCTATTATCATCTAAAGGAGGATTCGGATGAGATGGGGGGTGATTTATAACGGGCAAGGAATCATGAAGTAAAGAACTAGAGGGTCCGAAAGTACCTGAGGAGGCCAGCGACACGGCGTGTGAACCTTCCGCTGCAATGATGTTTGCGCGCCTGGCGCCGCGATTTGACGCACCGCGAACCGGTGGGCATCGAAATGAGAGAGGAAGAAATGGGGGAGGGTCTGGAGTTTTCTGGGTTAGCATGGAAGACCCAGATTGAGAGAGGCCGATCGATTCGGGTTTCATGAATAGCACGCGCCGAGAAGATAATTTTTTTGTTTGAGGTTCATGACACTTCAGATGCATTTTTGAAAGTTAGTGAATAAATGAGAAAAAGACAGTCGTGGATTTGCACGCATTTTATTTGAGTTATAGGTCGTGGTGAGAGGATAACAAATGCATCCAAATTTTTTAATTTCAAATAATTGGTGCTCACCAAAAAAGGACTTGAAAAGGTGATTTTTCTTGAAGAAAAGGTGTGGGTTGTCTTTTTATGAGGTAGGAAGCTGTTTGAAAGGCATAAAGGCCAATAAGCGAAATCAAGATGGGCATCATGAAGGAGGTAAGGCCTGCTTTCAACGATGATGATGACGACGCTCGGGAGACACCATTTGTTGCGTGTGGGAGTAGTAGTGCAGTGAGTTATGCTTTGAAGTAGGAGATATGATTTTAAAGCAATAAACTCACCACCATCGTTTCTGGAGATATGTTTTGATTTATTTTTAAAAAGCGGATTTCAACAAACCATTTGAAATGTGGAAAATTTTAGAAACACCTGGGATGAAGTGGGACCATTGGATAAACCATATATTTGTATAATAATCAACAAAAATAAGGTAATATCTTGATCCATCAATTCCAAAGATAACTAGCAGACCCCACACGTTGTAAATAAGTTCAAGTGGCTCATGACTGGGAGACTATCGACATCAAAGGGTCATGATGAGCTTTATTAATAGAAACATGAATGACATAGCGAAGACAAATTTTTAGTCGATGAAATAGGAAGAGAAATTTTTTTAACAAGATGATGGACAATTTTACTAGAAGGATGCCCAAGACGCTTGTGCCATCCATCAATAGAAGTCCGTTCACGCACATTAGCAACCTTTTTTTGATGCTATTATTGATTCCAGGAAGGTGTAGATGCCATTGTTACATGCTCCTTTGAGTAGAATCGCCCCCGAGATATTGTCATTCACAAGAAAATAAAAAGGATGAAATTCAACAATGACATTATTTTGTTTGGTGAGATGATGAACGAAAATTAAATTTTTGCAAAGGTTTGGAACACAAAGAGTATCATGCAATGTAAATGTTCGGTGAGGAGAGTGCAAAGCCAAAGAAACTAATATGAGACTGCCAAACCCGAGCCATCACCGAGAATTACTGGCTAGCTCCATCATATTCTAATGAATAGATAAATTGAAAGATCACCCGTGATATTAAGGAGAAGTACCAATCAAGTAGCCAATTTTATCCCTTCCATTAGATGCGGTAACACAATTTATTGAAACATTCTGAGAATGGAATTGAGGACAAGACTTGGCAATGTGGCCCAACTGATCACAGAGTTGGCATTTGGGCTGGTAACGCCGATTGGAATAATTGGGCCTCCCAGAGATGTTATTGGAGCAACGACCATCACGTTGGGCTCCATTAAAGTTTTTGCTTAAGTTGAACCTATAGCCCACGGGCGTAATCATGTTTCACACCACGATTGACTCGTGCGTAATGCTTCGCCTCTTGAAGTTGGGCGTGAATAACCAGCTTGCTATGTCATGCTTCCAAGCACCTCAGATATGCATCATGTCCAACCAGAAGGTCGTGCAACTCCTCAAAGGCCAATGACGATTCTCGGGCTCAAATAGGCGCTGCAATCTCCCGAAAATCTGGACCTAAGCCATTCAACACATAAAGAGTTAGGTCATCATCCGAAATTGGATTATCAATAATGGCTATTTTATCAGCCAAGGCCTTCACAACATGGAGGTATTCTGGATTGACCGAAGTTCCACGATTAAGGTGAGTTCCTCCTTTAACCGCATAGCTCGAGTTCGGGATCGGCTAGCATATAAATTTTTAGCGCTTGTCCATGAGAGAGGTCCGTGGCCAGAGCAATAAGGGGGTGGATGGAGGGAGATGTAGATGCAAAATAGCACTCATGATAAGTTTATCCTAGCGAACCTGGGCCGTCTTGGCGCAGTTTCATCAATGGTGGTACCAGCGTAAGAGGGACACCGGCGGTGCCTTCTACACGAGTGCAACCATAACCAATGAGGAGTGCTTCAAATTGAGCACGCCATTGAGGAAAGGTAGGAGTTAACTTTTCATTGATTCGGGCAAAGGATGTTGAGTGCAATGAAGTGATTTATTTCCATACAAGGAGGGGCTTGGTGGAGATTAAAGTTTGGATTTGACTCCGAGGAGGAAGACATTGCATAGACTCGATCTATGACTGCTAGTGATCTACAGCTCTGATACCATGTAAAGTAATAGATTTTCCGACACCTTTCATTGATAGAAGTTCTAAATATATACAGAGTGATTGAGAGTCTATTTTAGTAAACATGTTAATGGTAAGGCTAAAATTAAGCTACTGTTACAATTACATAAAGTTGGTCAACGATAAGGCTAAAATTAAGCTACTATTACAATTACATTCAAAATATAGGAATGAATAGGATGTAATATTGGGATATGATTTGAGGCTCGACATGCCTGCTTTTGATTTGAATAGGATCCTACATGCTTCCCTTATACCAGCCCTTTATTTCTAGCGCATGAGTTTAATTCGCCTTCATGCGTACAATTATCTAGTTATGATGTGACAATGGGAACTACCAGTGATGAGTCAAACATAAAATCCCAAATTCATAAAGCTAATATTTATATGGATTTAATCATCATGAGGATTCACAATAAATACTAGTTCACCATATCAATTAGAATGGAGATTAGAAAATCAAATAAACTCCTCATATTAAAAGAAAAGATACTTTTCATGGTGAATAATTTCAGTCAAACAGAGACCATTAGAGTAGTAAATGTCTTTCAAGCACTAACAGAAAATGCATAAAATATTGTAGTTACCTAATAGGATAGTTGATCATAAGTATATAAATTTTTGGCATGACTCATTGATTGATCTGAAATCGATTCCCCAATTTTCTCTCGCTTCAATCACTAAAATTCGCATGGCGTTGATTCCTAATACGTAAAAATTCCTACTGTCATATATGAGACATGTAATTGGGATAACTAGACCCCATGCAGAGAATACCAACATTAACAGTGAGAAAGAAATAGAGAAATAAAAGCATAGAAACCAAAAAATAGCAACAATGGATCCAAAGCTGCTGATAGAGGCCAAAACTCAAGACATTGAATTCTGTACTACAATGAGATCATTCACTAGTTTTATTATAGATATGAATATAGAGATCTGGTCAACAAAGATTCTTTTTCTTGAATAGGTGAAGTACTGTGATTCTTTGAATGATGCAGGTACAACCGAAAAATTCTACATTGAAGAAGCTAACAGACGCATCTAAGGTTTTCAAGAATGTCTCAATTACATAGTTTAGTAACTGAAAAAAAAAAAAAAAAAGCAGTTCATACACACAAATTACTTACACAAGTACACCCAACAGATATTTTTCTTGACCCAAGTCACATTACACAAGGACACACAAAGCAAAGTGTAGACAGACAGGAACTCACAACTGTATGAACGAAATAATAGAATCAAAATTTAGATAAATGTTCAACAGGAGCAACTATAAAATTATGAATTATATTGTTTATAACTTGAAAAGGCTTCTGGTTGCATGAGATGCATGGCTCATGTTGCTGCATCTTTTTTTGTAGTGCAGCCAAAAAGCTCCCATGATTATTCATTTTTCTTTTTCTTTTTCTTTTTCTTTTTTGTCAATAATTAATACTGAACTCAATAAATTTGCAAATGACGCACTGATATAACATCCAAATGCTAATGCAGTACCTGTCCCAAGCAAAACAAAGTCTTTGGTCGACTTCTACAACTTGCATAATATCCCCCAAAAATTGAATCTTGTAGAACAGATAATTATGAGGAAAAAAAAATAGTTTGTTAAAAGTATGCCAACAAAATTACATTTATGCTCAAATAAAATGTATAGGAGCACCTACTGCATCTGACAAAGTCTCCACATCGGCTTTAGTTTGGATGCATGATCCTACATATATTTGCTCTGTAATCTACAAAAACAAACAATAGGAAAAAAATAGAAATGCAACATAAAATGCTTTGCCAACAAGCCAAAAGGCATCTTCATCCACTCCCTCACAATGACAAGCCAAAATAAATATTTATGGACTTACACATTAACCAATAGATCAACAATTAGGAATTAAAATCACCTCAAAGAAACGACATAATTATCAATGTAATTGAAGAGCATAAAAAAGCTGAACCCCACACCTTACTGTAACTCATACCAAGAAAGTGATTGTAATATAGCTCTTCCTTGGTATTTTTTGACCTTTCCAATAACTTCCATCCTTGGAAAGTTATAAACTCGGGTGAAAACATGACAACCCCGTATTCCCACCACCCGAACATGTTTGCAAATTTGATGCCAATATAGTTTTGTTCTAGGTGGCAATAGGAACACGACCTCTATTAAACAAAAAATATTGAGATCACTCATTAGACACGGTTGTTGGATTGGAAAAGGAGAGAATGGCCTCTTAAGAACAAGACTAAAAGATCATGTTCTCTTCTCCGGTATCTTCCTGAGGAAACCAAAAAGTAAAAGATAAGAATGAAAGTATTGAATGTAACCAACTTCTCAACAATTGAAACATAAAAATGATTATTCGATTGAAAATAAAACGAAGTAATTGTAAGAATTCTAAGTTAGATTCAAAATATGGAAGTAGTTGTGACTAAGGCGTAAAAAATACGCATATAGAATATGATGCCCTTCCAAAACTAACCTATTTGGAAGTCTTTACTCATTCCTTATGTGGAAACGTGTCTTTGCTTAAATGCACCTTCAATTAAACTCTCTTGAACATATTCCTGCATTTTAGTTGGTTTTCACATAGATAAGAGAAAACATATATAAAATGTCTAACAAGGATCAATTTTCATCATAGATGAGAGAAAACAAATGTCCAAGTGCATGATTCTCAATGTTAAAACAGAGGGAATAGCCCAACAACGGGTAGTATGTTCGAGAAAGCATAAGGCAACAGCCCGGAGTCTTACTCAATGATCGAGTGTTGTGGACAAATATGAAGGAATGGAAGGGATACTACTGGGAGAGGATTGCGAAGAAGGCGTTGTAGGGATTGTCAAGAAGAGCGGTGGCGAGGAGACGACGGGCGAAGGAGATGAGTGTCGGCGAGGCCCGCTATGTCGGTCCTCAAAAACTCCGGTCGAATGAGCCACCTGAGCGGTCGGATCGGCGTGAACGGAGATGTTGTACAAACCTTCATTACCCCTGAAGAATTGCTCCCACAAAGGGGCAAAATGAAGTCGAAATTGGTGAGAAAAAGGAATGCGATCTTGAGCTTAGGCTCAGGGTGTCGACGCTGGGCGATGGTGGCAAATTCGCGGGCGCAGCGAGCGGAGTCGAGGACGGCAAGCAGGTGGAAGAGCGCCAGATCATCGGCGTCATCCAAAGGGGGAATGGGGATATCACGGGGAGCCAAAAGAAAATGCAAAGGAATTGAGAGGATTTATAGTTGCGACCCATTATTTTTTGCAGCTATAAGATAATTTATAGTTGCGGCGTAGTACTTCCCGCAACTATAAGATGATTTATAGTTGTGGCCTAATACTCCCTGCAACTATAATATGATTTATAGTTGCGACCCATTATTTTTTGCAGCTACAAGATAATTTATAGTTTCGGCATAGTACTTCCCACAACTATAAGATGATTTATAGTTGTGGCCTAATAATCTCCACAAGTATAATATGATTTATAGTTGCGTCTAATCCTCCCGCAGCTATATAAGATGATTTCTAGTTGCGCCATTTAAGCCGAAGCTAAAGATATGTTTTGGTTACGGAATTTTTTGGCCGCAACTAAAATCTTGTCTCTATAACTCATTTTTCTTGTAGTGTTGGTAACAAATTTGTGAGAAACATAATAGAATATCAATTTTTGCCAAAACCATGACGTGTGTTGAATGGGTCCGTGTACATATGAAAGGCGTCTTTAAGTCATATCATAAACTAATCCTTATATAAGTCGAGAAATATCATAAAAATGACAAAGCTCTACCATAAAACAAAATACTATAATATAACGAAAAGTGAATCGATTAAAAAAAAGCATTGCAAAAAAAAAATTATAAAGGATAACTATTGAGTTCTCAAACACCACGTGGAAGTGTCTTCCATTCTCATCTTTATCCACCTCAATACTCTTTAATTACAAGTTAGTTTTCATCCTATAACTTTATTAAAATATATATTTCGAATAGTTTTTTATTTGATAAAAAAAAAATACTTCCTTGTTACATAGCAGGTGGTATTTCTACTTAATCATACAACTAATATATGAATAATATTGTGTCATTGAGGTTGAACTCAAGTAAGAAAAGAAAATATCATGCTCAAATTTTTATAAGAACATGATACTGTAACATGATATATAAAATGAATAGATATAAAAAATAAAAAATAAAGATTTGAAGAACACTGGCAGATCCTGTAATTGCCCAAGGGAGTAAAATGGCCCCTTGAATTTTTTTTGAAATTTTTTTCTATTGTATTCAAACCAAGTCCTATACCGTGCCCCTCAAATTATATAATTGCTAAGACATTGATTAAAAACTTAATTGTTGGATTTTTGTAAAACTTTTTTACTTAGGCTTTGTTTGAATTAAAAAAGTATTAAGCAAAGAAAAATAATACTAAGAACAATGATTTTCTAATATCGATTCACTGTGAGTATAAAAGAAAAAATAAAATATAATTAAAATTGTCTAAATTTTATATATTTCATATATTTTTAAATTTTTAGCCTTAGATAATAGAGAAACAAATAAAATGAGTTTGAATAAACATATAATTAATTTTTTAAATTTAAACTCATTTTACTTTTCTAAATATTATTTCTTCCACTTTTTCTCTCAATTTTCTTTCTTTAGCAAGGCTCCGTTTGGAACCCATAAAGTTTTTGGGAAAGAAAAATTATTATGAATAATATAATTTTTCATATTTGGTTTTATCATAATATATATATATAAAAATCAAATATAATCAAAATTCTTCAAAATTTTATGGTTCAGAGGCAATATAAAGAAACAAATGAAACAAATGAGTCTCTTAATAAACATAAGGTGAATTAATTTATTAAATTTAAACTCTATTTTTTCTATTTTCCTTCCTTAGTACTTTGGTCAGGAGCACAAAACTCAAGCTCTCGAGGTCTTGCTTGGTTTTGCTTAAAATTGCTTTTGATAACGCTTTTAAAACATAGACAACACCATTTTGGTGTTATCTCAAAACTTTGTTCTTTGAATTTGTTGTTTTATTTTTGTGTTTTTTCAAAAAAACAAAAAACCAAAATGTTTTTCTTTATTCTCCTTACTTTGAGAACATAAAAAACAATTTTAAAAAACCATAAACAAACCGTCCTGAAGTTTGCCTCCCATTATTTTAATCCTAGCACCGCCACTACCGAAGAATACTGCACTGGAGAATCAGTGAATTGCTTAGCCATGTGCTACAATCCATTACCAAACTTGGGATTAAGAAAAGGAAGGTTGGGAAAGAACTAGATTCAGTCATTGAACTCCAACTTTTGAAAGATCAGGTCGGGTCAAAGTGGGATGTACAGGGAAGGAATCGAATCATCTGGGCGTTTCAGGAACTAAATTTCACTTGATATTTTAATTATGCCACTACATTACATTCTTAAAGAGAAAAGTTCACCATCTTTATTCTCACATGAGAGAATTACTCTAACTGCTTTTCTTGGAGAAAAATTTAGAGATGCCATGTAGAGAAAGAGGGACTGTAAAGTGAAGAAGAATCCAAGCAAATGCACATGAGCTCACATGAGTCGTGATGTTAATCAAGTTATTACATAATGCTCCAAGTGTTGGATTTTTGTTCTATATTTTATTTGAGTAATCTAGCTTTTTTCTTTTGATCTTAATCTTTCCATATATACTTAAAAATTTTAACTTATAATATAAAAATATCAAATAAAGTTCAAACTAAATTCTATTATACCGTTTTCTAGTCCCTTTTTCGATTAGTGTAGTGGGATTTTTTTGTTATTTCTTTTGGCCTAAAAATCATTCATCATCTATATCTCTTTATCATTTTCAATTAAGTGGTTCTTCCACAAAAATCTAGATTTTTTATTTGTTTTTTCGCGTTTGTCACGCCTTCAGCGATACGTTTGTATCATCTTAAGACGGGCGTAGGTATAGTGATTGGAATCGAACGACTACCGCAGAGATATTAAATCAAATCGCGTCATCACTATGTTACGTGAAACTCGAGCCTATAAATTTGTTGTAAGGTTAACCCTGGGACGTCAAGGCCATCCTGAGTTTTTTATTGAATTTGATTATGTATTTTAATCGAATGCATTGTCAGTCTGAATCAATAAAATTATTTTCCTTTCAAAAACTGATTATTCCAACCTTAATCCGTAGATCCAACTCAACCAAGATGAAGGTAGAAAGGCATAATCCAAACTGACTCCACCGAAAGCACACCTCAAAGAGGCCCAAGGTTGAATAAAGTTAGTTAGGGAAATAATATATATAAAGTCGAGAAACTCGCATGACTTCAACCTTTTATACGTGTGGGCTGTGGATGACAACATATATAAAGAAGCATAACCATGGTTAGAAACTAAATCACCACTACCAAAGTATAACCTCATGGTTAAGAAATCCAAATTCACCACTACCAAATGAGCTTTACCAAGAAGCTTCTTTCACCGGTCCCTCGGGTTAAACTTATGAGCTTCATGTGCTGGTTCCCTCAAGGCAATGTTCAACCATGACATTGATTCAAATACTTATTATTAATATGTGGCTCGGGATGGCGAAGAAAAGGGACAAATGTTGGAGCGGAGCATGACGACAGTATTTGCCCTTTAGGCTTGCCTTTTTTTGTTCAAGGCCGACGAAATGATAGGTTAGGGGTGCGAGGATAAAGCCCTATGGTACAATACAAGATAAAGGGAAATTTTTGTAGTTTCATCAATATAGATATATCATTATAAATACCCTTTAAAATGTTATTATAACAATGAAAGTTTTAGTTGATGTTCCCGCAAATTTTATCACTATTTGCTACAAGAATCATAACATTTATCAAAAAGGTTATTAAATGGGATACAATTTGAACTTGTTGTTGGACTTGGGTTGGGTCGCCCACGTGGGCTAGACTCAACCCACTTCATATGTTTCCAAGGAAGCCGGTAGGCAGCTTGTTCGAGGAAAATCGCCAATTCACTTCCGCGTAATGCAAATCGCATATGATATATGACCGGTTCTCTCAAAACTAAGATCCGGGCACGTAAAATAAGATAATTGCAATGTAAAATCAAAGAGTGTTTGACCGTGAATCGAATTCAGGCTCTAGTAATTGAGTTACACACTGGAAGCATATCAAGACATATAACGATCCCGTCAAGAGACCGATCAAGAACAACGAAAGAAGCCTCCTGATCCTTTTAGAAACTACAATGGTATAAGGTTACTTTGATATATTGTGATTATTTGTATGTAGTGGCTACAAGAGCACAAATAATTCATTTGGTCACATATAAGAAGAGTGCATTTCATATAAATGGCTCTAACATATAGATTATATGCATCATCGATTGCAAATCTGTGGGCATCATGATGTTCACATGAGTTCTTCATCGAGCAACAAATCCGGGGATGTTACTTGATGGCTCTACCAGATGAATGGGAGCGGCTCGCTGCTTTGAAAACAAAGGTCATAGCCTTTAGACTTTAATACTCTCGCCGAGGATATACGCTTGAGAGGGGAAAGTCGCCAAAGGCTGCGGGCATTCGTCATCGGGAAGAAGTCACAAGGTGTTCGAACCCGCCGCTAGACTGCTCCTGTATGAGGAGTATGAGTCGGTGGGACATAGTGATGATAACTTAGATGACATTGTCGATGATCCCGATTATGTGTACCCGGCATGATCTTATATTTTTTTTTAAGATCATATCAGACATACTCCGTGATACTCCTTTATGATGTACATATTTGGTGCACTTGATACATATTGAATGTTTTTCATTAAAGACATGTTTATTATGTAATTTTTTGATTTAATTACATCGGATGAGCATGAATATTCCGACAAGGAGGTTTTAGGTTGGTAGATTTATGCAATATATATTTACCTAATAACCAAAAATGTTATGCGAGATGTTTAAATTAAATAATAATCAATTATGCCGATAAACTGAACGCGGTAACATTACTTTCACATTGCTGCATGTGTTAAATTATTATTAATTAATTTAGGACATCAGAAAGCAAAACATTATTGTAAATTGAATTGTACAAGATCCTAATTTAAGTAATTATCTCTATATAGTTGAAATGGTCATAACAAAGAGCATTGTCACAACAACCATGAGACAAGTCGATCGAGAAGAATTACGATGAAACAGGCATCGTAAGATTCGTGATCTCCTGAGGAGCAAGACATGTCGGAAACCATTACAATGTGTAATGGCTGAACCTCCAGCAAGGCACTATCGTTTCAACATAGGCGAGACTTGGAAGCCTATCAAGCCTGGCTGCGCGAAGATCGTGGTTGCTCGTATTTTGATGCCGAAAGTAAAGCATGAAAGTATGAGAGGCACCGCTCAAATTGCATTGGGATGTCGTTAAGGTTCAATATGGTGGAACCTCAACAACAAGACTTCGTCAGTTAACCCTCAAGTTTGATGGTTATAAGAAGCGCCATAATGAAACCATGAGGCAGCATCTTACGATCATGTCTAACATGATAAGTGAATTGAGGGCTGCAGGGCATGACATGACCGACTTAGCTGAAGAAGTCCACCCATTCGCTCTCACAGCAATTGGGAACACATGCGTGTTAATCTTACCCATAATGAGAACATAAAACTTTTGATGATGTTGCTCGTCATGTCGAGTCGAGGGAAGATTGTCTTCTCTCTCGAGAGGCCCATAATGAAGCTTATGATCGGAATCCAAATCGCCATGAGGAGCAAAAGGTTTAGACGCAAAATTGGCAGTGTAAGGGTTTCAAAAGGGCAAAAGAGGAGATGAAGCAAGTTCTAGTGGACAAGCGCTAAAGCTGGGAAAACGCGGAACACGCATGAAAAAGCGTAAACAACCGCTTTTAATCGTGCAACCCGGTCGCCGCCGGACGCACTCAGCCAAAGGTATGTTTCGAAACAACCTGCCCCTCTAACTTATATGTTAGTAGTCGCTTAATGCTTGCTGAGACTGTTCCTTTTGATCAGAGATCAAGAAGAATCACCAATGAGTAAGGACCGAATAACTTACAGGAATTTCGCCGACCCTAAAGGTAGTGTGGCATATACAATGGGAATAATAATGCTTCCACCGACGTGCTGGATCAGACCGCAAACTAGAGTTAAGGGGGTGGTCGCACGCCTTTATCTTCACATGATGTGCCAAGTATGCTCCTAAAGTTCACGTAAATCTTGCTTTCGCTCGTCTACTTCAGGAACTGAAGTTTCCAACTTTATATTTAATAAGTGGTTGTGTAAAAGCATTTCGGACCAACGCTTTATTATGGTTCGCTATGTTAGATGGATTTATGGTGTCGACACCACCAATATCAACGAATGACATCATTTCCATTCATGTTGTTGGTAATTCAAATTGCTTCTAATAATGAGAGTGTTTTATGGCATGCTAGATTAGACACGTCAGGCAAGACCGCATTACCTGCTCGAGCAGTGTCTCGAATCACTCAAAGTAGAATTCATGTGAGCATTGCCTAGTCGGAAAAGCAACTAATAGATTACCATTTCGCAAAGCAAGAGAGCCATTAGTCCATTACAGCCTTATCTTGTATTCGCATATCCTGCGGACCACTCGAATGTGAGGGTTAGGCATGGTGCCACTATTTCATCACTTATAGATGATTTCACACGTTGGGTCATGTTTATTTGATTTCTCACAAGTCCGACGCATTGACCGCCTGCCGATATACCACCTGCAGAATCACTGGAACGTGAAGATCAAAACACTAAGGACCGACGAGGTCGTGGAATACTTATCCGACCAATTCAAAAGTTTTTTTACGAAAAGGGTATAGTCTGGCAGCATTCATATTCTTTACACCCGCAACAAAAATGGAGTCACAGAAAGAGGAATTAACCCTGTATTGTTAGTCGAAGATGGCGCAAGCTAATTTACCTATCTCCTTCTCCGGGAGATGCATTATTAACTCCAAAACTTACGACTTTAATCGTGTGCCCTTAAATTGCCTCCACCCCATGAATTATGGAACACAAAGCAATAACCTCGACTTAGAAATTATCCTGGGTGTGCAAAATGATATTCATAATACAATTACCACATGGGAAACTTGGTCCTAGGGGGGAAGAAGTGTACTTTCATTAGATACCCTCGAAACAAAATTTGTTTTCATCAGTGAAAAGCTGATGGGAGTGTGACAGAGCTTGAGTCCCGCGGATGTCGCTTTTCTCTTAGAAGGCAGAGGACTTTCAAGAGAAAGGTTACCACCCATTTTCAATTTTGCGAAAATCTAGAAAATGGCGGCCCTACCACAAGAGTGGATTAGAGGACACTCTTAACCCTCCCGAGGAAAGCGGAGCGACATTGTGCCTAATCCCGAATTCCTGGAGCAAGATCATGAGCAATCTCAACCTCGGCCGAAGCATCCGCGTGGAACGATTCCCTGGCCGGCCGATTTGAGAGATCGAGTGGGAAGCATCTGCGATTGCTCCACAGACGAAGAGCCAAAAACAATCACGCAGGATCTATCCGTCCTAAAGCCAAGGAATGGAGTAAAGCTGGAAGAAGAAATGAGCCAATGAGAACTAATCAAGTCCGGGATTCGTCGATCTATCACGTGACTTAAAATCCATCGGAAATAAATGGATTCTCAAAATTAAACGAAAGTGTATGGGTCCATAGAAAGATATAGTCTAACTCGGGTAAAGAAAAGGCTACACACAAGAAGTTAGGAATTGACTATGAAGATACATTCTCACCACAGAATTACTTCACTGTTTCGAACTATACGCATATACGGACTTAGAATTATACCAAATGGATTTAAACTCGCATTTCTCAATGGAGAACTAGATGAAGAAATCTTACGGATCAATCCTTAGGTTTTTGGAATTAAAGGACAAGAGCGCAAAGTTGGGTAAGCTCAAAAGATCCATATATGGTCTCAAGCATCTAGGCAGTTTGAATATCAGTTTCATCAAGCAATCCAAAGGGATGGCTTTACGATGATGGAAGAAGACCATTGCGTGTATTTAAAAATATTCGAGCGATGGTTTTGTAATTTTGTTCTCAGATGTCGATGACATTTTAATAGTCGAAATAACAAAGAGCATTTATTTGGACACTACTAAGAAGTGGTCATTATCAAACTCTGGAAATGAAAGATATGGGAAGGTTAGCCACGTGCTTGGTGTGAAAATCATAAGAGACGAGCTAAAAGGCTTTCTGGTTTATCTCAAGAGACTTACATCAAAAGATGTTGAAGCGCTATCATACGCAAGATACCAAGCCGATGGATACCCCCCGTTGAAAAGTTTGAGCCTAAGTCTTGATATGTGTCCTAAGACCTTAAGAGAAAGAGAAAATGTCCGTGAAAGTACCTTGCGCCGCACTGCCGTAGGTCCGATGGCGTAATGATGTGCACACGCCCCACATGTTAAGCAAGCCAGTTGGCTCGTTAGCCGATTTCAATCAAACCTCGGTCGCGCACCGGATGGCAATAAGAGGATTTTACTGCATTCAAAGGAACTTCGCATCATGCGTTATCAAGGAAGAAGGACGGCGCTCCCGATTGGTTACTCCGGCGTCGATCGGGAGGTGATTTTGATAAGTGCAAATCGACGGATATGCTTTCTTGGCAATGATAGCGCCTATACTATGGAGTAGCAAAAAAGCAATCCTTCGCGGCAGCCTTGTCCACTACGGAGGCCGAATACGCTTGTTCCGCAAAGAACTCAAGATGCAAGCTTGGTTATGAGACTTCGCAGAAGATTTAGAAATTGTCAAAGCAAGATTAGAGCCTCCGTGGATACCTTTTGCGGACAACATCACGCATCGTCGCTGCCATGATCCAACATCATGGAAAGACCAAACATATCAAGAAAAGATATCACTATATTGAGATGCAATTATCGACAAGGACGCGGGTCCTAAAAATACATTTTTACAAACACATGGTGGCTGACCCACTCACTAAGTTTTCAATAGCTAGGGATGGTCTTGACATAAAGCAAATCCCAGTTTAAGTAATGTAATCGCTGATTAGATGTTTACAGCTTGTTAAGAATCAAATGCTTTTGCATATTATCACCTTTGTTTTATATGATACTGTAAGAGTAGAGCTGTACAATTCATAATAAAGTATGTCGACATTCAAGATTGGCTCATTTCTCACACGAAAGCAATCGCCTTACCACTGTGGCGCGAGCAAAGATGAGATCTATTTGAATTGAGTAGCGCCCGATTAGCTTAATTACGCAGCTGGGAGCGAATTTCCTAATTCAAAGACATTAATTTGAAGTCGCTTCTGGTTAGAACCAAGATGAGGTGTTCTTAAATAGAAGAGCCGACATGAATGTATCCCCACCATTCACACGTGTCTATACAGATAAAAAGCCGAGTATGAAATTAGTCTAGCACTATTAGCAAGGAGAAGAAGAGAATTTCAGGTCTGCTTCCAGGATTTGGTGACAAGGCTACAGACTGTATGGTATATTAATACTTAACGAGAGGAGAGCACAACATACATTCTGTAGGATAAGAAAGAAATGAAAGTTTCGCTTTATAAGCACGATTTACATCGTACGTGGTTAATGACTATCAGAAGTCAAGAATGGATCCCCGCTTCTTCACCGTGTGAGTCCTTAAGAGATCTTGATAGATCTCAACACTTCACCCTTTGCAACTTTGACTATATCATGATGAGATAATAATGTTTGCTACCTTAAGGGTGTGTGCATCCTATGGTCATGGAATGATTCGACATAAAGGCATTCCTAGAAAGCCAGCACGACCAGATCACTGATAAGGAGGCTAAAGAAAGAACATTTTTGGTTTTACATTTTTGCTTGTATTCACAATGAATTGGGTTCCCACCAAGGAGTTTGATACATTTAATACTTGCTTAATGCTTTGATGAATCGAGTATAGAATTCTCAGGGATCGAATAATTCAATTATGTGTAATTCAAAAAATGCTCGGGCATATAAGTACACTTTCTGGATTAATTACATTTTGAGGTTTATGTCTCCAATATGGCCTGTATGGGGTTTCCCTATATCGGGTGCTCCCATTATCTGGGTAACAGTCGCACTGGCCTCTTCACCCGTATGAATGATTTGTAGTGAAAGCATAGTACCCTCCCATCACATTGATTGATATGAGTCCACCCCATTATGGGCGAGCAGAGATAGGGTCTGCACTCACCCCAGCCCCACCTCGCCTCGGGCCTCTTACGGTGCCTCGGCCCGAGCTTGGCTCAGAAGCATACCGCCAAGCTTCGAGCCCCAAATTAGTTTCTCAACGAGCCGAGCCCTCGAGCCCGAAATTCCGAGCCCCGAGCCCGAGCCCGAGCCCGAGCCAGCCCAAACGAGCTCTTATCATAAACGAGACGCCGCTTAGCATTTTTTATTATTATAATATCGCGGCAAACGACGGGTCAAGCCAGACCGCAATATATGGAAAAACCCTAAACTACAAAGTCGCCACTGGTCTCACCTGATTCACTCTCCCATCGCGTCCTCCCTAGGATTCGCCAAGAACCTCCGACCGGATCGCCGGCCCCGCTTATCCACCCCGGTCATCCCCTAACTTCCTTCTCCCGACACGCGACGCCGGTCGACTACATCTCGACCCAATCGACCACACTCCGCCCGACACGCGCGACGCCGATCAGATCTCAACCCTTTTCTCCCTTTACGCGACGACGCCGATCGGCACATCACGAATTTATCTGGCCCATTTTCGCCGAATCTCCGCTACAAATACATCATTCAATATTCGATTCAAGATTTTCAATAAAGGTGGGTGCCTCTCTTATTCTCTTCCCTCTTTCTCATTTCTTTTCCCTTTTCTTTGAGGGAATTTTGGGATTAATTGAATATTTCCATCTTCCTTCCCGTTAGAGAATGGCCCACTAGACCAACTTCAAGTTATGGATTCAAATTGATTTTTGATTTCCCCTTTGCAGTATAATATCCCATTTACTTATTTGTGACACATTTTTCTCACATTTGAAAAACAAACCTCTCGACCTCTCAACTATAACTGTGGAATCTATAAATTTTGACTTCGCAACGTATTGGCTACCCAATGTGGGAGATGGGTTACACTTATTATTTCTCGTATTTTCTCGGAGATCCTTCTAAAATTGCTTCTATATTTACTTGAAACTTAAGTCGAGAAGTGAAGGGTACAACTCCATGACTATTTGAAACAAAGAAGTCTTCAGCAAAATGAGGAAAAAAGAACCCATCCGAGATCACATCAAGCATTTTCTAGAGGAAAATCTCAACCACGGTCCAATGTGGCTACGATGATTTCATAATTGTCTTTTCCCTGGTTATTTTTTCCCTGAATACGGTCCTTATCCCTATCCCGTGCCCAAATCTCAAGGTTTCCCCATAAATTTTATCCTCTTCTCTTCGTACAATGGGATGCATTAGAGACAACTTGTTTTGTTTCCAGGGGAAAAACTCAGAGGGAAATAAAGAGTAAAAAAAGAGAAAAATGTCAAAATGTTACCACTAAAGTGAAGACCTAGAAACTGAACATGTTCACCGACTATATATAGTCATATGCCTACAAATTATGTCATAAACATTAGAGTAGAACTTGTAATGGTGTAGCTTGTGCAACGCTATAAATAGTTGTAAAATATATTCAATTTTCCTTCCAACCAAAAATATGTTTTTGAATTTCCTGTGGTGACTTTTGTTCAATCCTCTTCTTAATGGGAATCAAGAGAACCTCACCCAATCAAGCTTCTACTACAGGCTCAACCTTGCTCCGGACTTATTTCACTGGCTGCTCTGCACTTTGTAGAATTTAATCTTCAGTCCATGTCACCCATGGCCAAGAAACACTCCAGAGCCGAGACACAGATCAAATACGTTTGTCTCTAATTCTTTTGTTCTTCACATTGGTAGCATTTTATATCCATACTTAATAACAAAATTTTGCAATTTCTTACGCAGTTAGAGTTAACTTATCTTGTAAGTGTATGCTCAAGTCAAGATAGTGTAAGTACTCTCGTGGTCGGGTGTCAAGTATATGGAGCCTTGCACAAAGACCCTCGCAAAATCATTAAACTATCAGCCATCTTCACGGAAGAAAAGATCATTATTGCTTATATCTCTCGGGTACCGCCTTCGCTGGTTCAAGAATGTCGCTCTCAAGTAGCTTCGAATAAGCCATGTGATGATGAGGAAAATGTTCAACTTTCGTGCTGTTTTAGTTTCTATAATTTTCCAATCGTGATGCTATACGTGCCGCAACTGGGCGGATTTGGCCTCCAATCTCCTCGTGGTGCCACGCACCAATCGGTGTGGTTTCTCACTCAAGTAGATCATGAGCTCCTTCAAAATCATAGGTTTGATACTCGCTGGCCTAACTCTGAGGCTTCGACATTGTTCTCTATTCTCAATGGTAAATTGACTTCCTTTCGACTCATTCCATCCCCTAATTTGCTTCTCTAGGGTTATATCTGTGAGTTCCTAAATTTTATACATATTTGGATGAATAGGGAGGCACTATGGAGCGGGCTAAGTGTGTGAGCTTCAATGGGTGGGCAATGAAGAAAAAGGGCCGGGCCGTGTCCATGTTCAACCCTATTGGAATTTCATCTCCGTGGGAATCCTCGCTTGACCCTAGGAGAGTCCATTGAAGGTGCACACATATATATACATAAACGGGTTTTGCATAAAATTCCTTCTGCTGCACTAATCACTAGTCAATGGTTAATTGTCAGCATGTACACCATGCGATGTGCCCTCATGTTCACCCGCCGTCGCGCGCGGGCTAAAGGGAAAGAAGGACGGCGTGGTCGAGATCTTGAGCCGGAAAATGATGCGGTATACAAGCCTCTATCGGGTTAGAATTTTTGTCACTTTGTCACCCCAACCCTCGCGTTTCATCACGCTATCGTTGGATTAAGAAATGAACCGAAAACTTTAACTTTGTGTTCAAACTAGACCATACACATGGGTTTCAAAGAGCTGATACGAAAGGTAATCTAAGAACCTTAGTCCTCTTCCCACACATACTGTTTTGAATCTTCAAATACTCTCTCGATTGAAGGAAGTTCAAGTGTTTTGTAAAATATTTCAAATTTCAGATTGGAAAGTCTTAATTTCAGTAAGTAATCAAGAAATGATTGCAAGACTTGTGTGGGGGTGGGGTCAATCAATTGCTCTTATAGGCCATATTATTGCACTTTAAATATTGTCCCATCGACTTTTTTCTTTTGAAAGAAACTACAGCCACGTTTATTAAAATGCATATCTTATGACTACATCAGAAGCATATGGAAATAATTGTGTGCAAGATTTGGTTTTTTTTTTATTATTATGATTTTGCCTACACATTTTACTACTCAATTTATGATATATTATTTTATTTCCTAAATGAGATTTTTTTACTTTTATTCACTTTGTTATTATATCATCAGAAGTACTATGTTTTCTTTATATGATTTGTAGATCTCCAATACTAACTCTTTCCACCCTTTTCACGCCTAATAAGGCCTTAAGGGCTTTAAAATTACAATTTGGAATTTCAAGTTTGAAAAATAATATGTTTTGATTTATGATAGTAAACCAAAACTTAATAATTAATTATTTAGCTTTAAAGTATTTAACGATGAGTCAAAATCAATCTTTTCAAATTCCGCTTATTACAATCCTTTTAATTAGGGTCGCCAAAGTTTGAAAGTTCTTTAGGTCAGAAAGGAATGAATGAATTTTGAGTTTGCATGCAAAATTTATGTTGACTTATATAATCTATTTAATAAATAGATAAATTTTTACTAAATTTATATTAAATATAGTTAAGTGATTATATATGTTTTAAAATTATTTACTTTTTTAAATAAAGTGTATTACCTGAGTCATGTGTATATATATATATATATATATATATATATATATATAATTTACATAACATGAAGTTATGATTATATATGTTTTTAAATTATTTACTTTTTAAATAAGCAATTATAATTCTTACATAACATTTATATGATTCATATATGTTTTTAAATTATTTACTTTTTTAAATAACAAGCAACACTGAGTTTATGTATGTATATATATATATATATATATATATATATATATATATATATATATATATATATATATATATATATAAGTTAAAGATTAATGACCCTAAATAATACTCAAATTGGTAATCATTGTAGAAAGTAAACTCATTTTTCTTCGAGTAGCCGCCTTCTCTCCTTTCTCATTTTTCTCTCAGAGCCTATTTTCCTTTCCTCAAGCAAGAAAGGGTAATTTCTCTGTTATATACGCCTTATCCCCTGTGATTTTAATGGTTACATAATAGGATTTGCTTCATTCCACTCTTATGCTTGGTAAGTTAAAAAAAAAGGTCAACCCAAAAATATTATTTGATCGGGTGCAGCCTCGCACAAGCCTCTAAGTTCCTAAGCCGATTTGTTTCAATGCTTGAGCCTAAAAAGTCGGTGGCTCTGGCGCCCAGAGCCCTGGCTTTAAAATACAAATGTGCCCTGCATCAACGTTCAAAGCTCCTACTTATCACTGCTTATTAACTAGCTGGAGATGTCGGATCATCGGTCGCCCACTAGACTCAACCCGTCTCATACGCTTACTTGCTCGGCGCGCTTGTCTCTTTAGAACCTGTCAATCGTCACGTATTACTAAACGCATATGAAATATATGGAGATCGGTTCTCGTAAAAACGAAGATCCGAAGAAATGTAAAATAAGATATTTGCAAAGAAAATCAAAGAGGTTTCGGATCGAATCACTCCAGCTTCAAGAATTTGAGAGTTATACATCAAGCATCACATATATAACGATCCTGTCAAGTTTTTCGTAGACCGATCGTAGAACAACGGTGTAAAGGCGTTTTGATCCTTAGAAACTACACTTGCAAACAAAATGAATCCAAAATCACGTGCTTAAAAGGAGAACGTTAATGTTGGTCAAACAACATTTATAGACCAACTTTCTGGTTAGGAGAGTGTCTTTGAATGTTTTTTTTTTTTTTTTTTTTGAGAAGTAGGAGAATGTTAATGTTGGTCAGGATATATTTATAACTTTGGACTTAGATGCGGATGCTTTACACGAGAGGGAACTACATTTTTATCTCGATCTCTACAATTTCTGGTCACCGATTTTATCCTTTTCTGCTGCTTCACCGACTTTATCTTAGAATCAACAGATTATTCTTGAATCTCAATTATTTGGCCACACTTTATATTCTTTTCTCAGCTCTCTTCAGGCAAAATTCTATCTGCCACACTTTCAATGCGTCTGACAGAGAGATGATATGAGAATATTTCCTTCCAGAGACTCAAGATTATCTGGAACCATATTTTAATGGGAGCTCCATTTCCGCCTGGCATGGAACTGTCAATAATTTCGAGATTTCTACAAGTATGAATAGGATCTAATCACGACGACCAAATAGAAAAAGAATCAAATATCTTCTAACTTATTCTTCTTCTTTCCTTTGTTTTTACACTGAGAAAGAATGTATCTATCATTCCCTGCAAATAGACAGCATTGCCTCAAAGAAAACCTGTCTCGGTATGTGCAACAAAGCCTAGCTCCAGCTAAGGCAGATTTTCATCTTAAGGAGAATCACAAAATTAAGGCTAAGAGACTTAGATATGAGGTCTATTTGGTGATACTTCTTGGCATACCAAGAAGCAACAGAAACAGCAACTTGTTAGGTACATTCATTAAGGAAATGGCACTGGGAAGGGAGATCATCAACATCTCTTGAATGTTGGGAGAGAAGGGTTTGCCATGCTGGATGAGTTCTTTGGGCCTGAAGGTCTCCCTCCTCCTCCCTCCCTCCTTTCAAGGTCTCAGCGCCTAACGCACTCCGGCACCCCATGTTCAGAACCGCCATGTTTCTCCACCTGTGCAGGCTGTGCTCAACTGCCTGAGGCTGCTGAAATATATGGGGAGCTTGTGTTTTTAGACTACCGGAAGAGAAACAGTCTGATCTGCAAGGTCTGGCTATTAATTTGTTAGGTTCCTCTATAGGCATGGTATAACCCAACTCAAACATAGTCCTGTCTGGTCGTCCCATTATAAGAATTATAATAGTGATGGATCAGCTCAGACTTGCCATTATGAATATGCCAGGCTTCGCTTCAGCTGTACAATCTATGTTGTAAGAATACCAGCACTTGTATCTTCTAGCTCCTTAGTAAATGTGACTATGGCCCTACTGGTCATCCAGGTATTTTCTTCCTTTATTACTTTCCAACCTATTTTCTGTCCTTACTACTTCTCCTGATTCCAAACTGAGGTTTAGTGTGTGTATTGATAAGTATATGATTTTTTAGTACAATTCTAACTAAAGGCAGGTTAATTCAGAACTAACATAATGGAGGACTGGATCAACCATGGATTTTGGTTTTGGAGCGTAGAGTTCAGTTAGTTTTGGTTAGTTGACAGCCTTGAGTGGCAGGATGCTTGGACAAATGCATTTATCATAAATATATAAATGATTAAAAGATGATAAAACATAAAAGAAAACGGATCTTGTTGTTTCTAGAAAAAACCCAGTATTGTCTTAATCTCGAGACTAACTATAGGCCACGAGAACCTCTCACAAACAGCTATGGTTCACCAGAAAGAATTTGGTGGTGATTAGAATTTAGAAGAATGGGAAATAGATATCAGTTATGACTCTCAATCTTATATGGAGGAGGGAATACACACAGCATCACTAAATTTAGGCAAGAAAAACCCAAAAAACAAACTATCTTTCAGATTTAGACCTCCCATAGACAGCATTATCGGTAGGTATTTGCTTTCAGCATAATAAAAGAAAAGCAGGCATGCGGTGAGCAACAACAGAAAGAGAACTCGCCCTCCACATTAGAAAAAGGCCTTCTGTGGTGGGGGACAAGAAACAAACACCTCCGAAATGAGATTTGGGAGCTGAAAGAATGGCCATTATTGCTGTGCAAATAACCTTCTATTTGTTCCTTCTCGTTTCTGTCTCCCGTAGCTAATGCTCGCTTCCATCCCGTGAGTTGTCCTAAAACAGGCGAAGGCTGCTTCATGCCCGTCCTCTGAGAAACAATATTTAACGCTCTATAGTGAAGAAATGCAGAGCCTATATTAAAACCAAGTAATTACAAGTACAATAGAATTTATGGCTAGCTATGCCAACCCTAGAAATTAAATTACAATCCTAGGAAAATACAAATTATAATCCTAGGAAATTACAAAATAAAATATAATAACATAATAATCCAACATCCCCTCAAACCTTGGTGGTTGAAGAGAAACCATTATGAGTTTGGAAGCTGGGTGTCTAAAAGTTCCTAAAGGAAGTGTCCTGCAAGATATCGCCTAACTCGATCTTTAGAGAGAAACAAATCTCTTGAAGTGAGTATCCCGCGTAAAGAATATTGAGGAGCGAAGTTCGAAATTTGCAAACATTGGAAATGCATAAGGCCGTGTAGAGACATTACCAAGATGAGAGACATACATGCATGGAGAAACCATTTGCAAAGCATATGGTAGCGAGAAAAGTAGAAGTGTGAAGGTACAACATCGAGAAGAAGTCATATGATCGCAGCCAGCATAATCGCGCTTCATGTAGGAGAAGCGACTCGATATCGTGAGAAAGAGCGCAGCGTCGATGCATCGTTAGAAGATGGAAGAGAACCTAATTAACCATTCAGACCAAGCATAGAGAGATGAGGCAAGACCAAACTTGAATGGGAGTCCATAAATTATAATTCAGACTGACAAAGTAAAGTAGTTGTTCTAAAGAATACACCGACGAGTGCAACACAAGTTTCAACATAATGACTCATGGAGTACATAAACTCGCAGATAAAAAGAGATCGTTATGTCGTCGACATTATTCCCTAAGTTGAAAACAGAGAGGTAGTGAAGGAACTGAGCAGAGGGAAAAACAAGAGTAATGGGGCCTACGAATAAATCATTTTAAAGTAGTAAGAATATGACCGATAGACATGGGTTTAGCTTGTAGAAGACTAGGGTCTCATTATCAACGAATAGCTTTTCAGGAGACTGTCGTAAAGGATCCCGATGGAGAATATACCTCTCGGGTTAATTCAAACTCATTACCAAGCCCCATTAAAACGAAATGGCCCTCGTTTACTTCGTGAACATAAACCAATTCTGGTGTCACTGGTAATTGAGAGAATTGTCTGGAGATGCAATTAATTGATCCCAAATAGATTTCAACCGTACAGGGATATACTTGATTCGCTCACCTCGGTTCTCTGGATGAATTTGACAGTTCGGGTGTGGGCCTTGAAGTCATACACCACTGGTCCAAGCAAAGACATAATTTGTGCAACAAGTAAGTCCCAAACTTTCGGCAACATCAATGCTGCCAACCCATCAACAATGGATGGAATAGATGTATTACTAAACCAAGTGATGATCCTGATTAAAGACTTTCCCTAATCCTCAATCCACGCTCGTAGCGTGACTAGTTTTCGTTCACTGTCTTCGAATAGACGCCACCGTGAGAAATAAAGTCACAACTTGCAAATTTCGAGATAACTACGCATGGCTCGAGATCACCGGCAAAATTATCTCCATTGAATAACATGAATCGATTAGAAATCTCACTGTCAATACCCGCATATCAAATTCAAACGAAAAAAATGCATAACAAATATTGAATCGGACGCCAAAATAAGTCACGAATGCACCTCGTCAAATTTTCTACACGTCAACTACTCATTTTAGCAAACACCGCGATGACGTGCAGACAAAGTCAACCCAAAAGTGTTAGCTGCAACCCGTACGAGAAGAAATAAGGATCAACCGTTTTCACCGAAAAAAAAAAAAAAACAAGCGATGGCAAACGATGGTGCTCATCGAAAAATAAGCTAAACTATAATAATGCCTAGACCGAGAGCAAGCATAAAAAATTGAGAACTGTAGCTTCCGATACTATGAAGAAAGACTTTAGTGTTTATATTAAAAACTGTAAATTATAAGTATAAGAGGAGGCCTTATATAGGTTAGGTTATACAACCCTAGGAAAATACAAATTATAATCTTAAGAAATTACAAAATAAATATAACAATCTAATAACCTAACATACAGCATGGTGCAAAACCTGGGGGAAGAAGAAACACTGAGAACAATTCAGCATGATACAATATAAGAACTTTAGTCATCTGGTCATATGTTTCACCTTATTTTTCTTAAGCTACCAAACAAAACTGGAAACTAAAAAAAAAAAAAAAAAGAAAAGAATGTTATTACACTTCCAGTGAGACAAAATGTTTTCTATTCTTTCTTATATCCATATTCATAGAGATAGAATCTTTGTTTCAGATTCTATAGATCGGAGTTTTCTGATCAACAGAGGAACAATATCATTGTTTCTTGTTTAATAAAATAGTAGGAAATCCTTTAATAACATGGATTCTATCAATGTTCTAATCAATTACTTATTTCCGTGAAGAGCTAAAAGATTTACTTGGTTTCTTTTTTATATATGCCTATACTGTTTTTCCTTTATTGATTTGATTCTCATTCATATTTGAAATAAAATAAAAAAGGAAAGAAGCGCCACCATTGCTTACTCTTGAGGTTAGAATATCCTTAGGGGACTTCAATGAATTCTAACCAAAAAGATGGAAAACATTCTCCAATATTCTAGCATTATTCTTAAACCAATTTCTTTCCATTCTATTGAAATGATTCATAATACTAATCCTAAACAAAACAAATCAATTACTAACAATAGTGCCAACTGCATTTCATTTTATGGAGAAAAATGAATTATTCAAGAAATGATTCTTTTATATTTTGAGAAAATGTTAAAAATTCGTAAAATTTTTGATATTGATTTCTATATTTTCTATGTTGAACTAATATATATGAAAATCATTTTCTCAAATTTTTTCTTTTCCTAATATTTCTTCAGGTTCAAAAAATGAAGCCTTAGTATCTTTTCAAACTTGTCATTCTTAAAATATGTCCTACCAGCTTTTATAACATGCTTAGGTAGTATTTCAGAGGTATAATTTGGATTTTTTCATAATTTTTAAATGTGCAAACATGAAAATGGAGAAACCCATAATTTGTAAAAGATAAGCAATGATAAATTGGTAAATTGCCAAATAGGGACCCCAAATGACATAAGAATAAAAGATTGTATGTCAAATTAGGATTTTGTTAAGTTAAATTGTGAATAGAGAAGAGATGGAGGACTAAAGTGTAAATAAAAGGAAAATTTAGATCAAAGGAGAGAAGACCATTTGGTCTCTCATTTTTTGGGAGAGCAAACGAGAGAGAGGAGAAGAAGAGAGGAGAAGAGAAGAAGAAGAGAAAGAAGAGAAGAAAGCCAAGAAAGGTATGGAAGTCAAGTTTTTTTGTATGGAAACTATGATTTTGGTATGGATTTTAGTATGGACACTGATGATGCCTTTTTTCAACCGGACTGGCCGAGTTTCGCCTGGTCGTCAAGGCCTGAGATCTGGCCGTCGCTGGGCTGGTCTCAGCCCGGATGTGACACACCGCTGGCTCATTGCCTCTCGATGTGGCACACCTCTGCAAAGACAAGTAAGAAAGAGAGGGTCGACGGGGGCTTCGCCTGTAGCCGCTCTGATGCCTAAGTCAATTTCTTTATGAGAGAAAAGATAGACTGCTTAGATGGCGAATGTGTTACCTTTCACCGATAGGGTGGCCTGGTATATTTAGTATATGTTTTCCCAGTTGGATGGTGATTAGGATTCTTTCCCATTATACTGATATTGCTTTTATTTCCAGATCGATTTGATTGACAGAAAGCACTTATTTAGAATTATTCCTCTTCTCATTGTGATTCCGCTTGATCCTCAGATGAATCGTTATATCGTGAATTATTTTTATTTTCCTAGTTTCACAGATCATTTGATTTTTGGTAAGGTAATAATGTTATTTGAGATATTCTTATTTCCTTATCGATGGATTTAGTTTGATTTACTGATGTGGGCTTTCTCGATTATCCATAACCAACCTTGGGTCAAGTGATTGGGCCCTCATTCTGGCCAAGGTTTAAGGCCCGCAGCGCTTCAACGGCGCTCTTTCTTTGGTTCGGGCGAGCGGGCCTCAGAGCCCATTTTTCAAACCCTATCGCTTGGCTCCCACCAGGTAATGGCGCGCGGCAGTGGCTGTAACGCCGCACTCTGACGTACTTCCCAGTTCGCGAATGGTTAAAGGCGTTTGATCGCCGCCATACGCCTCGCGCGATAATGATGCGACTTTTTCGTTTTCGCCATCTTCCCACTTTTCAGCTTTCCTTCGCTTTCTCGCTTGCACCTCCTCCTCGTCTCAGGTGCTCTTGACAAACCTCTTTCTTTGTTTCCTCGCCGAGTTCGTACTTCACTTTTCCTTAATTTTCCGACAAATCCTTTTGTGTAGAGTTTTTTTTTTCTCCTCGGGCGTTTTCCCGAGGTAGCTTCTTTTTTATTCTTCGGACCATCAAGGTCCTTATCCCTTTCGGGTCTTTTCGAGCGATACGACAAGGCGCTGGGGTGGTTGGGGTCGTCAAGTTTTGTTTTCATTATTTGCTTTCTCATCATGGGTCCAGTCGCTTCTTTTCTCTCAGATATCGAGGTGACTCTTCAACTATTGCTGCCGCTGACTATTACGCTTTCGACCGTTCTGGCCGGGTCAACTTCGAGATGCCCCAGAGCGCTCCTTCCTCGACAAGGGTATGGTGCGCAGACCTCGACAATATCTCGAGGGTCAAAATACCTAAAATCCGCCATTCGCATGCTTTACCCCCCCGCAGCGCCCACCAAGGTCGGGTCCTCATATGGGGCCAATTATAGACGTTATCGACTCTTTCGCGTCGGCGTGGTCCCCCGGACGCTTTGACCTCCCATGTGGTTTCCGTGCCTTAGATGGTGTGCTTTTCAAGTGGCCTCGATAATGGTTCGAAGCCTCCCTCTCGCATCCCTTCATGGCGGGTTTCAAAGACTTCAACGTCCCTGGCCCTTCTCGCCTCGCCCAATGGTCGGGTATTGTCGTCTACTGTTTTCTTTAGGGACAGGACTCGTGTTCCCAAGATAGCTTGTTCCTTTATCTTTAGCCTTCGAAGGAAAACCTCTCGAGGTTTCCTCATTTTTCCCTTTATCGTTCCTGGCAAGCCTCCTGGTGATTTTCGATCTTCCCTCTTCCCACTGTGCTTTGAAGGGGACGCTACTTCTTTGTTAGCTGGTCGCACCGGGAATATGACCTCGATACACGACACCTCATGCTCGCTGTTTCGACCACCTCATGAATCTCACGTAGCTCGCTTGCACACCTTGCGGCACATTCTATCCTGCATCGGTCCACATGCCTCTCAGCGCCGACCGACATCTTCACGTCAAGATAACGTCATAGCGCCGTGGCGCTGGCCGAAGTGTCCTCCTTGCTCCCACGCTGAGCCGATCAAGTTGACATTCCCGCCCTTCGCCGAGGTCACCGCTTCCGCCGCTACAGGCCTTCACCTCCTTCCACTACGTCTTCTCCCACGGCCCCTCCGCCGCCAAACTCACCAAGGGAGAACTTCTCGGTTTCTGTTTGAGACGTCGGTCCTGGCCCTGCAGTGTGAAACGAAGACCCCGACTCCGCTGAGAAAGGCCTGGCCGGCTTCGCTAAGGTTCCGAAATCGGGCGTTTTCCTTCTTCTCGCCTACCCATGTCCAAAAGTCGGAGTGTGCACCGTCGCCTCCCGGCTCTCGCTCTCCCTCCTCTCTCTCTCTCCCCCCCGAGGCCCTAAAAGTCTCAGTTCGCAGCCCCTCGTTCCGGTCCGCCGCGGTCAAAAGGTCCTGTACGTTGAGCACCGCATACCATGCCCATCACCATCCTGAACCGCCAACAAGAGTATTAGCCACCTTCCCGAGGGCTTTAAGAATCAGAGGAAGGACTCTGACTCCGAACAAGGGAGATGGCGACTCCTTGCGCTCACGCCGAACCGCCGCAGCGCCCTCGGCTCGCTCCATTCTTATGATTCTGATTCAAGAGGTCGAGCGTGCCGTCAGTCGATGAGGCTTTGCCTCTATCCCTCCAAGCGGGTCGCCTCTCGTAGTTCCCCATACCTCGGTCGCGCGGTTCATTCCATTTCGGTTAAGCGACCAAGGCTGATATTGATTCTATGTCGACGCGGGCGTGGCTACCATTTGAAGGGTTTGGCCAAAAGGCAACCAAACTGGCGTCACGCCAAAGCTGCCCCGTTTACAAGGCGTGTGGTGGCTTCCTCACATCTCGAGCGTGCCGAGCCGCGGCTCCGTGCAACGTATGACCAGGAGGTAGTGGCTTAAATCTGATTTGAAGACACCACGCCCAAGACGTGCCGCCGAGGCAGAACACGCGTCCCCCGGCTGCCGTTTCCAGCCCCTCCACCCGGGGCACAGTTTCGCCCGGATGAGTTACTAAGCTGCACAAAATGACTTGCTAGAGGCTAGGGACGGGTCGCTAGCCGCCTAATATGAGCTCAATGGTTAGGATGAGCTTCTCACATCCAAAGGCGAAGCTGGGTGTGGAGTCTAAGGAAGAATCCATAAAGCAATAAAGATGAACTACGCGATAAGACTACGCTACCGATGGGTTTTGCTCCAGAGGCCTCCTCGAGGTCGCAAACCTCGCCGAAACGCCCTCGACCGGTGGAGTGCCGGTGGGCTGCGCTGGGACCTTCATCATCAAAATAACTCGTTGCTCACGGATGCGAAGTTATAGGAAGATTGAGGGATGAGGCTTGTACTCAATGGGCTTCTAGGTGGCTAGCCTCCGCAGGAGTCGCTAATGCCTACCCCATTGACTTCAACTTTGACATCCCCAATGACGACAGGTCGGAGAACCCTCCCCGCTCGACTATTCGAGAACCTGACACCCCCCGAGGCCCACTCCCTTCTTCACCCTCTCGCTCCTCCCCGATGCCCGATTGCCGATGCATATCGATGCTCCTGGTCTTGTTTATTTTGCCAGCCCAGACTCCCAGGGACGTATGTAGCCTTTTCCCAATAAATGCTTTTTTTATCACTGCCTCTACTTTATGCATTCTCGCGATGGTTCTCGCATGAACCCGAATTAATTTCTTGGCTACATTGCTTGAGTCAGCTGCCTATGTTGAGCGTACTCCTCGGGTCAGATGGCTAGGAGGTTGAGCAACAGCCTCGGGACCAGCCGCCTGCCCAAGCCTCGGGCCGTGGCTCATGAGTCAGTGCCGGAGCCACCCGACTTCTGGGGTCACGCTGGGTCTCGTGCAGCGCCGAGCTCGCCAAACCGGGAGCCGCTCGGGCTCCGGCGCCGAGGCTCAGGGCCGAAAGCCCGAGCCGATCCGACCCTAAAATACCGGCTCGCGGTAGAGCAATGAGCTCTGGCCAACCAGCCATTGGCTCCGGCGCCGACCTCATGGCTGAAAAGCCTCGGAGAGCCGACCGAATTTCCTTAGGCTACATGGCCTGGGTGGCAGTAGTTGAGCTCACAACCGCAGCCGCTGGGCTTCGGCGCCGAGGCCTCGCTGGCCGAAAGCCCGAGCCGACCGACTCTTAGGGCCGCATGGCCCGCAGAGTAGTCGAGCCTGCCAAACCGAGCCGGCCGCTCGGCGCCCCTGCGGCCTTGTGGGATGAAAGCCTATCGATCCACTCCTTAGGTCGCATGGCCCTGCGTAGTAGTCGAGCCACAAATCAGCTACCGGGCTTTAGCGCCGAGGCCTCAGGGGCCGAAAAGCCCGGGAGCCGATATGACTCCCAGTTGCATGTCCCGTGTGTAGTAGCCGAGCTCGGCCAACCGAGTTGTCGGGCTCGGGGCACCGAGGGGCCTCAGGCTGAAAAGCCTCGAGATGATCTCGACTTCAGTCGCATGGCCCATGCGTAGTACCAGCTCTGTCAAATCGAGTTGCCATGGCACTGGCCCGACTTACCTTGGAAAGACGCACAGCCCGCACGTGCCGTCTTCATGGAGAATTGGGAAACGACGTTTACTTCCGAAAGTGTCATTCTTATAAATGGCTAAGCTTCACCGCTATGGGGCTTATACTGCGTATCCCGCTCCTTTCGTGTGCTGTAACCCAGATTTGCGCGAAATGAAGCGTCGGCTGATCGTGTTCACGGGGATCCGCCTAAAAGATCCTTTCGTTCGCTCATTTCGACTCATTGTGGAGTTTTGTTTTTCCCTGGAATCTCCCTTTATGGGAGTTATGTTATTCCCTAGTTTCTGCTAAGGAATGCGTCCTGAGAGGGCTATACTTCTGTGTCGCCTCTTCTATTTTTCTGCTTCCTTCTTCCTCTCCTTTCTTCTCTCTCCCTCCTTCATTCTCTCTGCTTCTTCTTCTCTTTCATTCTTTCCTTTCTTCTTTTCTTCCACATCTCATTCTCCCCCTTTTTTTTTCTTTCCTTTCTCTATTTGCAAACTCTTTCCATCCCTTTTTTCTTCTTTCTCCTCTTTTCCACCTCTCTACTCTTTCTTTCTCCTTTTTCCACCCTTCGCTCTTTCTTCCATTTATTTTCATCTCGTTTTCCTTTCCCCTTTCCTTCTTAAGGGGTTTTTTTTTTTTTTTTTTTTTTGAGGAAATTGCTCTCGTATCGTACTTCCAAAAGTGTACCGGATTTGACACTAATGATTGTAATTGCATCGATTGTAACGAGTGTAATTTGGATCAAGAAAAGGAGAGAATTTTCTCTTTTGACTAAGGAACTTTCACATTCCTCGTTGTATGCAATTTTTCCGGTGCCACTGATATATGTTCTGAGATGTTTGAAACGCCTAATAAAATAAATCCGCAGTGCTCAAATCATCATCAAAATTGACAATGCTTCATTTACATTTGCAAACCGAGGCTCCATCGATAAAAACGCTTAAGGTGTTCCGCATTCAAGCATGATGAATTTTTCCTCCGTCCTGAGCTCGCAATTGCCCGGTCCGATGACGCAGATATGATGTAGGGGCCTTCCTGGGCCAGCTCTGGCTTTCCATGCGCCGATTCTTTCCGCTGGCAGGAGCTTCTTCAAGACTAGGTCACCTGGCATGTAGCCCTGTTTGACTTCTTTTGCTATAAATTACCCGCCGTCTTCCTTTGGTAATCTTCGTTGTGCCTAGACTGCTGCGCTTCTTCATCTAAGAGGTCCAAATTAAAGTGAGAGTCAAGCCATTATGTTCCACTGCCGCCAACTCGATCCTCGACCTTAACCCGACTCATTAGGGCTATCGCTTCCGGCTGCCAAAGGCCAGGCGACGTGGCTTCCTGGCTGCTCCCAATCTCGCGCCAGAGTCCCCCGTATATGGCCCATAACACCTCGGGAGGCATTCTACCCACATTTGCCTTTAAGATTCCCCTCTCCACTCGTCTTCAATACGGCCTTAAGGGTTCTCGATGGTGACTTCCTCGCCCGACCATTAGATCACATGTGTGTCGGGATGAGTAATAATTTTTAATTCGAGCTCTATGACAAAATCCCTCGAATCCTTGGCGTTGTCAAATTGCTTTCCATTGTATGATACTGTGGCTCTGGGATACTTCCAAACCTCAGATATGATGGCTCTACTCAACAAATAAAATCACAGATCTTCTGTTTCCGTGATCGTGGCCAAAGGTTCTACTTCTACTCTTTGCGTAAATAATTCATCAAGAACGATGATGAATTTACATTGGCCTTCCAAGGGCGTAGGTGGTCCCCAAAGCATGTCCAAACCCACCCTATGAAAGGTCAGGGCTTGTGATCGATGTCAAGGGCTCGTATGGGAGGCGTGGTCCCGGCGCCCCCGCAAATCCTCATCTCCTCACGCCCACGCGATCTCCCGAGTAGATCGCGGGGCCGCATCCCCATACACCCTGCTAGTGCCCGAGTCTATGTGATTTCCCGCACACACCTCGTACTCCCTTTAGCACATATTCAAGAGTCTTCTTTCCCTAGCCGATGCACTTAAGGATGGGTGTGAAGAAATCCGCTTGTAGCTGCTTCCCTTATGATCGCCAACCCGTGGCCGACCTCGTCCTGATTTTAGCTGCTTCTTTCGTTATCGGGTAGACGCCCGTCTATTATGTAATCCCAAATGGGGTCCATCCAACTCCTGGGCCGACCCACTCGGGGCAACTTCCACTTCACAGATCTATATGCCTCGCAAGTGCATATTCGGACAGGCCGACACCGCTAAGGTCTTCCGTGAGGTTAAAAACGCTAGTTTTGCCAAGGCATCGCTTCGAGTTCTCTCGCTTCTCCTGGGATAAGGTGTCCGACCTAGACCAAAGACTAACTTTTCTAATAAATCACCCAGGCATGTGGATCACTCTTCCGCTGGGCCCTCGTAGGTGTCTTCATTTGTCTTACTACCACTGGAGTCGCCGCACCTCAAGCTCGGTCAATTTCTAGTGCGGAATGGGCGCAGGCCGAGGCCCCGCCAAGACTCTTCCCATATCTGCCTCGCAGCTGGGAGGCTTGGTCCACCTTAGCGCATACTCAATGTCTATCTCTTTCCCTGAAAGTCGCATTAAACCCGCCTCCCGCTCTGCGGCTTTCAGGCCCCTGCCATAAGTTTCCCCCAGACAGCGGTGGGTGGTCGGTCCTGCGTCGGGGAAAAAGCCAGACCTTCACAGGACTCCTTTGTACAGACGCAAATTCCATGGCCCCCGCCTCTCAGCTGAAACATTCGATGGAACTCAAAGCCAAACTTCTATGGGCTCCACCCTCATCAACCTTCCTGTACAGGGTCCGCTTACTTCAACACTCTTGCTTCTCAACGATATTCGGTTGAAACCCTCTACAAAGGAGCTCCGTGGAAAGGCATGAGCTTCTCCAGCCATGTTTACTCGCTACAGAGCGACATCACTCCTCCATCCCCAGACTCTCACGGTTTCCGTGTGAGCACTCCACCGCACAAGAACTGGGGGTGGCCGCACCTGCCTCCTCTGCCTCCCACGCACCCACAACGAGAAGTCTCCATTACACCGCCGCTATAGATAGAGTGCAGCCCCCTCCTCAATGGGGCTTACCGTAACGGGGAAAACCTTTAAATATAATGACCTGTTAAAGAAGCAATCCTTCCCTTGCCGACGCTGACCTCCTTATGCCCGAGGCGGTGCACGGATTGCCGAGCAATACTTTATTTTGTCCGGATTTGCTCTCATTCCTCGATGGTTAACTATAAAGCCTTTGTGAATTTTCCCCTACGATAATTCAAGGCACACTGGCCGATTTAGTTTCATGTTGTACTTCCTCGATCCTGAACGCCCTGCATGATGAGCTATGAGCTTCCAAGAAGCGGTGGATTACCTTTCTACCAAAGATGTCATCTATGCACCCTTTACGGTTGTTCTCATTCTGCTCGGAACATCCCGCTCTCACTCAACTCGTAGGTAGCTCCTCGCATTCTGAGCCCAAAAGGCATCACCGATAACACAGTTCCCCGCCTCTATGACGAACTGAGGTTTTTCTCGCCTAAATCGTGGGTCCATGCCGACCGTCATAGCTGCCAGGAGGCATCCATAAACCGGAGGAGTTCATGGCTCCGCCGCGGCATCTACAATGAGGTCGATCCGCCACAAAGGGAACCGTCGTGGGCATGCTCGCTGATGCTCGCGGCTTCCATGCGTGAGCTCCACTTGCCGCTTGCTTCTTTGACAAGTACGACGCTTCGGCCAACCATTTTTGCATATTCCAATCTCTCCGATTGCTCTCCCGCTGGAGGAGTTTGTCGACCTTCCCCTCGTTGATCGCTACTCGCCCCGGGCGCGGGCCCTCTCTTTGCTTCACCGGCTCAAAGACGGGTCGACTCACCCTATGAGTAACACGCAGGGTCAATTCTCCCGGCCAAAGCCCCACCGTTTCCACCGCACGCCTTTGCTCGTCTCAAAAACGGCAAGAGAGAGTGGCTTCAGGTCTTCCGCAGTCGGGAGCCGATGTAGCGTAGGTGTTTAGGTCGCTATCCACGCATAAACAAACTCTTCTTGTGCTCAGTCCTGAACACCCTCGTCACAAGCATGTCGAGCTCATCCAGAGATGTATGCTTATCGACCGCTTCATGATGCCGAGTAGCATTCCCCGGCCACTGTCGTCTCTCGAACCATCCCCTTTACCGCTTACTGTAGGAAACTGATCGCTTCCAGTGTGTGTTTAAGGAATGGCTTTTATTGCATTGAGAGAGGGTTTGCCTAACAACATATTATAAACAGATGGGGCGTCTACAACGAGGAATCTTGCTGTCGTCGTCGCCTGGCATGGGGGATCTCCCAAGGTGAGTACTAGTTGTATTTAACCCAAGGGTAATACTTTTTCTCCGGAGAATCCTCGCATATGGGTGCTAACGGGTTCCATTTTCCCCCTTCCAATGCCCATCTTGTATCGGCACGAGGCAAAGATGATGCCACGGAACTCGTTATCAACTACGACTGTGATGGATCGCTTTATTTTGGCCGCCAACCGGCCTCTTAATTACTATGTCACATTGGTGTCGGTATCCTCCAGTCTCGAGTCGAGAACATTATGGATATGTCGAGCCGAGGCGCTAACACCTTGTACTTCCGCTATCTCGGCGGACCCCGATGTCGCGCAGATGCGGGGGCCTCCTGCCGCAGCCGATCTCTCCCCTTAAAACCCTCCGAGATCTACGGATTTCCCCAAAGGCTATTGGTGCTGAGTTGATATTTGTCAAGGTGGTGGTGGTGGTCACGGAGCGTAGCTTGGTTCCAGCCCACCCCGTGGGTGGCCGACTTTCATGGCTATGAAGCTACGAGATACCCACGCCAGATTAGATAATTTTATTTCCTTCTGAGTCAGATGCAATCATCCCGTAAGTGTCCTAATCCCTCGTGAAACCGCACATCCGAGTTGTTCGTAGCGGTCTCGACTTCATTTGAGTTGGCCACCCCTCGTGAACCGCTCTCGCTTCGCACTTCTCGCTGAACCCGCGCTACTCGGGCGCGGTCGCTAAGGGGCTGAACCGCTGAGGAGAGTAACGTTGTCATCTTTCGAAGCTGCGTGGACCCGCACGATCTCCCCGGTGTTTCCACGCCTTTCGTGGACCGCTCTCCATCTTTCTTGGAGACCTCTCCCTGCCGCTTTGTCTCGGGGCCCGCCCTCGCCGCTGCCTGTCCTTCCGTTTTTTCTTTATAGGTGGAGGAGCTCCTTCTCGATATGAGAGCTTCTTCTCGCCATTGATGGCCTCTGCGAGCACTTCGCCCATGCTTTCGCTTGGGATTTTTTTGTGAGATGGAAAACATCATCAAAGTTCTCTTCGACTTACTTAATCCAAAGAATGCAATGCAAGATCGCTAACTTTTCATCGTATATTCACCTTCTCGTAGACTCGCATTGAACCTTGAACATGTGACCTCGTGCGTTCTCCTCAGCGAGCTTTCGCTGGCTGATGGTCAATAGATGGTAACTTTGCATGCTGGCTCCAATGAAATGTGAGACGAACGCAATGGATAGCTCTCTGAATGAGGAAATTGAGGAGGGCGGGAGCCTGTTGAACCAAGCCAAGGCTAGGCCTTTAGCTTGAGCAATAAAGCTCTAAGACCTCACGTGGTTCCCGAGCACCGTGCAACTCCATTTGGTTTTGTGGTGTTGAGATGATCGACTGGATCTCGACACCCTCGACAAGCTCCACTTTTTTGTGGTATTCGAATTTGGTCGAAGGAAGTGGAGCACTCCCCCTACTGCGTGGGAATAAAGGATTCTACACCAAGGTGTCCATAGAATCAAGAGCGCGTCCTTTTACCACCTCCTTCACACGGCTGAGCTCTTGCCGGAGGCTCTCAACCTCTCGCTTCCCATGATTGCGCCTCTCCCGCCTTCGGGCTGAGGGTGACGGTAGTCTGCTCCCGACATGCCTCCGATTGTCGCCGCTGCCTCTCTCCGTGGCCAATCGCGTCCATGCCCCTGGCTCGCTGACTCGCTTCTATTTCCTCGGGCCACACTTCGTGAGCGCCGAGATCGTGGTCGCCTTCGCGAGGAGCAGTGGTGACCTTCGAGCTCTCGTCGCGCCTCCTGCGGTGTATCCGGCCGCAGCTGCCTTTGTAATTTCCTCCTATCGCGCATCAGAGGCGGCTTCCACCTCGCTCATGTTGACTTTGCATCACTCTTCAAATGTGCCAGAGGTCACCACCTGCGTCACCCGGTGGATCCTCAGATCTCGGTGGATCGACGCCGCTTCCCGCCAGGTTCGCTGATACCACGCGAATCGAGATTTGGCTTTATTATCAAGGAACTCCGGCTGCTCCCACGTGCATACCGCCAACCGATGATGCCCTTTTTCAACCCTGGATTGGGCTGAGCCGTCAGTGTCGTCGCCTGAGACAGCTACCGCCGGGCCGGCCTCGGCAGTTCGAATGTGACACCGTCGGGGCTTCGGCTGCCTCTCGGATGTGGCACACCTCACAAAGACAAGTAAGAAAAGAGAGGGTTCAGCCAGGGCTTCGCCCGTAGCCGCCTCCGATGCTCTGTCGCTTTCTTTCGAGAAAGAAAGATAGAATGCTTAGAGTGGCTAATGTAAGCCGCTGCACTTTCACCCCATAGGCGGCCTGGTATTTATAGTATATGTTTTCCCATTGGATGGTATTGGGATTCTTCCTATCGGATTCGATATTTCTGCTTCTTTATAGGTATCAGATTTGATTGACATAGCACTTTATTTAGAATTATCCTTCTTCCTCATTGGTGGGATCTGGCTTGATCCGTAGTATGAGCTATTATATCGTGAATTATTTTATTTTCCTTGTTGATGAGATCTAGTTGGATTTGCAGGGTAATGCTATTTCCTGGGATTATTCTATTTCCCTTATCGATGGATTTAGTTTGATTTATATAGGATGGGCTTTCTCTATTATTCATAACCATTTTTTGGGGCTGCAAGTGATTGGCCTCATTCTAGGCTACGTTTGCTGCCCGAAGCCACGGCGCTTTTCTTAAAAATGCATGAGCGCCCGCGAGCCCATTTTTCAAACCTTATCGAAACTATTACGGAAGTACTGTTTTTACGGATTAGTTTGGATTTTGTATGGAAAAAAAAAATCAAACCATAAACCCATTTTTGATGAATTTGGGTCTAAAAGAACCCTACTTAGTATATTGGTGTGTTTTGGACTTGGATTGGTTGATTGTAATCCTTAATTGAGAAATATTTGTATTAAGGAAATATTGGGGTTTTAGGGGAGATATTGTCAAAATTTCTCCAACTTTGGACGGTCATAATTTCTTTGTCCGAACTCCGTTTTGGATGTTCTTGAACTCTATGGAAAGACCTTTGAGTCTAGAATCCATTCATATATAGCTTGATGATATTGGAACTCAAATTAGGTCCAGAAATCACAAAAACAATAGGCCCTGCTAGTTGATCGAGCTAATGCTCAGCGTTTCTCTAATCCTCGACAAAGTATAATTTCTTTGTCCAAACTCGCTTTTGATGTTCTTCGACTCTATGGAAAGATCTTGAGTCTAGAATCAGTTCATATTTATATTGATGATATTGGAACTCAAATTAGTCCATACAAAAAAGTAGGCTCCCGGCTAGTTGCTCGTAGCCATCAAATGTTCATGGAAGCTTCCAACTTCTGACGGTCATAATTTCTTCGTCCGAACTCCGCTTGGATGTTTCGGGATCCTATAGAAACTTTTGAGTGTAGAATCCATCAATATATATCTTGATAATATTGAAACCTCATAAAATTAGGTCAAGTAATCACAAAACAAAGAGGCTCTCGCTGGGTTGCTCATAGCCATTGTTCATGGGGAAGCCTTCTCAACTTCTGACGCACATAATTTCTTCTGCTCCGAACTCGGCTTCTCGATGTTCTTAGACTCTATGAAAGCCCTTTGAGTCTAGAATCTATCCATATAGCTTGATGAAATTGAATGATAGTAAATAGCTCATAAGCATACATGGAAAACTATAGTTATTCATGCCTATAATGAGATATGAAAATGTGTGTATCACGAATAAATGATCAGAATTAACGCATATGATCACCGAATGACAATAATTATTCAAAGAATATGAAATATGTACTAAACATAAAATACACATGGATTGCTCCATTTAGAACCTCGGTAGAGGGATGATGGGCATTTGGTTGTGGAAACAAATTTTTAAAAATATACGATCATTGCCCCGCTGGGTCATTATACGCTGGGGCCCTTATAGTTTCTTTTATCCACTTCTAAGGTTTATGCAGGCATGAAATATAAAACAAATGACTTGAATATGACATATGAAATGATATGATATGATATGATAAGATAAGTATAGCACCGTTATGCGATGACAAGTATATTGTGACAAGAACATGAAGCAAAGTGTAAAATGATAAGAAATGAAACATGTTATGATAAGTAAATATGAAATATGTATAAGCATGTTTAAATGATATGATATGATAGATGTGTATGCATATGTATAGAAGTGTGATGACCCTTATTAGAGGTCATCCATATGTATTAATTTCCACTAAGCTATAAGTTTAGCACGGGTGTTTCATCCGTGTAGGTACAGTATAAGCAAAAACGAGAAGTTCGGACACTCCACATCAGCAACCAAGACCAACACACTACTAGGTGCCCACTAAAGACCTTTGGTCTATTTTTGTATATGTTTTGTTTTTGTAAATAATGTAAATATTATAAATGTTGAACACTTCCATATGGAGCTCAGAGCATATTTTGTAATCACATACAAAATATAATACAAGTTAAATGTTTAACATTATATGAATGAACAAACTTAAAGGTTATAAGTTTATAAAAAAAAAAAAATGACACCCTCGTTTGACACCGTATGCCGAGTTGGGGCCACGTATAACCATAAAAAGATTAATCAACCACTTTTCTTTCTTCTTCTTCATTTTCTTTTCTAACCCATTATTCTTAAAACCAATATCTTTCCATTCTAACCCCTAAGGTTATGTTTTCTAGTCTTAGTGTTTCATATATAATTCACCATGTATATTATTCACACATATCACACAGCATGTTAAGCAAAAAACACGCAACACACAACAATGCATGATCTAGACCCAAGGTATTCCGTGATACCCAAATTCATATCAAGTTGTGCTTATTTCTCATGAATTACCAGGATACCCACATTCGAGCCTTCCCAGGTGATCGCTTACCTAAACTCGATACTGTGGCCAGACGCCCTACCTGGGTCCTGGACAACCCGTCAACCCGACGGAAATTCCTATGGATTTCGGGTGACCCGATACCACACTGTTATGTCCCGTTTATAGAAATCCATATTTTCACAAAAATCATCGGGCATAGTCTCCTTTGTTCGGAGGGCTCTACCTAACATACAACATATATAACAGTATAATCATAACTCATCCAGGGTCTCAATAGAAGTAGTATTGACCCCACATGGTCCATCTGTCCATATCTCCAATATACATCCCTTTACCAGGATCCATTCATTCACATTTAAATCTAAAATATGAAAAATAAAGCTTTCTACCATGCTCTCGTAAGAGTCCAATCACGGCCCTATTACATAATTACATACCCGACTATTTAGATAATAGTCCCAAAAGAATTTAGTAACAATTATTTTTTACAAAATATTTTTACAAAAATGTTACTCAAAAGTAATATCAAGGTCATACATCAGCCTTCTTCATAATGACTACTCTGTCGGAGCATCGGCTCCTCGCACACCCTCTCCCCGTACCGTAAAGGGGGTCTCATGACGGGGTGAGCAATGCCCAGTAGAAAATTTTTCCTACAAGGGCTACTCTCCGTCTAAATGCACATGCAATAACATACATAAAACATCAAATCATATCCCATATAAATAATGCAATCCTATATGAAATGTTCTGTGTCATGCATGAGATGAGACTCCTCATGCCCATAACCCTACTCCAGACCGACTCCCTCACACATGCAATGCCAAGTGTGAAAAACTAGTCATTGGTGTTTCACCCAATGACTTAAACCATTTGACAACCCTTCAATTTTAATTTATCAAATTCGCATGCTTATTCATTTTCAAGCACGCGTCTTTTCTGGGTCATAATTGGTAGATCGATACACGCCTTCCGACATTTTTATAGGCTTTCATGGCCAGTGATCATGTCTAATCAAGATATACCCTGTTGTCTTTCACCCTAGGGTGATCTACCCCATCTTGCTGTCCAAACACACGCATTTCTTATATTTATTATTGTTTTATACCATCGTGAGTCTCGATTTTGGACGTGGTCCCATTTCTGAGCTCACCACACATTCACCAAGAATGGTGAATAACAATACCATGCACCAACACCTGACTCAATGCGATGTGACCGTGCATATGAAATGCAATCATGTCATTTCAAGCGATGTCATGCTACATACACAGTAAGAGTTACATGCACAATAAGAGCTACATGCAACATTTATAAATTTTAGATAATTATATTTCCTACACATAATTTTTATTTATCAAAATTTTCATGTTAATACGTCAAGCAAGTATATATAAACATGATTTTTACACACAACATGTTATTTATTTTTCCAAAAACAACACACAAAATTGCCTAAATCTCGGACCCACATAAACAATGTACCTCTTAGTCCCTTCACGACCATGAACCATTTTTGGTTCCATTCATCAACAAATTTCAGTGATACTGAAAAACTCAACAAAACTCGAAGACATCAGTCCCGGGATTAAAACCAAACCTTAACCTGGGCCCGACTATCTCGAACCACCTCAAAAATTTCCAATATCTGCACCCCCTGGGTCTTGTCCCGGACTGTCTGAAACAAATTCCAAAATTTCTAAAATTTTACACTCGGGTCCCAAAAATTTGAGACTAAAATTTACGGCCTCTCACAGCCTCTAAGAAAAACCCCAAGCATTAAATGGCCTTTAGGCTAAAAATAACCCAAGTAGGACAATTTCCTACCTCTTGAAGTTTGACAAAACCCCTAGATTTTGATACCCACGCGTTGTAAAGTAATAGATTTTCCAATACCTTTCATTGATAGAAGTTCTAAATATATACGTAGTGATTGGAGAGTCTGACCTTAGTAAACATGTTAATGGTAAGGCTAAAATTAAGCTACTGCTACAATTACATAAAGTTGGTCAACTAAGGTTAAAATTAAGCTATCACATAATTACATATTCAAATATAGAATTAATGATGTAACATGATTTTAGGCTGTGACATGTGCTTCCCTTTATACGCCCGCAAGATTGAGCTTCCATCGGCAAGACCAATCTGTTATGTAGCAATTCCATGCACTGTCTTGACAATGGCTTTGTTAACGTACGCCTATCCGTCTTGAGTATGCACATGTTTAACTTGAGGTTCCTTTATGCACTAAGTCACGACAAAGTGAAGGCTCGATTTGAATATGCTCTTTATGCACGAATGATTGACTGGGTTAAAATTGAGATGTGGGGCTCTGAGGTTATCACAAAGCAGCTGGGGAGATTAATTCTGTGACTGGAAATGCTAGTTCCTTGAGAAGAGTGGACAAATCACATTGTCCCTAAGTCGCATTGGCTGGGGCCCGCATTCACCGCTGTGGGATCGTGCAATCCGGGCCGTTGTTTCTTTGAGCTCCAAGAAATGGGATTAGAGCCCAAAAAACTTATATATAGCAGAGAGGCTGGACGGCGGTCATCCATTTCCACCAATCGGCATTGGAGCATGTTCTAATATGGGAAGGCCAACTTTTGTGGATCTCGAATACCATAAAAATGGTTTACTTTTGCTAGCCAGAAGCCTTTTGTTGCCGTCTGATTCAGAAGCTGGCTTGTGCATAAATCAGAAAGTTTGTTGACCTGCAAATGAGATGCTCGACGTGTCAAGGATAGGTATTGAAGGCGGCCAATTATTCTACTAAACTCGAAATCGCCCACAAGAAGAAGCATGAATCAATTGAAGGGATTGAGTCAGAGAGAGAGGGTCGAGATATCTTTAGCACCACTCATACTTGTGTTGGCTAAAAGGTCACGAACATATACTATGTTGCAGAGAAATAATCCAGCCCAAGTAGGAATTACTCAATCCCCAAGAAGAAAATGAAGAGAACCCATATCCTGAGAGAAAACATATCACCCACCGCTATCAATATCACACGAGAATTGAATTATTTCCGGTAATAACAAGATCATCAACATAAACCAGAAAATAACAAAGATTGGAGCCTTGACTGTAAATGAAGAGGGAGGAGTCGGCCTTGGAACTGTGAAAACCCAACTAAAGAATGGCATTTTTGAGTGTTGTGTACCAAGCCCGTGGAGCTTGTTTAAGCCCGTAAATCGCCTTTTTTAACCTGCAAACATGGTTAGGTTTGGACAAGTCCTTGAACCCTGGGGGTTGTGCCATAAAAACAGTCTCAATTAATGCACCATTTAGAAAGGCATTGTTGACATCCATTTGCCTCAAATCCCACCCTTTCATGACAAAGAATAGATGCATTTAATAGAAGCTGCCGGTTTGACCACGTGGCTAAAGGTTTCTTTGTAATCAATACTGTGGCTGATCATAACCTCCTTAGCAACTAGACGGCTTTGAATCCGGCCCACCTGATCCATCAAAGATGCCTTTTTACTGTAAGACCCATTTGATGTACCACCCGTACGCTGAGGGTGGTAAAATCCAGGTCCCAAGTCCCATGTTTCATTGTGAGCAAAGGAGCTCGTGGACATGGCCTCACGCCTGAGGTCGAGAAATGGCTCGCTCACAATCGCCGCTCAATGGGTTTGGGAAGAGGATGCTCGGACACCGGTGATGGATCCGTTTGGTTTGAAGATTTGGTTCATTGATCTCGTGGGTCATGTTATGAGTGCATTGGGGAGGAGCATCGATCATTGGGAGGGCTGCAACCAAAGATGAGGAGGAAAATCTGGACCGAGATGGATATCTGGAGTAGGAATAGGAGAGTGGGATGGAAGATTTAAGAGACAAGTAGTCCTAGTATCATCTAAAGGAGGAGTCGGATGAGATGGGGGGTGATTTATAAAAGGCAAGGAATCATGAAGTAAAGAACCAGAGGGTCCGAAAGTACCTGAGGAAGTCGCGACAATGGCAGGTGAACCTTCCGAAGGTTGCAATGACGTTGGTGCGTCGGGCGCCAGTGATGACGGCATTGCGAACTGGTGGGCACCGAAAAAGAGAGGAAGAAATGGGGAAGGGTCTGGAGGTTTCTGGGTTAGCACGGAAGACCCGTGTTGAGAGAGGCTGGATTGATCTTGGGTTTCATCAAACAGCACGTGCCGAGAGAAGAGAAATTTTTTTGTTTGAGGTTCAAGACACTTGTATGCATTTTGAGTTGGTGAATAGCCGAGAAAAAGACAGGTTTTGGATTTGGGCTGCATTTTTTATTTGAGTTATAGGGCCGCAGAGAGGATAACAAATGCATCCAAAATTTTTTAATTTCAAATAATTTGCAGCCGACCAAAAGGACTTCAAAAGGTGATTTTTCCTGAAGAAGAGGTGTGGGCTGTCTGTTTATGAGGTAGGAAGCTGTTTGAAAGGCATAAGGCCAATCAAAGAAATCAAGATGGGCATCATGAAGGAGTGTAAGGCCTGTTTCAATGAGATGACGATGATGACGTTCAAAGACACCATTTTGTTGTGGTGTGTGGGGAGCAGTAGTGTAGTGAGTTATGCCATGAAGTATGAGATATGATTTTAAAGCAATAAACTCACCACCATTGTCGGAGTATAGTGTTTTGATTGATTTTTGAAAGCGGGTTTCAACAAACCGTTAGAAATGTGGAAAATTTTTAGAAACACCGAATTTAGTGACCATTGGATAAAACCATATATATTTTGTATAATGATCAACAAAAATAAGGTAATATCTTGATCCATCAATTCCAAATATAATTGTAGCAGACCCCACACACGTTGTAAATAAGTTCAGCGGGCTCATGACTTTGGAGACTATTGATACTAAAGTGTTGTTGATGAGCTTTTGTTGATAAAACATGAATGACATAGTGAAGACAAAGTTTTAGCTCGATGAAATAGAAAGAAAATTTTTAACAAGATGATGGACAATTTTAATAGAAGTTGACGCCCAAGACGCCAGGCTATCCATCAATAGAAGTCCGTTTCATGCACATTAGCAACCTTTATGCTACTATTGATTCCGTGAAGGTGTAGATGTCATTGTTACATGCTTCTTTTAGTAGAATCGCCTAGATCTTTGTCCTTATAAGAAAATAAAAAGGATGAAATTCAACAAAGACATTATTTTGTTCGTGAGATGATGAACGGAAATTAAATTTTTGCAAAGGTTTGGAACACAAAGAGTATCACGCAATGTGCCCGGTAAGGAGAGTGCAAAGCCAAAGAACCACATGAGACCGCTAAACCTCGAGCCATCACCGAGAATTACGTTGCTCAGATCATATTCGGAATGAATAGATAAATTGGAAAGATCACCCGTGATATTATGAGAAGCAGCCGAATCAAGTAGCCAATTTTATCCCTTCCATTAGATGCGGTAGCACAATTTATCGAAACATTATGAGAATGGAATTGAGGACAGGACTTGGCAATGTGGCCCAACTGATCACAGAGTTGGCATTTGGGTTGGTAACGCCGATTGGAATAATTAGGCCTCCCAGAGATGTTATTGGAGCGACGACCATCACGTTGGGCTCCACAGTTTCTCGCTTAAGCCGAACCTAGAGGCCCACGAGCGCAATCATGTTTCAAGGACCACGATTAACTCCCCTTAGTGCGTAATGCTTCATTTTCGCGGTCGTGGGCATAAACAACCGGGCTGGTCGTGGTCGCGGCTTCCAAGCGCCGATACGCGATCATGTCCAACCGTATGTCGCAACTCCTCAAAGGCCAATGACGATTCTCGCCTCATCAGCACTACGATCTCCTCAAAATCTAGACCTAAGCCATTCAACATACAAGAGTTAGGCCTGTCATCCAAAATTGACGATCAACAATGGCTATTTCATCACCCAAGGCCTTCACAAAGATGAAGGTATTCCCGTGATCAATCGAGTTCCACCGGATTAAGGTGTGAGTTCCTTCCCTTTAACCGCATAGCCAGAGTTCCTGGACTTGCCAGTACATAAATTTCTTTTTAGCTTTGTCCAAGAGTCATGAGAGGTCTGTGCAGTAGCAATAAGTGGGGTGATGGAGGGAGATGTAGATGCTAAAATAGCACTTAGGATAAGTTTATCCTGGCGAACCCAGTGGGTCTTGCGCAGCTCATTAGCGGCGGTACCAGCAGAAGAGGGACACCGAAAGGTGCCTTAGACATAGTTGAGTAAATCGTAACCAATGAGGAGTGTTTCGAATTGAGCACGCCATTAAGGAAAGGTGGTGGGAGTTAACTTTTCATTGATTTGGGCAGTGATGTTGAGTGCAATGAGTGATTTATTTGCTACTTTAAGGAGGTCAGTGGATTAAAGTTCGGGGATTTTGATCTGGAGGAGGAAGACATGGACTTGGATCGGTGACTCGTTAGGAGATCCAGGCTCGATACCATGTAAAGTAATAGATTTTCCGATAATCTTTCATTGATAAAGCCCAATATATACGTAGTGATTGAGAGTCTAATTTAGTAAACATGTGTTAATGGTAAGGCTAAAATTAAGCTAATTGCTACAATTACATAAAGTTGGTCAACTAAGAAGGCTAAAATTGCTACTCATACAATTACATTCAAATATAGAATTAATGACTATTCATGATTTGAGGCTAGACATGTGCTTCCCTTATACGCGTAGCCCTTGTTGCGTGGATCAACTTTACCTCTTGCTCCGATAAAAACTCACGACCCGATTTCTGTAGATCTTGGAGATAAGTTTCTTTCTCTACTTTTCATTTCTCTCTCCGCCTCACTGTCAAGCTCCCGTTTTTTTTCCATTTCCTTTTTTGACTTTTTCTCATTTCCTTTCTTTTCTTTTCTTTCTTTTTTTTTTATTATTTTCCTTTTTTTCTTTTTTTTTTCTTGTTTTATCTTTCTCATTATTTATTCCACTTGACACTTGGCTTAATGTGAGTCATTCACACAAGTACATCACATGTCATACCATGTGTCACCCGATACTCGATACCTCGAAAAACGTGAAATTCCGACTATCTCGAAATCCGACGAGATAACTAGATTTTGCAAGACGAATTTAACGGTGAAGTCCATTTCGTCATCCGAGATCTAAAAACTTTCCGGTTTTTAACCGAAATTACCGTTTTACCTTTTTTCAGAAAAATTGAATTTTTCTCAAGTTTTACACCTATTCGAACCGGGAGGGACCATAAGAACAGTAAAACTCTACCACAAAATACAATTGCATTCCTAAGACTCGAACTTGAGACTATTGATTAATTTATGAGAGATCTCAATCATCTCATCTGGATATTCGATGGTTGACCTAACAACATATAAAGTTCAACTTGCTGTAGGTTTATGACCTCGAGGGCTTGACTGATGCCTTACAAGAAAGTGTAGAGAAAAAGAAATGTGGTCTCAAAAGAGTATGCCTCACTTTTCACCTCCCCCAACGTCTGGACACCGCAGTTAATGGTCCCAGAACCAGAACCAAAGTATTTTGCCCACCTTCTGATCTAATTGTATATCCTATTTCTCAGAGCTTTTACTGACTTTATAAATCTAGAACCAACAGATTATTCTTACTCTATATTTGGCCATAATACATGTACTTCCTTCCCCTTAGCCTTCGGCTAAGGCAAAAACCACGTTTATTCGCCACATCTTCTCTCCTTCAAGGAGATATATAAGAATCTTTCCAAGACTGAAGATTACATGGAATAATATACGCATCTAATCACTGACGATCCAAAAATAAATCAAACAAATATCTTTGACCCTTTTCCCTTGGATTTACTCATGAGAACACGTGTATACCATTCCTTGAAAATACAAATAGACAGACATTCCGCCACGATTTTTACTGCTCCTCCATGGAAAAGAGATTAACAAGAACTCACTGTGAAAACCTCCTCTATATATAGAAGCCCATCCATGTCAAGGTATTCATACCAAGAAACAAGAAACAGACTGTTTAGTTTAGGTATTCAGGAAATTAATGGCTCGAAAGGGAGATCATCATAATCATATCTCGAATATCGGGGCTGAAGGGTTCGGTCTGTTGGAAGAGTTTTTTCCAAGTAGATATCCTGTTCCTCCAGGGCTTCTGCAGTTCCCGCCACCACAAGGTCATCATAGCCGCCCGGAAGAGGCTGTGCTGAACAACTTTCAGGCTGCTCAAAAGTATGGGGGAATGGTATTTGTGGATAACAACAGAACCAGAAAACCAGGTCAAGTTCGCAAGTAGAGAGAGAGAGAGAAAACAGCAATATCATGACTATGAGGTCGTCTAGCTAGCTTTTAGCATAAGTACTTCCAACTCACTTCTGTATGTATGTGGTGCTTCCTTATCATAATAATAATTATAGTAGTGATGGAGTTCGACTTGTGCTAGCTAGTAGCTGCAGATGTAAATTAGCTTATTATGTTGTAAGAATATGAGCACTTTGTATCTATCTTCTAAGCTCTTAATGATCAGTAATAAAGTACATATGTAACTTGTAGTATTTTGGTATATAAATGTTTGTAGTCATAGTCATATATAGTAAACAGCTCGGCTTGTAATACTCCTCTCGAATTCGACTCAAGAGTTAATCGAGTCGAGTTTTAGTAGTTTGTCGAGTCGAGCTTGAGTTTTTGTTTTTGAAAATTGTTTTTGATAACAGTTTTTAAAAACATAGACCACCATTTTGGTGTTATCTCAAAACTTTACTTGTTCTTTGAATTTATTGTTTTCTATATTCTCTGTGTTTTTTCAAAAAAAAAAAAAAACTAGAAACGAAAAATGTTTTTCTTATTCTCTTTACTTTTGAGAACATAAAACAATTTTAATAAATCGTAAACAAACCGTCCTTAAAGTTTGCCTCCCATAATTTTAATCCTAGCACCGCTCGCATCAAGAATATCGCACTGAAGGAATCAACAATTGCTTAGCCATGTGCCAATCCATTACCAAACTTGGGATTAAGAAAAAAGAAGGTTTAATAAAGAATCAGATTCAGTCATCAGGACTACTGAATCCCAACTTTTTTGTGAAAGATCGGATAGAAGCCAATAAAGTGGGACAGGAAGGAATCATTCAGTCTCATGTGAACTGAATTTCACTAATATTTTACTTATATTAACACTACGTTACATTCTTAAAGAGAAAAGTTCACCATCTTTATTCTCAACATTGTAGAGAGAGAAGATCGTATAAAGATTACTCTAACTGCTTTTCTTGGACAAAATTTAGAGATGCCATGTGGAGAAAGAGGGACCAAAGTGAAGAAGAATCCAAGCAAATGCACATGAGTTCACATGAGTCGTGATGTTAACTGCTGTTACTATATGTTCCAAGTGTTGGATTTTAGTTCCCATATTTTATTTGAGTAATCTAGCTTTTTTCTTTTTGATATTAACTTTTCCATATATACTTAAAAAAATTTAACTTATAATATAAAAATATCAAATTAAGTTCAAATTAAATTCCCATTATACCGTTCTTTCTAACCCCTCTTTCATAAGTAAAGATGAGTGATTTTTTTGTTATTCTTGGCCTAAAATCATTCATCTATATCTTTTTATATCATTTTCTCTCAATTAAGTGGTTCTTCCTCAAAAATCTAGATCTTTTATTTGTTTTTTCATGTTTTTATCGCCGCTCAAGGCGATCGACGATTTGTATCGCCTTAGTATGGCGGTGTATAGGTGACGGGAATCTGCAAAACAGATTCGATCGTGCAGGGCATGCGAAATCAAATCAAAAGACACATGTCGTGTAACTTGAAGTCATAAATGTTCTTAATCATCATGTAATTATCAAACGCGTAGACTTTGAAGAAATTTATCATAAGTATTAACCCGAATGTCAGATCATCCCTATTAGTTTTTATTGAATTTGATTATGTCTCTGAATCAATAAAATTATTTTCCTTTCAAAACAAAAATCCAATTATTCCAACCTTAATCCGTATCCAACTCAAATCAAGATGAAGGTAGAAAGACATAATCCAAATCCGACCCACCGAAAGTACACTCAAAGAGGCCCAAGGTTGGAATAAAGTTAGTTAGGGAAATAATATATAAAGTTGAGGAAACTGTTGGATGACTTCAACCTTTATACGTATACAGGATGACAACATATATAAATTTAGAAGCATAACCATGGTTAGAAATCCAAATTCACCACTACCAAAGCATAACCATGGTTAGAAATCCAAATTCACCACTACCAAATGAGCTACTCAGCAAGCTCCTTCACTGGTCCTGGTTAAAACTCACGAGCTTTCATAAAGCAAGGTTTATTACAGTGTTCAACCATGACATTGATGCAAATACTTATGTTGGAGAGGAGGAATCGGTCTCGGTCTCGGTCTCGGTCTCGGTCTCAGTCTCAGTCTCACAATTTCTGGACACCGTTGTTTATGGATCTTTCCCTCATAACCAAGGTTGGAGTCTACCATATCCGGTCATATATCCTTTTTCTGCTGCTTCACCGACTTCATCTAGAATCAACAGATTATCCTGAATCTCAATTATTTGGCCACACTCTATATATTCTTCTCCTTTCACCTGACTTGTCTAGAATCAACAGATTATTCTGAATCTCACCTATTTGGCCAAATTCCTTATATTATATTCTTCTCCCTAGCCTTCTTCAGGGCAAAAATAATTTATCTACACATCTTCACGTCTGGACAGAGAGAGATGTATGAGAATATTTCCTTCAGAGACTGAAGATTATCTGGAACCATATTTTAATTGGAGCCCATTTCCCGGCCTATGGCATGCTAACAGCTAGAGGGGCAACTGTCAATAATTTTGAAATTTCTAAGTACGAATAGCATCTAATTCACTGAAGACCAAATAGAAAAGAAATCTAATATCTTCTCTAACTTATTATTTCTTCCTTTGTTTCACTGAGAATGCATGTATCTATCATTTCTTGCAAATAGACAGCATTGCCCCTCAGCAAAACCTGTCTCGGTATGTGCAACAAAGCCTAGCCCAGCCATGATTTTCTCTACCCTTTAAGGAGAATCACAAAATTAAGGCTAAGAGACTTAGATCGGTTTTATAAGGAAAATTATTTGGTGATACTTTCATACTAAGAAGCAAATAAGAGAAACAGCAACTTGTTAGGTACATTCATTAAGGAAATGGCATCAAAGGGAGATCATCAACATCTCTTGAATGTTGGGAGAGAAGGGTTTTCTGCGTTGGATGAGTCTCTGGGCCCAGAAGGTTCCTCCTCCTCCTTTTCAAGGTCTTCAGCGACAGCGTCAATTCCCGGCACCCCATGTTCAGAACCGCCATGTTTCTCCACCAAAAGAGGCTGTGCTCAACTGCCTGGAGGCTGCTGAAATATATGGGGGAGCTGTGTTTTTAGACTACCGAAAGAGAAAACCAGCTCCGATTCGCAAGGTCTATTATTAATTTGTTAGGTTCTCTTCTATAGTATGGTATAACTCAACTCAAACATAGTCCTGTCTGTCGTCCTATTATAAGAATTATGGGCCAGCGATGGATCAGCTCGACTTATTATATATGCTAGGTTTCGCTTCAGTCAGAAATAACCTACATATGTTGTAACAACATTACTTACCTTCTCTTAAAGGCTCCTTAGTAATGAGTAATGACTATGTCCCTACTGTCGCTTCTATTTTCTTCCTTATTACTTTCCCAAGTCCTATTTTCTGTCTTTACTACTCTTCTCGATTCCAAGCCGAGGTTTAGTGTGTATTGATAAGTATATGAGTTTAGCACAATTCTAACCAAAAAAAAAGAGGCAAAGCTAATTCCTGTAACTAACATAATGGAGGATTGATCAACCATGGATTTTCTGCCCTTTGGAGTCAGAGGTCTCAGCTAGGTTTTTGTTAGCCGACAAATTCTCGAGCAAACAGGATACTGGATGTGCTCGCATTTTACTATAAATACAGGTCCATTAAAAGACAAGATAAAACATAAAAGAGAAAACGACTTGTTTCTAGAAGAAAAACCAAAGATACCTTAATCTTAGATCATCGTGCCACAAGAACCTCCTACAAACAAATATGGTTTGCAATTTCTGGTAGTGAATTTGGTGGTGATTAGAATTTAGAAGAATAGAAACAGATGATCAATTATACCCCATGATGATGCTTTTTTTTTCAATCTTAACTGAGTCGGGAGCGGTAGGGCCGTTGGGCCTGACCTAGATGGTCGATGGGTTAGGATCGCAGCTTCGGATCGTCTCCGGGCCGGGCGGGGACCGCAAAAAACAAGAAAGAAGGTCGGCGAGTGCCGCCCGTGGCCGCCTCCAATGCCTAAGCCGCTTCCCCTGAAAGATGGACTCTTTAGAGGGCGCATGCGTTGCATATATCTGGTATCGCATGTTTAGTTCTTTGGCGCACTTTCACCGATGGGGTGGCCTTGTATTTATAATAGATGTTCAACCGCTTAGATAGCGACTATGATTTGCTCCTATCGATCGCAGATATTTTTGTTATTATCGGTATCTCATTTGGTAAAGGATATAGAAAGAGCAGCTATTTGGATAATCTTCCTTCTTTATCGGGATCCGATTTGGATTTGCGAATAACATATTATCTACTTCAAATGCCGGTTTGACCTACTGGGTTTGCACCAAAAGGCTTGAATGCTGCAGTGGGCATACCTCTCCTTTGGGGTTTAGCAAATGGGCCTGAATGTTTCGTTGGGCTGGTCTCTTTCTTGGGCCTGGCTAATGGGCCTGTGAGCCTTATTTTTGTACTCCTCATCGCTTGCCCCCTGTTCTCAGGTACCCGCTGCATGGGCAAGGGCCATAACGCATCTCGCTCGTGCACACGTGCCCGCCAGTGGTCGGATTAGCCAGCTTGGTTGTCGTCATTTGTCTTATGATAATGATGACTCCTTCGGTTTTCGCGCCTCATTCTCCCAATTTTCAGCTCTTTTGTTTCTTCGTACATCCTCTCGTCCCGTGCGCCTCGCTCCCCTGACCTTTTCGCTCTTTAGCGAGTTCGAACTTCCTTCTTCTCTTAGTCTTCGTCTTCTGAGCCCTTGCGCGCAGTCTTCTCCGTGTCTTTTCTTCGGGATAGCCTTTTCTCGTTATATTTCCGGGTCCACCGATCTTTATCTTCTGGTCTTTTTCCTAATTTTGATACGACGAGGCGCCAGTGGTCAGGGTTGGTCGAATTTTATTTTCATCATTTATTTTCATCATGGGTCCTGGGTCGTTTTCTTCGCTGTGACGATGGTGACTCTTGCTATTGCCGGTTCTAGACGAACCGCGTGTCTTCGATCGCCGCCGGGTTGAACTCGATGCCCCAGAGGCGCCTCCCTTGGACAAGGGGGTAAGTGAAAAGTGAATCTCGACAAATAACTCGGGGATCACCTAAGATCCATTGCTCAAGATGCTTTTTTAACCGTGGGACTCAGCAACACGTGTCCTTCATATGGGGCCACCTTTGCCAGACGTTATCAGCCTCCCTTCGGCGTTCGGGTGTGGTCCTCGACTGCCACCCTCTATAAAAACTTCGGTGGACAAGGATGGTGTGCCTTTCTCGAAGTGGCCTCTGACAATCCGCCTCGCTTCTCTCGCATCCCTTCCATAAAAGGGGTTTTGCAGCACTTCAATGTCTATCCTTCTCAACTCGCGCCCAATGGTTGGGGTATCTTGGTTGGTTTGTTGGTTTTCTTTAGGGACAGGGGGCTCGGTGTCCCTAGCATAGCCTTGCTCATTCACCTTTTTAGCCCGAAGGAGACATCCGAGGGCTTTCTTTATTTTTCTAGGCGTTTTGGCGCTCCTCTGGTGATTTCCGATCTTCCCTCCTCCCACAGGCTGTGGAAGGGACGCTACTTCTTCGTTAGCGGTCGTAATTGGGAATATGACCCTCTCGACAAAGACGACACTCGGGGTTCCAGCTGGCTGACCACCTCAACCCGTGGAGTGTTCGCCTGCTGCTGGCGATTTGTGCGTATCACCGGTATCTCCGATTATGCATCGCTTCACATGTTTCGTGTGCCTGATTGATCTCACACAAGATAACGCCATGGCGCTGGCGCTAAATAATGTCCTTCTCTCGCCCTACTGAGTCGATCAAGTCGGATGTTCCCGGTCCTTCGAGTCTGGTGGCTCACTCGCTCCGCCGCTCCGAGGCCTTCGCTCCTTCCATTATGAAAGTCCCTCCCGTTGGGCCCTCGCCGCCAAGCTTCACTAGGGGAACCGTCGTCCGCCTGGATGCAGGTCCCGGGTTCCGGAGCCGGGAAACGAAAAACCCTGACCGCTGAGAAAGATGGGCCGACTTTGGTCAAAGTTCCGAAGTTAGGGGCATCTTCATCTTCTTCGTCTACTGGTGTTCAGAAATCGGAACGGGTGCAGTCGCCTCTGATTAAGGCTCCTATAGTCTTGAGTTCGCGGTCCCATTCTGGGTCTGCTGCTGAGGCGGAAGGTCCCTCGGGTGGGGTCGTTGAGCAGCCTTTGATGGTCGCGCCCATCACATTCTGGAACCCGCCGACGAAGAGGGTTAGGTCACCTTCTCGAAGGGCGGAAGAGGCAAGGAGGACAGATCCGAAATCCAAAATTGGCGGTGACGAGGACTCTTTACTTCACAATGCTGAACTCGTGGCGCGTGAGAGCAGCTCGGCCCATTCTTGGCGACTCGCCCAGCTTCCACAAGGCCGCTCGCCGATGAGGCTTTCGTCCTATCTTCCGTGGGGTCGCCTCCGTGAAGTTCCCGTACTCATATTTGATTCCATTTTAGCTGGCTTCGATCCCGCATTGGATGTTGATTCTATGCCGGGTGTGCAGGTGGCTAATATTTGAAGGGGTTTGGCCATAGCAACTAAACGAGGGCCATGCCAAGCGGCCCCAAGCTTAAGGCGAGGGTGGCTTCCCTCACATCCGAGCAAGCTGAGCTGCGAGGTCAGGTGCAACGTATGACTGAGGAAGCAGTGAAGCTTAAATCTGATTTAAAACACACCACTTCGGCCCGTGCTCGAGCCGCCGAGGTAGGAAGATCGAAAACTGAACAGCCTTGAGGGCGTCAAGGCGAGCTCAGGAGGCTCCTGGATGATTCGAGGGTTGCTGTAACGACTTGATGGAGGGCTAGGACGGCTGCGCCCGCTCCGCATGATCTTCGATGGTTAGGATGAGCTTCTCACATCCCAAGGTCAGCTTCGAGAGTCTAAGGAAGAGTCAAGGTGGCGATCAAAGACTCCATCTCGCGTGATAAGACTTGACGCTGTTGATCGAGGCTCGCCGCGAGCTAACGAGGCAAGCCACTTGGAACGCCCGACCAAGAGGCCGTGGGTCATGTGGGGATCTTCATCAGCAAATAACTTTGGTGGCTCAGCGGGACGAAGTTATTGGAAGACTGAGGGCCGAGGCGTCTAATCAATGGGTTTCTGGGTGGCTTGCCTTTCAGAAGAAGGCTGTCAATGCCTATTCCGGCCTGGATTTCAACTTTGACCTTCCCAGCGACGAGGAGGACGAAGGCTTCGTTGATTATCTTAGAGAACCCGCACCCCGCTAAGGTCCACTCCCTTCACCGTCCGCTCCTTCGATGATCTCCTCGTGCACTGCCTTCGCCCCGCCCGATGCCTGCTTATACTTTTTCTTTTCTTTTTTTTATTTATTTTTTTTATTTTATGTATTTGTCGACCGACCTGACATATGTAGCCTCGTCCCTTGATGAATACTCATTTTGCACCTTTAATTCTCCCGCCTCTCTACTTGTGCTCTTTCTTGATGTTCTTCTTTAATTTGAATCGACTTCTTTGTCTCAGAGTGGTCCGACCAGCGCCTCGAAGAGACGCGGAGCCTCAACCGGGTTCGCTGAGGTTTCTGTGCTCGAGGCCCGAATAGATCGGAAGCCGAATCGATTCTTGGGCCATGGCTCGAGGTGGCAGCCGAGCTCGCCCATGCGAGCCGGGCCTCGTGAGCCGATTGCTCCAGGCACGATTCTAAGGTCGCGGACTACGCCGAGTGCATCGAACCCGCCAAAGCGAGCCGGCCAGCCCGGGCTTCACGATTTCGTCGAGTTGAACCGATTGCTAGGCCGCATGACCTGGTGTAGAATGGTTGAGCTCGCCACCGCGAGCCAGCCGGGTTCGCGGAGCCGACATTCTGAAAGTTAGGCCGATTCTCGTGCCGCGTGACTTATGGCCGAGTAGATGAACTCGTCAAAATGAGTCATTGGCCCGCCAATGCACTCGCTGAATAACCGATTCCCAGTCAGCGCGGGCCTATGCATCGGTCAAGCTCGGGTCACGCGGAAATACCGGGCTGCGGAGTCGATTGCCCGAAAGGTCGATCCCTCAAAGCCATGCGACTTATGCCGTGCAGACGAACTCGCCAAAAAGTGAGCCGGGCCGGGTCTCGCTCTACCGATTCCGGCTTCAGTTGAATCGATTGCTAGGTCAGCGTGGGTCTGTGCACGGCCAGCTCGCATGCGAAATGCTGGGCCCGCGGAGCCGATTGCCTGAGCGGCTGGATCTCCTCGTGCTGCGTGACTTATGCCGAGCAGACTAACCTCCGCCAGGCTGAAATGATGGCCCGTAGTCGACGGTTCGAGTCAACCGACTCCAGGCTACACGGCCTATGTAGAATGGCTGAGCTCGCCAATGTGAGCCATCAGTCTGGCCGCTTATTGCCCGGCTGATCTGACTCCCTTAGGGCCGCATGGCCGCGGCCGAGTGGATTTAACCAGTCAAAGTGAGCCGCTGCCCGGCGCCGCGGGCCTGCGGGCTATAGCCCGAGCCTGATCCGACTCACGGTGGACCGGTGCGCAGCAGACGAACTCCCGTCAAAGTGAGCCGCCGGGCTCCGGCCACGAGGCCGAGTGGCGATGTAGCCCCAGCCGATCCGACTCCCAGGGTAACATGACTCCGTGCAGTACGAATCACAAAGTGAGCCATTGGCCCGGCGCTCGGGTGGGTCGAGTGGCGATAGCCTCGAGCCGATCCGACTCCTCGCGAGCGTGACTGCGGAAGAGTAGACGAACTCTTCAAAGTGAGCTACCGGGCTCCGGGGCGCTGTATCGAAAGTGGCGATGTAAACAGCCAATCACTCCTCGTAGCGGGACTCAGGCAGAGTAGACGAACTCGTCAAAGTGAGCCGCCGGGCTCAGCGCCGAGAGGTCGGCGGGCGATGTAGCCCGAGTCGATCTGGACTCCTCGTGCAGCTGCGGACTGCGCGCAGGTGACGCAACTCGCAAAGTGAGCCGGCCGGGCTCCGGCGCCGTGGCCGAGCGGCGATGTAGCCTCGAGCCGACCGACTCCGCAGCGCGGACTGCAGTGTATTAAACTCACAAAGTGAGCTCGCCCGGGCGTCAGGCCAGTGGCGATAGCCCGAAATGGCCTAACTCCTCAAGTAGCGTGACCTGTGAAGAGTAGACGAACTCGTCAAAGTGAGCTGCTGGGCTCCGGGCTCTGTGGCCGAGTGGCGATGTAGCCTGAGCTGGTCTGACTCCTCAGGTAGCGTGACCTCGCGCGTAGCAGACGAACTCGCCAAAGTTAGCCACCGCCCGCGCTGTGGCCGAGTGGCAGTGTAGCCTGAGCTGATCTGACTCCCAGGTAGCGTGACCTCGTGCGCAGTAGGCAAACTCGCCAAAGTGAGCCGCTGGGCCCGCGCCGGCTGCGGCGTACGTAGAAACAGCCGATCTCACCCCGTAGAGTTACTCGTGCGCGTGAGTAGACAATCTCGCCAAAGTGAGCTACCGGGCTCGCGCCGTGGTCGAAAGTGGCGATGTAGCTTGAGTCGGGTCTCACCGTAGCGTGAAGGACTGCGCGTAGCAGACGAACTCGGCCAAAGTGAGCCTGCGCGCCATTCGACTTCGATTTTCGAAAGGTGCGAAGCGCCTTTAATGCCGATTTATGGAGAATTTGAACGCTGGTTATCTTATGAGTGCTTTGGCCTTTATAAACGGCGCTTCGCTGTTAAGTGGAGTTTATACTTGGATATTCTCGCTCTTCGGTGCGTGAATCGAAATCTACGAGATGAAGCGCCGGTCCTGGTCGTCACTGGGATCCACCGAAGATTCGATTCGCTCGCTGACTTCGCTTGTGGGAGCTTGTGCTTTTCCCTAGTCTCCCCTTTATGGGAGTCATGTTATTCCCTAACTTCGTGCTAGGGAATATACCTGGAGAGGGTGGCGCATTTCTTGTGTCGCCTTCTCCATTTTCTGTTCTTCCCCCTCTTCCTTTTTTCTTCTCCTTCTCCTTCTTTTTCATCTTTTTTTCCACATCTCATTCTCCCCTTTTTGTTTTTCCTCTTCTTCCACATTTGTTTCTCCCTCTTCCGCATAAACTCCTTCCATCCCTTTTTTCTTCTTCTCTTTCTCCTCTTTTCCACCTTTCCAAATTTCTTTCTATTTATTTCCATCTCTGCTTTTCTTTTCCTCTTTCTTCCCCGAAATTTTTTTTTTTTTTTTTGAGGGAACCGCTTGTACCGAAAAGCTTCCAAGATGTAATCGATGACACCACCGATTGTAATCGAATGTAATCTATTGGAATAAAGAGAGACTTTCCTTTTTGTCTATGAGCTCATTCTATTGCATGTAATTTTTCTCGAGCATTTTGATGCCCGAGTCGTCAGACGTCTTAAAATAACCAAGAAATGGTCGAATCGTTAACCGAAAAATTGATAAATCTCCATTTAAGATTACAAACCAAGGTCTACCGATAGAAAGTTTAAGATGTTCCGATCGTGCATGTCAGAAAATTTTCCTCTCAAGTTGGGAGCTCATAATTGCCTCGGGTCCGACGCATCGAGATATGATGTAGGGTCTTCCCGGGGCCAGCCCACTTCCCATGTGCTAGATTCTTCCTGTCGCGTAGCTTTTGGTTCAAACGCCGCATGTAGCTCCCGGGTTTGACTTTTTGGTTGTAGTACCGTCTCATTTGGTAATTTCAGACGCCTTTGCACCGCCTCAATGCGCCATCTAAGAGATCCAAATTCTAGACGGAGAGCCCGTCATTGTGCTCCACTCGCCGCTAACTCGATCCCGGGACTTTAATCGACCGACAGGCTATCGTCTGCCGAAGGCTAGGTGAATGGCTTTCTAAGTTGTCGACTGTTATCCCGTAGGCCCATAGCACCTCGGAGGTGATTTTACCACTTTCCCTTGCTATCTTCCAATTTGGTCTTCAAAGAAGCCTTAAGGGTTCTGATTATGACTTCTATCACCTGATTAGACTCCGTGGATGTGTCGAGACAGTAATAATTTTTAATTCGTGCTCGCACAGAAATCTCCGAATTTGGCGTTATTAAATGTTTTCCGCGTTGTCCGACACTGTATTTCAGGATACCAAACATGCATATGATACTCACAAAATCACAGATCTTCTGCTTCGTGATTGTGGCTAAAGGCTCACTTCTCCCACTCGGTGAAGTAATCTACCGCTATCGACGATGAACTACACCGCCTTCCCAAGGGGCGCAGGTCCCGCATGTCCAAACCCCATCGGCTGGAAGCCGGCCAAGGGCTCAGGATTGATGTCATGGGCTTAGATGGGAGGCGTGAGATCTCGCGTTCTCGGCATCTTGTATTTCTTTAACTAGGTCTCACATGGGTTTTTTGAGTATTGTAGCCAAGAGGTATCCTCGCTCGGACCTTTCCCGCCAAAGGCCTCGAGCTCCGATATGATTTCTCCGCATATACCCTCGTACTTCTCTCTTAGCACGATTCGTATGTTTTTCCCGCATCCACTTAAGGATAGGTGAAGAAACCTCGCTTGTATAGCTTCCCTATGATTAGTGAACCGCGTACCCTGTCTTATTTTAGCTGCTTCTTTCGGGTCGTCAGGTAGACGTCCGTCTATTATATAATCCCAAATGGGGTCCATCCAACTCGGCTCGGACTCGACCTGGGCAACCTCCACATCGCAAAGATCGATAGAGGGCTCTGCCGGGTATTCGACAGATGTCGACCTGGCCGAGGTCTCCCCAGAAGGTCGTTGTCCTTGCCAAGGCGCTCGCCGAGCTCTCGTCCGGGGACATATCCGACCCGAACCCCGCACGACTTTTTTTTTTTAATAAATCTCGTACCTTTTGGAGATATAGGATCATCCTTCCACTTTTAGCCTCGTAGGTGTCTTCTATTTGTCTTACCACCAACTGGGAGTCACTGCAGACCTCTAGCTGGTCAACTTCCAATGAATGAGCGAGGTTGAGGCTCGCTATGACTCGCCCCTCATACTCCTACTCATTTGTTGGAAGCCCTGAACTGAACTGAAAGTGCGCACTCAATGTCTATTCCTTCCGGGAGAGCTCAATAGGCCTGCTTCCGCTCCCTTGCGCATTTTGAGGTCGCAGATCTGGCAAAGAGTTTCCAAATGGGAGGTCATTCACAACAGCTTTGGGCAGTCTCGCCGAGAACAAGACGAAGCCGCCTAAGACCTGGGCTCTCACAGCTTACTTGTATCTGGAGGTCGACCTGCTCGGCCTCATGGCCCACTTTATCGCCCTTCGAAGACTCTCTCGGGTTCGGCGGTAACACTTTGCTTCTAACTGTATTCCGTTGGAACTTCTATGGTGTGATCGGGCAGGCAAGGAAGCCTGAAATATGCATACGGCTACGCCAAAAATTAGTTTTTCCATCTTTGGGTACTCTTCCTCAACTTCTCCTCTCAAAGCTCGGTCGCAATAGTAAACCGGATGTTGTACTTCGCTCTTGTTCGACTAGGATGACTGTCGAGAAGTCCGATATGGCTGTGAGAAGTGACGTAGCTCCCTCTGGTCAGACTTACTAGAACGGGAGGGGAGCTCAAATATGTTTTCAAAGTCGAAAATGCTTCCCGCACCTCGTATCCCCCATTGAAAGGCCTTCTTCGTGAACTTGGAAGAAAGGTCGGCATTTATCACTCTTGCCCCGGATACGCCAACGTTTAAGGCAAAGAATCCTTCCACGCCGAACTTCCTTATACTGATGGCGGTATGCATGTTGAAGTACAAATTTTATCTTGCCGATTTGCTTCAATTCCTGGTTGACTATGAAACCCAGAATTTTACAGCCAAATCAAGGTATACTTTCGCTGATTCAGCCATGTTGTGAAGCCAAGATCTCGAACGCCCTGAGGATGAGCTATGGAGCTCACCAGGTGGGATTTTAACAAAAGATGTCATCTATGTACACTTCCATGGTTGTGCCTATCTGCTTCTAGAACATCCGATTCACCAACCTCTGATACGTAGCCCCCGCGTTTTTGAGCCCGAACGGCATCACATAATAGCAATAGGTTCTGGCCGTGGACGAAGAAGTCTGGGCCTGGTCCATACTGATTCAATGTAAACGGAGAAGGCATCCATAAAACTCGAGGAGTTCATGGCCTCGCAATGGCATCTACGATGAGGTCTACCGCCAGAGAGGGAAACTCGCCCTTTGGGCATGCTTCGTTGATGTCGGGCAGTCACGCGAGCCGCCATTACCGCTTAATTTTCACGAGTAACACGCCGCTAGCCATTCAGTATTCCCACTTCGACGCTCCCGCCCCTCAAGCAGCAGCTTGGCCGACTTCTCGCGATGGCTTTGGCGTCTTTCTGGCGCAAAGCTCCTCCTCTTTTGCTTGATTGGCTTAAAGGACGTTCTGACGTTCAACCTATGTGGGTGATTACCGTAGGATCAATTCCTCCCATGTCTGCCTGCTTCCATGCGAAGACGTCTTTGTTTTGTCTTAAAAAATGGATAAGGAGGTTTTTGAGGTTTTCCGCTAGCTTGGAGCCGATATAGGCGAGATGTTCAGGTCGTTTGTCCAACAAGCATCGGCTAGCGCCTGATGGCTCCCGGTCATAGCACCGTCACGCATGTCGAGCTTTCGCCCGTGCATATGTTTGCCAACTTTTTGTTTCATGGATGCCGAGTAGCATTCCTTAGCCACTGATCTCCTCAAACCATTCCTACCCGCTACTGTGAGGGAATTTGATCATCATGTGATATCCTGAAGATGCTTTAATGGGTATTTGAGAGAGGGTCTCAAAGAATATGTTATATGTACTGTATGCCTACGACGAGGAATCTTGCCGTAGTCGTCGCCTGGCATGGGGGATCTCCCCAAGGTGAGGCACCAATTACTGAGCCTAGAGGTACCTTTTCCCCGTAGAACCCCAGAGATGGGGTGTTGGATGGGCAGGCTTCTCCTTCGATGCCCATTTATCAAAGCGCCGACGCCAAGGCGATGATATCACTTCGAACTCCTGCTGTCAATTAGGACCCGATGAACTCGTTTTGTTGGCCACAACTCACGAACTACCGCTGGGCTGCCATGAGGATGTTGGCATCCCTTCAGATCCGAATGAATGTGATGGATGTGTCGAGTCGCTGTGAGTTTAGACCGTTGAATTTCCGCTATCTCTGTAGACCCGATGTCGCGTAGATGGCCTTCCGAGCCGAGCCGATTCCCCTCCTCCGCGAATCCTCCGAGATTACCCGATTTCACCCAGGGGTTGTTGGTGCTGAGTCGTCGTCTGTCGAGGCGGTGGTTGCTGAGGCGAGGCCTGGTTCTGAGCTTGATTCTCGAGCCCGATTGTGGATTATAGTTTATCGAGGCACCTCGCTACAGATATAATTTCATTTCTCTCTTGAGTTGTATGCGCAATGTCTGTGGCAGGTTCAGTCCTATGGAACCCGCAAGACTTGGAGTTGTCTCTTGTCATGTCTCGACTTCATTGAGCCGCCACCAGAACTGCTTCTTTTCGCATTTCGCGCTTTAACCCGTGATACCGAGGCCGCAGGTGAAACGCCGGGAGGCGAATAGCTGCCGTTGTCTTTCGGATTGCGGATCGAGACGATCTCGAGGTTCCCACTTTTGGGGATCGCTTCATTTTTCTTTGGAGATCCTTCCCGGTCATGTTAGCTTCGCCCTCGTCGTTGTCCGTCCTGCGCTTTTTCTTTGCAGAGTGGAAGAGCTCTCTTCTGATATGAGGTTTCTTCGCCGGTTAATATACTGCTTGCGCACCTCACCGGCATGCTTGTTTGGGGATTTTTGAGATGGAAAAACACAGTCTTCGACTGAATCCTAAACCAGCCGATGAACAGTTGATCACGAACTCGGTCAAGATATTCACCTTTGAGACCTCAAAGATTGAATCGTTAGACATAAGACCTCAAAGCTTTCTTACAGCCCGCTGACTACGCAGGATGATAACTTGCCTTCTGTACGTCCCCGCCCCAATGAAGTGGAGAGAGACAATGCAAATGGATGTCAATTCGAGATTGGCCAACTGGTGGAAGTCTATTTAAACTCATGCCAAGGCTGTGGCCTTGGGGTGATAGCGAAGCTCTCAGACGTGACCGATCTTACTGCCCATGCAATTCCATTTGGTTTTTTGTAAGTGTTGAGATGATCGACTGATCTCCTGTGCCATCGAACGCTTCCACCCGTGCACCTGGACCACAGAATGGGCTACCTCTACTGTAGTAGGACTCGCTTTGTTATACCGTGAGTATCCATAGTGTCTGGAGCACGTCCTCTTACTACCTCCCTTACACGGCCGAGCTCTTACGAGGCTCTGAACCTCCGGTTCCCATGATTGCTCTCCGCCCAAGCCGAGGGCGGCGCAGTTCTTCGTTCCCGATGTGCTCTCCAAGTGTTGCTTCACGCCTTCCTCCGTGGCTAGACGTGGTCCTCGCCCCAGACTCTGGGCCGATTCGTCGCTTCGCCCTCGTGAGTGCCGATATTGTGTTATTCCTTCGCGAGGGGGAACGCCGGCCTTCCTCGAGTTCGTCGCTACTTCCCGCGGGTCGCCAAGACCGTGGCCGTGAGTTGTTCTAACTCTTCTAATGTGACGCCGACAGGAAAGCAGCGCCTTACCTCTTCCTCGTACGCCCGCATTCAGCCGCAATCTGACCGAGGTCGCCATTCAAGCGCTTGCCTGGTTGGTCTTGCTTCCTGCGATTGAAGGCCAAGCCCCGCCAGGTTCGAAGTCATACCATCGCGAATCGAAATCGCTATACTTTTATAGCGAACTGCCGCTCCCACGTGACGGCGCCAACTGATGATGCTTTTTTCAACCGGAACTAGGCTGGAGCGTGTAGGGGTCGTTGGGCCGGACCTGGATGGTTGATGGGTTAGATTGCAAGCTTCGGGATCGTCTGGGCTGAAGTAGGATAGCTGCAAAAACAAGAAAGAAGGGGGGTCGGCGAGGGCTTCGCCCGTGGCCGCTCCGATGCCTAAGTTAGTTTCTTCCTGAGAGAAAAGATGGACTGCTTAAAGGGCGAAGGTGTTGCATATATGTGTGTATCAGTATTGGCGATAGTTCTTGCGTACCTTTCACCGATGGGGTGGCCTTGTATTTATAATAGATGTTCAACCAGTTGGATGGTGACTATGATTCGCTCCCATTGGATGAGATATTTTTTGTTATTATCGGTATCTGATTTGGTAAAGGATATAGAAAGAGCAGTTTATTTGGGATAATATTCCTTCTTTATTGTGGATCTCGATTTGATTTTATAGTCAATATATTATCAGTGGATTATTCTATTTTCGTACCTACGGGAGACTTCCCATAATCTGGCCTGGGGGCCGCTGCTCGACCCTTATTCTGGGTTGGCACCAAAAGGCTTGAATGCTGCAGTGGGCATACCTCTCCTTTGGGCTTTAGCAAATGGGCCTAAATGTTTTGTTGGGCTGGTCTCTTTCTTGGGCCTGGCTAATGGGCCCGTGAGCCTTATTTTTTGTACCTTATCACCCCCTAACTTTAAGGAGGAGGGAATACACACAAAGCATCACTAAATTTAGGCAAGAAAAAACCAAAAAAAACAAACCATTTTCCCCGCATATTTAGACCTCCCATAGAAAGCATTATCGGTAGATATTTGTTTTAAGATGAAGAAAAAGTATAAATAAAGATACAAAGTAGAACTGCACTGTTTGGCTAGAAAAGTTCTCTCATAATGGAGAAAGAAACAAACACCTCCTTAAACTAAGATTTTGGGAGTCACAGAATGGCCATTATGGTGCCAATTTATTTGTTTTCTTTCTTTTGTCTCTTGTTTCTGTCCTTCCAGGCCAATGTCGCCTTCCCATCCCAGAGTCCGAAAAAGCCGAGATGGGCAAAGATTCAGGTCTATCCCAGGAGAAACAATATTTGAACCGCTCTATAAGCCGGGCAAAAGACTTAAGTCTTATGACAAAAATTCAGAATTACAAGTAAAAATAGGAGGCCTTATATAAAGAAGCTATACAAACCCTAGAGGCTGCCACACAATCGTAGGAAAATACAAATTATAACTCAGGAAATTACAAAATAAACATAACAATATAATAATCCAATATCTCCTCAAACTCATGGTGCTGAAGAGAAACCATTATGAGTTTGGAAGATAAAAGCTCAAAAAGTTCCTATATGGTTTGGGTGAAGATATCAAATCTAATCGACCTTGAGGAGGAAACAGCATCAAGTGTGAGGCAAAATCCCAAGCAAAGAAGATTATTAGTTTAAATGGTAAACATTAAAATATATACTGTGTAGATATTGATAAGATTTATAGACATATTGTGAGAAACCATTTCATGCAGTGTAAGGGTAGCGCAGAGAAGTAGAAGTTTGTGAATAGTACAACATCATTAGAAGAAAGTCATATCATAAAGAAGCGTAATCAAGAAGTCGAAGAGAAGTGCACTGGAGCATCAGAGAAAGAAGCGTGGCTCAAGTGACCCAAAGATAAAGGCATCCTAATGGGGTTTGAAATAATAAAAGGCAGCTCAAGACAAGCTCAAAACGGGATTAAAAACAACAATACTTAGTACAGTCTCTGCTATTATCCCTCCCAAATATAGTTCAAAAAATGTAGCCCACTACCTTTAAAAGGTCATGCCTCACTGAACCCATATTAGGGGAAAACACCCAATTCCCACCCAATTTAAAAGCAAGATACTTCAATTATTGTCCATCAATTATCCTCTTATTAATCTTGCTAATATAGCAGGAAAATCTCCTACCCAAGTGGGAAAGATTACCATCCTCCAACAGCAGAAACATACTATCTAATGCGCATCATCCATCAAGAAACATACTATTCAATGTCATCCAACCAAGAAACATATTATTCATGTCATCATCCAATTGAAAGTTGTCATGATCATCCATTATAACATCGTGCCACCCCCATCGCTGAAAGGTACGCAGACTTACGCACAAAGAATTCATCCCCTAAGCAGTTAGTCTTCTCTTCCACCGGAAAGAACTGACTTAGGCATCGGAGAGGTAACGGGCAAGCCCCCACCGATCCTTTTTGTTTCTTATTTTTGCAAAGGAGTCCAACGTGACGGGTCACGACGCCAAAGACTAAGCACGCTCCGCCTCACCTTGGCCAAAAGCATCACCGCCGCGCCATTATCGGGAACCACGCCTTTACAAATAAAGTCGACTTCAAATGATCGACAGATCAACTCTAACATGCAGGAGCAACGCCAATCCTCCAAGGATGCAAGACTTCAGCCAAGCTGTGTGATGCCGACCTCTCGAAGCGCGCTGCAGATGCGCAGGCAGCTAACACGAACAAGGCTGGAAAGCCTCCACACCAACCAACACTTGGCCGAGAATCGATAACTCACTGTGCAACACGACGCCCCAGAGACGCGACAGCCCGAAAAAAGACCAAAACCTCAAGTACCCGAGAAGAGCAACACCTCGACCCTCGTCGAGAAGCGAACAGAGAAGGAGAAACTAGCCACACCAGGGAGCATGATCCTTACCAACCCTCCAAAGAGGATAGCAACGAGGAGAGGTCGTGGGAGCAGAGGTTCAGGGACATCCAGCAAGAAATCAGCCACATGAAGGAAGCGGTAAAGGGTCGAGCTACAATCTCCATGGACGCCCTGGTATAACAAACCGAATCTCCATTCACCGCCGGTGTCAGACTTCCCTTCCCAAGAAGTTCGCACGCTACGCATCGACATTCGACTAAACAAAAGACCCCATGTAATTCACCTTAATACGCGCACAAAAATCGATGGAACTCCGCACTGATATCGGGACCCCGCACGATGCGCAGCCTTCTATCACACTAAAGGGCCTAAAGATTGGCCCGCTTCTAAATGCATCTCCCACCGTCCCATCTCATCGCTCACGTAACTTTCCATCGCATTCGCCTTCCACTTTATCGTGAGCAAGGACATAGCAGGAAGCCGAAAGTTATCACCTTCTCGACCATAAAGCAGCTCTCAAGAAAGCCCGAGGTCATGTTCAAAGGTTTAACACGAGTCGCTAAAGGTGGATATTTCTCGACGTAGAAGCTCCGGCTGCCACGCTTACGTGTGGCCGGGAGTGCAATCAAAGACATAATGTTCTATCTCAAAGAACCTCAGTAAATACGGCCGAGGTCCTCGCCAAAACTGAGAAGTATATCAACGGTGAAGAAGCCCTCATGTATAAGCAAATAAGTTCTTCTACTCAAAAGGAAAAGAGCAGGGGCGACAAAAAAAAAAAAAAAGAACGAAGCCCCAAGAGACAAGCAGATAGGGACAGATCCCCAAGGAGGAGCAAAGAAAAAGAGAGCAAATTCTCGACAAGACATGAGGGAGCCGTGGATCGGGAGGAACCACCTCAACCCGAGCCGCAGCTAGCCAGATTCACTTCCGCCAAAGACACCCCTCCGACAAATTTCCCAATATCGCAGGTCCCACGCCGAAGCACAACATGAAAAGGTTCCCCGAGGTGGCCATCCCAGATGAAGTCGACCTGCTAGAGAGACGACACCAACACCGTGAGTCCCACAAGGACCATAACCGCATTAAAGCTACACGCGCCTTCCAAGGGAATAAGAAAAAGGCTGGCAACCACACAGAGCTACGTAGCTCATGAGCCTGTGGCCTGGGCTTGCAAGAGCGTGAATACCAAAAGCGCGAGGCCACGAGCCATGTAGCCTCAGAGCCCGTAAGCTCCGGGCCACAGAGCTGCACACCTTTTAAAAGGCCAAGCAGCCACTGAGCCATGTAGCTTAGAATCCCGTATTCGCCGCAGCCGTACAAAATTTCAAAAAGGCCAGCCACGAAGCCATGTAGCTCAAAGGAGCCCAAAAGCCTCACTGGCAGAGCTTAACAAATCTCAAAAAGGGCAAGAAACACTGAGGCCAAGTAGCTCAAGAGCCCAAAGAGCTCGGGCCTGCGTGAGCGTACTCAGCCAAAAAGGCTAAGCAGCCACGAGCCATGTAGCTCAGGAGCTTGTGGCCTCGGGCTTGCAAGCCGCAACAACTCAAAAGGCCAAGTAGACACGGAAATATGTAGTCTGGGGAGCTCAGGAGCCCAAGCTCGGCCACATGAGCGTGATACTCAAAAGGCTGGTAGCCACGGAGCTGTAGCCTCGCAGCCCCAAGATCGCCAGCGTAATGCATCAAAAGACCAAGTAGCCATGGAGCCATGTAGCCTGTAGAGCCCAAGACTCAGCCATAGAAAGATATCACCAAAAGGCCAGAGCCATGGAGCCAAGGGGAGGCTCAGGACCCTTTAAGCTCGGGCTTTGCAAGAGCGAATAAATTAAAAAGGCCAAGTAGCCACTGAGCCATGTAGCTCAAGAGCCCGTGGCTCCGGGCCTCAGGCAGCGAACAACCCAAAATGCCAAGTAGCCACGTGAGCCATGTAGCTCCGGGTCACGATAAGAGCTTAACAAACTCAAATGTCAAGTAGCCACGAGCCACGTAGCTCATAAGCCCAGCCATGTAGCCCAGAGCCTGGGCCAGCCGCACCAAAGTGCCAAGCAGCCACTGAGCCACAGCCCGATGCCCAGGAAGCCCGGGTGCCCAGGCCTGGCCACAGCAGCAACAAACCAAAAGGCCAAGGCAAGCACTGAGCCATGTGTAGCTCAGAGCCCAAGATTCGGGCCATAGAGCGTAATAAACAAAAGGCCAAGTAGCCACTGAGCCATGTAGCCCAAGAGCCCGCAGGGGCTTAGCTCAGAGCGCAGAATAAAATTTAAAAGGCCATAGCCACGGAGCCATGTAGCCTCAGAGCCTAGAAACCCGCCTTACTGCAGCGAATAGCTCAAAAGCAGAGCCACGCAGCCATGTAGCTCAGAGCTCAAGAGCCCGCAGCTCGCCACAGAGCGTAATGTACCTCAAAGGTCAAGTAGCCACAAAGTCATGTAGCTTAGGAGCCTAATAACTCAGTTTGTAGAGCGTAACAGCTCAAAAAGGTCAAGTAGCCATGTAGCTCAGGAGCCTAAGGGTACCAAGCTGTAGCTTAATTGCTCAAAAGGCGTAATAGCCTAGAAGGCCAAGGCAAACACTGAGCCATGTGTAGCTCAAGAGCCCAAGAGTTTCTCGTGACATAGTATACAACCGCTCAAGGAGGCCAAGAGCCAAGGAGCCATGAAGTTCCGCCAAGGTGCCATGTAGCTTAGGTTCGAGAGAGCCAGGTACCAAGTAGGAGAGCCTTGCGGCTCGCCAAGGAGCCATGTAGCTCAGCCTTCACAAGTAGCCAAGGAGCCATGTAGCTTAGGAGCCATGTAGCTCAGTTTCAAAAGAGCCTTGCAAATTCGCTCAAGGGAGCGAATAGCTCACCAAAAATACCATAAACTCTCTGGTGCATTAGCCTAAGAGCCAAGCAGAAGCTCAAATTCAAAAGCACAAGAACAACCCGTGAGACAAGCAGCCTCGCTGCAGCCTCTACGCCCAAAAGGTAGAATAACCCAGAGCCAAGTAGCTCGGGCCTCGGGCAACAAATGAAACCAAGAAACTCAAATTAGCAAGACAATAAAAAGAGCGATAAAACTAATCAAACCCTTCCTAAGTAGCCACGTGGATATCACGCCTGATCCGAGAAGCGATACAACCCTTGTCTACGCTCCCTTAGTTAAAGGCTGGGGGGGCAACTGATGGGGTTTGAAATAATAGGTGCGCGGGCCTAAGACGCAAGCCCAAAATAGGATTAAAAACGGGTCCAGTACTAGCAATAAGCCCTTGATGACATCCCCCAAATATAGGCCCAAAACAAGATCCCAATTCACCCCTTTAAAAGGCTTCTGTTCTAAGAATCCATATTGTGGTGCACCCACCTCCACTAATCTAGAAAGTGAGATATTTCCACCATACTCCATCAATTATCCCTATTAACTCCACACGATAAGGAAAGAAAATCTCCTACCCAGTGGGAGAAATATTGTATCATCCTCCAACAAGGAAACATACTATTCAATGCCATCATCTAATAAGGAAACATACTATTCAGTGTTATCATCCAACTAGGAAACATACTATTCAGTGTCATCATCCAATTAGGAAACTTGTCATGATCATCCATTATAAATACCAGGCCACCCCATCAGTGAAAGGCACGCCGACTTACGCACAAAGAATTCATCCCCTACAAGCTAGTCTTCTTCCACCTAAAGAACCGACTTAGGGTAACGGAGAGGCAATCCGCGCAGCCCCCTCGCCGATCATTTTTGCTTTATTTTGCAGAGGAGTCCGACACACAAGGTCACGAACCCACTGAAGAATTCAAGCACGCCCAGCCTGGGCCCGATTGAAATCATCAAACATGATTCAGATCCGCTATGCAGAGACGAGGCGCAACTGCACTTGAAACGGAGTCCATAAATGAGCAATCCGACTAGGTTAAAGCAAAGAAGAAACCCAAAAATATGCCGACGAGTGTACAGGTTTCAACATAATGACCTCGTTTGTTAAACTGCAAATAAGAAGAGACTTCTTATCATATGTCGTCCGACATTATTCCCTTCGCCATTGGAAACAGAGGTGTGAATTGATGTAGGGAAAAACAGAGTAATAAACATGACAATACTACAAGAAGTAGCAAGAACTATGGTCCTGAGAAATGGGTTCACGTTTGAAGATCTGCCTCATTATCAAATTCAACTTATGAATAGCTTATGAGATCATAGTAAAGGATCATGATGAGAATATGACTTTACTAATTCAAATTCATCACAAAGCTCCCATTAAAATCGAAACAGCCGCCCCGTTCTCGCCCGTGAACATAAAACCACCTCCAGGCCGCTAGGACTTTCGAGAACTAGTTCGTATGCAATTAATTGATCCCAAATAGATTTCAACCTGGCTAGATATAAGGTGATCCACCGGTTCCCGACAACCCATAAAGTCGATGAAATGGAGTTTTCGTAGCACCACTTACCTCAAAGATATCGAAAAATAAGTAAGTCCTAAACTTCTTCGCAATATCAATGTTGCCAAACTCATTAACAATGGATGGAATATATGTATTACTAAACCAAGATGATCTCGATGAGCAGAAGACTTCTCCCAATCCTCAATCCGAATGGCATAGTAAAATTAGTTTTGTCCACATGTTCTGAATGTGATCTGCCACCGTGAGACATAAAGCCACCATGTTTCGATAACTATACATTAGACCAACAAAATTATCTCCATTAAAATAACATGTATCTGACGAAATCTCACTCACCTAGCATATCAAATTCAATCAAAAACGATAGCAAAATGGAATTGCACAAAATAAGTCAATGCACCCGTCAAATGCACACGGTCAACTACTAACATGGCAAAATCAACAGGATGACATGACAAAGTCAACAAGCGCAGTCGCGGGGTACGGGCACTGAGGAAACAAGGATCAACCATGGCTTTTTCTCCTAAAAAAACAAGTTGCATTTAGCTGGCAAACAAAGGGTGTTCGCCGAAAAAAGAGTTTCGCTAAATGGTATCGCAATGCCTGTGACCGTGAGAGCAAGAGAAAAAAAAATTAGAGAACCTACTCGATACTACAAGAAGACTAGTCTTCATATTAAACTCAGAATTACAAGTACAAGAGGAGGCTCTTATATAGGCTAGGCTATACAACCCTAGGAAAATACAAATTACAACTTAAGAAAATACAAATTATAACTCTAAGAAATTACAAATAAATATAAGAATCTAATAATCCAACATACAGTATGAAAAACCTGAGGGAAGAAGAAAAGCACTGAGGTGAATTTGAATTCTAGCATGACAATATAAGCATTTGAGTCATCTGTCATATGTTTCCAATTTTATTTTCCAAGCTACCAAACAAAACTAGAAACTAAAAAAAAAAAGAAAGAATGTTATTACAATTTCCAGTATACAAAATGTTTTCTTATTCTTTCTTATATCCATATTCATAGAGGATAGAATTCTTGTCAGGATTCCCACAGATCGAAGTTTCTGATCAATGGAGGAACAATATCACTGTTTTTGTTTAATAAAATAGTAGGAAATCCTTTAATAACATGGATTCTCTATCAATGGCTCAATCACTCATTTACTGGAAGAGCTAAAAAAAGATTACTTGGTTTCTTACATAAATGATACTCATTTTTCCTTTATTGATTTGATCTTTTATTCATATTTGAAATAAAATAAAAAAGGAAAGAAGCGACACCATTGCTTACTTGGTTATCTCGAGGTTAGAATGATCCTTAGGGACTTCAATGAATTCTAAATCCAGAATATAAGCATTCTCCAATATTCTAGTACTATTCTTAAACCAATTTCTTTCCATTCTATTGAAACATCCTAATAATTAACTTAAACAAACAAATCAACACTTAATTAATAGCAAGTAACTGCATTTACCTGGAGAAAATGAATTATTCATGAAATGATTCTTTATATTTTATAGAAATGTTAAAATCTGTAAAATTTTGATTTGATTTATATTTCAGCACGTTGGAACTAAATATAAGAAAAAATAATTTTCCTAAATTTTTTTCTTTTTCCTAATATTTTAAACAACGAAGCCTTAGTATCTTTTTAGTATGTTGATGTTGTAATACCTTAAAATATGTCCTAACAGTTTTAAAACATGTTTGGATATTTTGTAGGTATAATTTTATTTTTTCATAATTTAAATGCAAACATGAAAATGGAGAAACCCGAAATTGTAAAGACAAGTAAGAGAAATTGTAAATTGCTTAGGACCTAAAACACATAAGAATAAAAGATTGTATGCCAATAGATTTTTGTTAATTAGAATAGAAGAGATGGAGGACTAAAAGTGTAATAAAAGAAAATTGATCAAAAGGAGATAAGACCATTTTGATTCTCATTGGGAGAGCAAATGTAGAGAGAGGAGAAGAAGAGAGAGAAGAGAAAGAAGAAAAGAAAGAAGAGAAGAAAGCCAAGAAAGGTATGGAAGCTCAGTTTTTTGCATGGAAACTATGATTTTGGTATGGATTTTAGTATGGAAATTATTATGAAGTAATGGGTTTTACGGATTAATTTAGATTTTATGGAAAAAAAAATCAAACCATAAACCCATTTTTGATGAATTTGAGTTCAAAAGAACTTCTACTTGGTATATTGGTTGTGCTTTCTGACTTGACACATTGTAATCCTTAATTAGGGAATATTTGTATTAAGAAAATATTGGGGTTTTAAGGGAGATGTTGTCAAAAAATTTCCAACTTCGGACGGTCATAATTTCTTCGTCCGAACTCCGTTTTGGATTTTCTTTAACTCTATGGAAAGCCCTTTGAGTCTAGAATCCATTCATATATAGCTTGATGATATTGGAACCAAATTAGGTCTTAGAAATCACAAAAACAAGAGGCCCTTTACAGCTGCTCAGAGAAACTGCCATGAGCTCACCTAACACTACACATAATTTTCATCTCGATCTCTCCGTTTTGATGTTCTCAGACTTTATGGAAACTTTGAGCTCAGAACTCAATTCATTTATAGATTTGATGATATTGAATTTAACAGGTCCACAATCACAAAAGTAAGCCCCGCTGGTTGCTCAGCCACTGCTCTGGCAGCTTCCAACTGACGGTCATAATTTCTTCGTCCGAACTCCGTTTTGGATGTTCTTTGACTCTATAGAAAGACCTTTGAGTCTAGAATCCATTAATATATAGCTTGATAATATTGAAACCCAAATTAGGTCCATAAATCACAAAATATAGCCCTCGCCGGTTGCTCGTAGCCACCGCTCACGGAAGCCTTCAACTCTGGACGGCCATAATTTCTTCTCGTCCTAACTCCTGCTTTTGATGTTCTTAGACTCTATGGAAAGCCACGGAGTCTAGAATCCATCCATATATAGCGTGATGAAATTGAATGATAGTAAATACTATAAGCATACATGGTAACCATAGTTATTCATGCATATAATGAGATATGAAAATGCAAAAGATACGAATAAATGATTGTAAATATTACATATGATCGATGACAATAATTATTCAGGAAATATGAAATATAATGAAACATAAAAATACACACGGATTGTCCATTTAGAACCCGAGGGAGACGGGCATGCCGATAGGAAAAAATAAAGCTTCAGAACATACCGGGATCACTGTCTCGTTTAGGCTGTTTCTTCATTACAAATACTTCTAAGTCTTTATAGTTTCCTTTATCCACTTCTTATGATGAGTATGAAAGAGAAAACAAATGACTCGAATATGACATATAAAATGATATGATATGATAACATAAGTATAACATCAAGTATGCGATGACAAGTATATTGCATAAGAACATGAAGCAGTGTAAATGATAAGAAATAAACATATGATAAGTAAATATGAAATGTGTATAAGCATGTTTAAATGATATGATATGATAGATGTGTATGCATATGTATAGAAGTGTGATGACCCTTATTAGAGGTCACCCATATGTATTATTTTCCACTAAGCTATAAGCTTAGCATGGGTGTTTCATCCGTGTAGGTACAGTATAAGCAAAAACGAGAAGTCCGGACACTCCACATCAGCAACCAAGACCAACACACTACTAGGTGCCCACTAAAGACCTTTGGTCTATTTTTTTATATGTTTGTTTTTAAAATAATGTAAATAATAATATTGTAAATGTTAAATACTTCCATATATGAAGCTTATATATATTTTGTAATTCGCTGCTACAGAATATAGTACAAGTTAAATGTTTAACATTAAATGAATGAACAAGTTTAAAGGTTATAAGTTTATAAAAAATAAAAAAATGACACCCTTGTTTGACACCGTGTGCCGAGTTGGGGGCGTCACAAATGCAGTCCATAAAAGATTAATCAACCACTTTCTTTCTTCATTTTCTTTCTAACCCATTATTCTTAAAACCAATATCTTTCCATTCTAACCCCTAAGTTTATGTTTTCTAATCTTAGTGTTTCATATACAATTCACCATGTATATTATTCACACAAATCACCACACATATCACACAACATGTTAAGCACAAAACACGCAACACACAACAATGCATGATCTAGACCCAAGGTATTCGTATACCTAAATTATGATATCAAGTTGTGCTTATTTCAGGAATTACATGTGGATACCCACATTCAAGCTCCCTAGGTAATCGTTTACCTAAACTCTGATACCAAGTTGTGACGCCCTAAATTCGGGGGTCCCGTTGACAACCCGTCAACCCACGGAATTCCTATGGATTTCGGATGACCCGATACCAGACTGTTATATCCCATTTATAGAAATCCATATTTTCACAAAAATCATCGGGCATAGTCTCCTTTGTTCGGAGGGCTCTACCCAACATACAACATTTATAACAAAGAGAATCATAACTCATCCAGTGGTCTCAATAAGTAAAGATTTAATCCCATTAATGGTCCATCTGTCTATGATCCCCAATATATGATCCCTTATGGGATCCATCAATGCTGACAAATCAAATGATGAGTACAAAAAGCGATTAGTCCTGCAGAGTCCTAACTCACGCCTTATGATAATATATAGAAGACACCCACTATTTTATATATCCAAAAGAATTTAGTTACAATTATTTTTTACAAAATATTTTTTTTAAAATGTTACTCAAAAGTAATATCAAGGCCATACATCAGCCTTCTTCATAATGACGGCCTTATCGGAGTGTTGTCTCCCTGTACACCCCCTGTACCTGAAAGGGGGTCTCATGACGGGGTGAGCAATGCCCAGTAGAAAATTTTTCCTACAAGGGCTACTATCCATTTAAATGCACATGCAATGGCATACATAAAACATCAAATCATATCTCATATAAATAATGCAATCCTATATGAAATGTTCCGTGTCATGCATGAGATGAGACTCCTCATGCCCATAACACCTACTCCCGATCGACTCCACTCTACACATGCAATGCCATGTGAAAACCAAATATCAGAACACCCAGCACTTAAACCATCATTTGATAACTCACTTTATCACAATCCACAATATTCATGCGTGGCCACATCTTTTCGTATCAAGTACCGTAGATTTGATGATGATTTTCCGACATTTTTGCAAAGCCACTCGCTTAACATGTTCAATCTATAAATTTGTCTTCATCTGGCAGATCACCTACTCTAAGTACAAACACACGTGATTTATATTTATTATTGTTTTATAATGATCGAGTCTGATTTTGATGTGGTCCTAGAATATGAAGCCACCACATCTACCAAGAAACTGTGAATAATAGCATTTACGTGCACCTACACCGACTCAATGCGATGTGACCGTACATATGAAATGCAATCATATCATCATGCATGCCGTGCCATAACAGCAGAGTTATGCACAATAAGAGCTTATATGCAACATTTATAAATTTTGATAATTATATTTCCTACATATAATTTTTATTTATCAAAATTTTCATGTTAATACGTCAAGCAAGTATATATAAACGTGATTTTTACACACAACATGTTATTTATTTTTCCAACAATAACACACAAGATTGCCCAAATCTGACCCATGACAAACCACCTCTCGCCCCTTCACTCGCCTACGAACCATTTTTTGGTTCCATTCATCAACAAATTTCGTTGATACCGAAAACTCAACAAAAACTCAAAGACATCATCCCGGATTAAACCAAACCCGACCCAGCCCGGACTGCCTCAGAACCAAATCCTAAAAACATCATTAAGTCCCAAAATCTTGTCCTGACTATCCGAAAACAGTCCCAAAAATTCCTAAAAATTTCTACACACGGTCCCAAAATTTTGAGACTAAAATTTATCGCCTCTCACAACCTCTAAGAAAAACCCCAAGCATTAACAATATTCTAGGCTAAAATAAATCCAAATAGAAAATTTCTACCTTTCGAGTTTGACAAAACCCTAGATTTTGGTAATTATCGCTGTAGCCCCCGTTGCATGGATCGACTTTACCTCTTGCTTCGACAAAAACACATGACCCGATTTCCAGTAGATCTTAGAGATAAGTTTCTCTACTTTTCTATTTCTCCGCTCACTATTCGCTCCCGCTTTTTTCCATTTCCCTTTTGACTTTTCTCATTTTTCTCCTCTTTCTTTTCTTTTCTTTTTTACATTTTCCTTTTTTTTCTTTTTTTTTTTTCTTGTTTTATTTTTCTCATTATTTCCTCCACTTGACACTTGGCTTAATGTGAGTCATTCACACAAGTACATCACCCGTTCCTTAATGTCACCCGATATCGATACCTCTTAAAAACCCTGAAATCTCGACTATCTCAAACCACTGGTAATAACTGGGATTTTGGAAGACGAATTTAACGATGAAGTCCATTTCGTCATCCGAGATCTAAAAACTTTCCTGTTTTTAACCGAAATTACCGTTTTACCTTTTTTCAGAAAAATTGAATCTTTCTCAAGTTTTACACCTATTCGAGCTTCTGGAGGGATCATGTTGTTCATGGTAAAACTCACCACAAAAATACAATTGCATTCCTATCTCGAACTCGAGACTGATTGTCGTATGAGAGATCTCAATCATCTCATCTAAATATTCGATGGTTGACCTAACAACATATAAAGTTCAACTTGCTGTAGGTTTATGACCTCGAGGGCTTGACTGATGCCTTACAAGAAAGTGTAGAGAAAAAGAAAAGTGGTCTCAAAAGAGTATGCCTCACTTTTCACCTCCCCCAACGTCTGGACACCGTTGTTAATGGCCCCCAGAAATCACAACTTTAAAAGTATTTTGTCTACCTTCTGGTCTAATTGTATATTCCATTTAGAGCTACTGACTTTATAAATCTAGAACCAACATATTATTCTTACTCTATATTTGGCCATAATACATGTACTTCCTTCCCCTTAGCCTTCGGCTAAGGCAAAAACCACGTTTATTCGCCACATCTTCTCTCCTTCAAGGAGATATATAAGAATCTTTCCAATTGAAGATTACATGGAATAATATACACATCTAATCACTGACGATCCAAAAATAAATCAAACAAATATCTTTGACCTCTCTTTTCCCTTGGATTTACTCATGAGAACACGTGTATACCATTCCTTGAAAAATACAAATAGACAGACATTCCGCCACGATTTTTACTGCCCTCCATGGAAAAGATTAACAAGAACCTACCGTGAAAACCTCCTCTATATATAGAAGCCCATCCATGTCAAGGTATTCATACCAAGAAACAAGAAACAGACTGTTTAGTTTAGGTATTCAGGAAATTAATGGCCTGAAAGGGAGATCATCATAATCATATCCTGAAGATCGGGGCCGGCTGGTCTGGTCCTGTTGGAAGAGTTTTTTCCTGAAGTAGATATCCTGTTCCTCAAGGGCTTCTGCAGTTCCTGCCACCACAAGGTCATCACTATATTGCCCAAGAGGCTGTGCTGAACAACTTTCAGGCTGCTCAAAAGTATGGGGGAATGGTATTTGTGGATAACAACAGAACCAGAAAACCAGGTCAAGTTCGCAAGTAGAGAGAGAGACAGAGAGACACAGAGAACAGCAATATCATGACTCATGAGGTCGTCCAGCTAGCTGCTTCTTGCATAAGTACTACACTCCTGTATGTTTAGGTGCCTTATTATAATAATAATTATAGTAGTGATAGAGTTCAGACTTGTGCTAGCTGCAGATGTAAATTAGCTTGTTATGTTGTAATATTAAGAATACGAGCACTTTGTATCTATCTTATAAGCTCTTAATGATCAGTAATAAAGTACATATGTAACCTGTAGTATTTTGGTATATAAATGTTTGTAGTCATAGTCATATATAGTAAACAGCTCAGACTCGCAAAATATTCGAATTCGACTCGGAGTTAATTAAGTCGAGCTTGAATAGCTTATTGAGTCAAGTTCAAGTATCATAATACCCGATTCAAGCTGCTCACGAGCTTAATTGAGTATTACTATTTTGTTGATCAAGTCGAACTCAAATCGATTTGGAGTTGAGTTGAATTTGAGTATAATTATTTATTAATTTTTTAATTAATCCGACCTTTATCAGTCAAGTTTGAGGCTTATCGTATCGAGCAACGCTGGAACCTCCCGCCACATCCCGCCCCGCCCCAAGAAAGGCAAAAGGTTGCCGCACGAACGATGACGACTTCCATCGGGCGGATGACGAGCTATCCTCCGATAGTTCCCCCCGCTTCCGCCGCTTCTTCCATCCTAACGCCAGCTCAACTCAGAAAAGGCCACTCCGCCAATCCGGGCCGGCCCATCAGCGCAAGGCGCGAAAGTGAGAGAACCCAAAGAGGGACCAATGACCGTAGACGCCAAACAACCCATTTAAGGCCCGACCAGCGCGGGCTTCCCGCTGCCCATCCATGTACCAACCCTTCGGGGCCGCCCCCGCTCCGCAAATGATTTTTTCCTCCGCCATCCGGGGACCACGGGACATGCTCTCCACTCCCCTTGGACATCATATCCTGGATTATGATCCTCCCCGCAACTTCTCCATACCACCCTTCGCCATGTACAACGGTTCATCTGATCCATACGATCACATGCTACATTTCCCAAACTGGGCAATGATCCCAACTCGGACGACCGACCCCCAGTGGTAAGGTGTCTCACAAACCCTCAAGGGCCCTGCCTTAGCCTGGTTTCACAAGCTCCCCAGAGGATCAATAAACACATTCGCCGAACTCCGTGGACCTGTGGTTCGTCTCTCGCACTTGTGCTCGGGCCAATAAAAAGGGGAACACCGCCCCTCCAAATACCATCCTTAAACGGAAGACGAAACTATCCGTGACTTCACGCGTTGTGCCCTGGACAATGTCCAAGGGATTGATGTTTACAAAGATGGATGCAAAGATTGCAAAACTCGTAAAGGTTAGCCCACCACCCCATTCTTCCAAATGCTATCCCTGCATCTACCGGGCAATTATGGAAGAATTGTATCGGGACAAAGTGGGAGCAATTCTTCGCACTGGAAGATAAATATCCGAACCGCCTCAGAACCATCAAATATGATAACCACCTGCGGCGTTTAGCCTGCATGACCGCCCGAGCGTAGTGCGTGCCAAAGGCGCGTAAGCTCTCGACGGCAATCTAAGAAGAGGAAAGATCCCCCCAGTTCACTGCTCTCAACATCGCCTATGACCGGCTCCGGCCCATCATCTGGGACCTCCCCGACTTCAAGTGGCCCCCACTTATGAGAGCAGGTTCAAACCAGCGCAACAGATTTCTACGATGTGATTACCACAAAGTGACCATGGTCACAGACCACACCACTGGCTGGGAGCCTCAACCCTCTGTGAAAGCCACCGGCTAGACGCCCTGCACCCGCACCGAGGGAGCCAAATCTACGGCAACAGCCGCCTCCCACCGGGCCGGCCGTTGCCGATAATCGAACAAGCCGGCCCCGCCAACACCACATCAACTAAGAAACAATCCGAGAAGAATGCTCCCGCACGGCAAGAGCGAAAAACACCGCCGCCGATCGAGGAGATATCACAGCCAGCTATGCCGGCTGATCACTCTATATCCTTTCCCCCCATTAACTCTACAACGTCATCATTACACTGTCATAAAACGACTCGTATTCAGCTAACCGTATGGCTAACGCTTCATGTGCACGTATCCTGATCATCGTGCAAATACGTCGATTTCGCTTCGCATTCCAACCTTGGGAAACGATCGATCATCTTCTGCTCTCTACCGAAGGGTTTTGTTGTAGTTTCAATGGAGCTACCATGACCACAATCGGGATATCACCTTTTTCATTGCCAGACCCAGAACTCAACAAGTATTTATTTCCGTGGTCAAAGACTCGGGGCCATACAATGCTATCCCGGGGATCGAGCCCTACATATCACCATGAAAGCACTCCCTCCACATACCACCGTACCATCACACTGATCAAGGCCCGAGCGTGTCGACCGTGGAAGCCGCTACTGCACGACAAGGTTATCAACTTCCTGAAGGATGGAATTGGTAATGTCTTAAAATAACCGTCCCCAGGACCAACCCCTACAATAGCAATCACGCCATCCCCACCCGGCTGGAAGATAAAGAACCATCAAGTAATTGACCCCTTGAAACCACGCCCTTAGCGGACTCCAATCGATGCATCTATGTTAAGACCTCCCGTCCGAGGAGGAGAAGGCCCAATTATGCCAAGGACATGAAGAATGTGTCATGTATTTGCTTGACTCACGCAGATATGACCTAATCAGCCCCGTACATCGCTCACACAGCAAACGTCGCCTCCCATCCGCCACCCGGCCGACAAAAAGTAAGACGCTTACCCGTGACGCACTCCGGGTCATCCGTGAATCGGTGTCGATGACCTTCTACATAATGGATTTATCGTGAGCCGCAATGTTCCCAATCTGGCCGCCAACATGGTGGTCGTTCAAGAAGTGGGAATAAACGGAGTATGTGTGGATTACACTGACCAATGATGTCCTGTCTAAAAGACGCCTTCCTCCGCACACATAGATCGATTGCGGACGCCCTGCAGGCACTGTGATGTCAGTTTTCCCGACGCTTCTAGATACCACCACTCCATGCACCCCCTGACGCCAGAAAAAGACATCTTTCATCACACCCCACGATTCCTGCATCGTTATAATGTGATGCCTTTCAGCTGAAAATGCCTGAGAGCCACCACTTAGGCTCGGTGACTCAAGATGTTCCGCCCCATTGTCAAAGCAATGGAAGTCTATATCATTGATATGCCTGCAAATCCAAGTAGCGCTCCTGATCACGCACGCATTCACAACAGATATCTCCATCTCCTGTAGCATGGTAGATGAAACTGAACCCCCTTAAAGCTCTGGCCCAACAACTGGCTTCCTCGGCTTCAGCTTAAAATTCAAAGGGGATAGAGAGGGCTAACTTCACAGAATCTTATATATGCCAATCTTTGCAATCATTCTTACCCACCTCCAACAGGTGCAGGATTCAAGAACTCGACGAGCTGCCGGTCAGCTTCCTGGGTAGTTTTATTTCTGCTCACGAACCCGTTTAAAACCCTTCTTCACTACTTTGAGGGGAGCCAACCCACCAAGGAACTGGGAATGAGATCGCTACTGCAAACAATCAAGCAATATCACCTTACTCCCGATTCTCACATCTCTAAGATCTACGATACTTATCTCTAACTGTGCTGCACTTACATAGCAAAGTTAGTGGCGCCCTCATTTAAAGAACGGGATGGGGCCGAGGGTCGCGGGTTTTTGTCAACAACTTAATCGACGCCGAGACCGCACACCCACTTAAATCGATGCTCGCCCTACTGACAACCACAGCAACTCCTACCATACTCTTCCAAAGCCACTCTCCTGTCAGGTGCTAACTGATCTTCCGCTCCGAGGCACCATTCATAAACCAGATTTATCCGGAAGGATGGCCCATTGGGCAATGGAATTAAGTGAGTATGGCATCCAATACAAGCCGAGACTTTCAAAGAAGAAGTCTTAGCTGACTTCCTTCCGTAAACCCACAAACACATACTTGCCCTACTTAAAGGCCTATGGACTAAGGCTGATTTCGGGCTTCGTACACCGGGAGTCAGACGGCCCGCACTAACTTCTCCAACTCGTAGGGAAAGGATTGAACAGTAAATTGCGCAGTTTCAGCACCTCCAACAACGAGTCGCACACGGGGCCGCGATAGCCTGCCTGAATCCTAATTTCGCCGTGGGGTGTCGATAGCCTTTGATTCAAGCGACTCCGCCACCGTCAGAGGACAAGTCAACGCCGACCAATCCAGTGGAACCCCGAATGGAAAAAATATGCGTTTTCAGTCAAATAGAAATTAAGTAATCTCTCTACTCGAAACTTGAACATATCCCCGAGATCAGAATGCAGCGGCCAATGCCCAGCCACCGCGTCGCTTCTTTGCCAATAGCTGAGAACATATCTCCCATCTACTATCAACCGGGCTCCTCCATACTACATACTCAAGTAAGCCAGATAGAGGAGGTTCCCCCATCCTGGATGGATCCCATACGGCTTTACATATCCATGGGAGAACTACCCACTGATAGAGGCAAGGCTCACAAATTTATCTCGCCTGCTAGGTTCTCCTCGTGCATTTGAAGCCATATAAACGGGTCCTCGGGCGGGCCATACCTGAAATGTCCGACCCCGAAAGCAAGGGCGCATGTGTCATCGAAAGTTACACGCAAGGAATATGCTGAAATCACCCGGGAAGAACACTAAACAATCGAGCCACGCCAGGTATTATCGCCAACTACGGTCAAACGCCGCCGACACGCCAAAAAATATGACCCTTGCCAACTAACGTCTCCCCGCCTTGAAATCACGGCAAGATTTGGTCTCCATCTCTAAACTCGTACAATCGCTTCAAAGGGGATTGATATCAAGGGGCCCTTTCCCATCGCACCAGCCTCAAAAGAAACTATTGGTCGCCACCGACATTATTTCAAGAATGGATAGAAGCTAACGCTTCTCGCCGATCAAAGATAGACGCCACTGGGTTTATCCGAAAACATTATCTGTGTTCTGCATCCCAAGATTAATCGGTCCGGGATAATCCAGCCGCACTGGTCAACCAGTCTACCGTATTTCGCAGAATTGGAAGATTAAAAATTTGTATTCTACCCCTCGATATCATCAAAGCAATGGCCAAGCCGAAGCCTCCAACAAACCCTATCGACCGCCTCGTGCGGTTAGACTCCGCCAAAGGAATTGGGTGAGGAACTACTCCAGGTGCTCTAAAGCCACAGACCACACCGAGCCAACCTAAGATCTCTCCTTTCTCGCCACCCATGGACGGAAGTCGTTATCCCTACTGAAATCGGTCTACCTACCATCCGAACAGCTACGCCCGAATCAGAAAATGCAAAGTCAGTGGTCAGAGAGTTAGACGCAAGTGATGAGCTACGAAGCGGCAAAGAACTTAGTAGCTGCCCACTAACGCCGCCGGGCAAACCTATAATAAACTAAGCGTTCCTGGTATTCAATCAAAGCATTCAGCCCCTGAGGAGTTTTTGAACACCGGTGAATCTCACTTCCATAAGAAAATTTACCTAACCTGGGAGGGACCGTATGTAATTACACGACCCAAGGAGTCCGAGTCCTATGCTATAGACAAAACAGATGGAACTCTTGTACTTAGAATGTGGAGTGCCACGCACTTGAAGAGGTATTATCAATAAAAGAATGTCTTCATTATCTACTACCAACATGTCTTCTACATTCCATACTTAACAAGGTCACCATAGTCCTGGGTGGCGTAAACATCGACTATTCGCCCAAAGATAGATAATATCTAGTCAGTCAAATCATGTCTTAGGTGGTACACCATCGATTGCCTACCAAAGATAGATCACATCACCGGGTCACCATAAGTCCAGTGGCACAACATCGATCGTCGCCCAAGACGATCACACGAACCCGGTCAAATTAAGGTCCGGTGAAGCGAGTTCACCACCGCTTCACCAAAGATAGATCACATCTAGCTAGTCAAATTATTAAGTCCGTGGTGCAGCTTCATCGCATTTACCCACTGTACTTCTTAGATCACATCTATCGGGTCAAATTACTGTCCGTGGCGCAAATTCATCGATTTTGGCCTCTACTAAAGATAGATCACATCTAGTCAGTCAAATTACAGTCTCGGGTGGCGCAGTCAGTTGACTGGGCCTCGTCCAAAGATAAAGCACATCTAGCTTGTCAACCATAAGTTCGGTGGCACCACCGACCCGCACGGCCCAACATGGGATCACATCTAGCCGGGGTGGGAATTACAGTCTCAGGGCGTAGCTTCACCGGACTTGGCCCGGGCCGAGCATGGGACATCACATCTTAGTCAGGGCTCAAATTACAGCAAGTCCGGTGGCGCATCCACGATTCCGTCGCCAAAGATAGATCACATCTAGCCAGGTTAAATCATTAGTTCAGCAGGCGCACTCACCGACCGCCGCCAAGATGGGATCACATCTGGGTATATCAAATTTACAAGTCCGGTGGCGCAGTCACTGACCGCCCTACCAACATGTATAACACCCATTGTCCAATTACAAGTCCGGTAGTTCACTGACTGGTCCACCAACATAAATAACATCTAGTCAATAAATCATAAGTCCGGTGGTCACCATCGACCGCTTCTACCAAAGATGATAACACCTTAACTCGGTCCAATTACAAGTCCCGGTGGCTAGATCGACCACCTGGCCACAGCTTAAAAGGTCTACTCGAATGAAACACTCAAAGAAAATCCGAATGGCATAGCAATAAACATCTGCCAGGTAACAAAATTAGAAAAGAAAGAAGACGAAAGTAAATTTTTGGATACAACTATCGAACAAAGATAAATTTCAGCAGCATCAACCCTAGTTTCGATCACGGCCCCATTCGGCCATCGACGAGGCCATGGGTCATCGAGGTGCAATCGCTTCATCTTTCGACAATAGTCACTAGTTCCTGATGTCTCCTCATACCTCCGCAATCGGATCCAGGCTGTGAGCGACGACGAGACGCTGGGGGTGTGCTGGGCTCGGCAAAGAACTCAGCGAAGTGGATCAAGGGATCCCCATCCCACTCGTAATCCGGGAGGCTTGTTTCAAATGTCAGGCGTGAAACGCAACAACCATAGCTACACTACGCTCATCAGCCGGAATCGAACCCCGCCTCCATTGTCTCTCCGTCAAGAATCCAGCCTTCTCCGAAGGCGCAAAGTCATCCTTCATCGTCCCGAGCTCCATGACCAAGGCGAGTCTCTCATCCGCCTGCCGCCGCTCTCTCGCCTTCCTACAAGCTTCCTCGCTGTGTACAACACCTCCCGAGTGCGGCTCCACGCGCCGGACTGCTCCGGGCGAAAGCATCTTTCCGCAGCCTAAGGCACGTTGAACCCGAGCAAGCTCAGACTCTATCTCAGGCTCGTATTAATCCGCCTTCAAATACCAATCAAGATCGCCGCCTCTACGCAAGACATCGCATCTCTCTCACTCGCCTGTGCTCACAGATTCCTAACTCAACAGACACACGCCGCCGCTTTAATGAGGCGCTCTACATCTCCCGCTCGGCCATTCCCGCCTTAACATATAATCGTATCCTTCTCGTCCCTAAATTTAGGGAAGCAAACTCATGATGCCAAGCGCCATGTTCTCACCACGGCACCGTCGCAAAGAAACCCATCATTAACTAAGAAAACAGCTAACAGCGCTAATCCCACCCGGACAACCCTATCTTACCGCACGGCCGACCGATCGGTCAGGGTTTCGACCAGATCCCTTCTCGCCGACACCGCAGTAAAATCCTCTTCGGGGTAAGGTGGAGGGTCATCGTATAATCCTCGCCAAGACCCCGCCGAAAGCAACTACCTAAGACCTGCAGATATAGCGCGACAAATGCCTAGTTGATCGCACGCCAGACGCTTCACGATGGAAGGGCTCCGGGGCGGCCAGATATCCTTCACCTCCTCACCTTCCTGGGGGCCGACACCTTCACTCTCGGGCCCGCCCGGGAGCAGCAATAGTTGTCGACATCACCCGATCCGACCGGCCGGGGCTCAGCATCCGACCACATATACGAACCCGCTTGGCTGCCCCTCTCGCCCAATCCGGGCGAGTGGATTACTCGATGCACTCCTGAGTCGGATCATCCCTCGCTCGATTCTGACGTCACTCGCCCGACATCTGCTCGTTCGTAGTCCCACCCGGGGAGCAGGATGGTGATGGCTCGATCCCCCCCGAAATTGGCCGCATCGGCCGACCATCTGCAGGCCCAGACCTGGCCCCGTAGGGTCCGGTGGACATGGGCGTGATCCGACTCACCGCCGGAAACACCCCGCCGCTTCCTCTCGCGGCGTAGCGACCGCGTGCCTGCCATTCTTCCTTCCACTCCTCTTCCTCCAAATCCTGAGGACCTTCGCTATCATCGGTAGGAACCCAAGGCACAAAGTCCGCCCCACCCCCCTCCCTGACCCCGGCCAAGCATGTCGCCCGGTGCCCCCTTCCTCGATCCTTACTACTCTGGGGTGGGTCCCACTTCACTCGCACAAGCAAGGGAGCCTTCAGATGACCACCCCTAGTTCTCGAACGGAACTAGCGGGAAGAACTGAACTCCCGCTCGAGGAAGTAGATGCCCCTGACGCGCTTCCAACACCTTGCACCCAACTCGATGCCTCGACTGACGGGTCCCTAGAGGAGCTGGCGCCGCGAGAAACCAAACGCCGCAGGGTCATGAAGAACAGTGCTCAACAACGTCCGACAAGAAGGGACTGGGAATGACCTAGAGTTATGGGAGTTTTGCCATGCCTCACTTATAACACTCAAATATGTTCCTGTCAGCTGACTTGTTTAGAGTATATTAAAAGCTAAATGGAATTTTTTCTTTGAAATAAAACGATAGACCAAAATTAATACGAGAAAGAAAGGGTAACATGCACTTACCACTTAAAATCTAGGGGTCATAAATGGGAAAGACTAGAGGTTAATGTATAAAATGCTTGAAAATGAAATGCAAATAGAAGGAGTTATGTGATTAAAGGCAATTAGAGCGACTTAAAACCAAAAATGGGTTTTATTTGACATGGCCAAACATGGCCTAAGGACCAAATTGAAATTAAAAGAAAAATTAAACCAAAAATTGGATAAGATCAATTGGTCTCTCATTTTTTAGAGACCAAAAATGTAGAGAAGATAAGAGAAGGAGAAGAAGTTAAGAAGAAGAGCAAGAGGGAAGAGAAGAAGAGTAAGAGAAGCAAGAAAAGAGAAGAGATTTCCTCTGTGCATGGAATTCTAAAGTTTTGTATGGATTTCCATGAAATTGTATGGATTTCCATGGAATTGTAGGACTAGTAGCTTGTCCCCAAACCTAGGGTTTTGTTAGGATTTCATCCTAACCCTAGATTTCTTGAAAATAGGGTTGGTAAAACCTCTAAATGGTATAAGATGAGTTTGGAATCCTCCCTTTGAGGTTGGATTCATGGTTTAATTGCATGTAATGGAGTTTGGGTTTAGAACAAATCCTAACTAACCTTCATGTTAATATGTATGGGTTAGGATTCATTTTGCTTGGGAGTAATTCATGATAGGTTTTTGCTGTAAGATAAGTATTGAAAGATGATTTGAGTAATAAAGTTATAAGAGATGAATATGGAGTGGCTTTGATGTGTGTATTGAGTATTGAGTTGGTTTGGGTAAAAATATATTGAAAAATTGGAGAAAAACCACCATTTCTGGGCATTTTCGAGGGTTGGTACCGATACCATAAGTGTTCTGGTCAACTGGTACCAGTACCGAAAAGTCGGTACTGGTACCCAATGTTCTATTTTGGACCAGCGTTAGTATTTTAGCCATAACTTGGTCATTTTTTATCCGATTTGAGTGATTCAAGTGGATGGTTAAACTAGACTTCAAGGAGAACAAATCTCCCTGAAATAGGTACCTTCAAATTTTGACTCTATTTGGCCCATAAATTCACTCAAAGTGGGGCTATGTTCAAGCCAATTTCTAGTTCGGTTTTGGAACATCTAATTCTGGTTGTTTAGGACATATCTTGAGTTTCAATAATCCGATTTGGGTGATTGCAGTTGGAGAAGAACCCTTAGCACCTTAGCTTCAAAGGAGTACAAAGAACCAGTGTCAAATATGGAGTTAAGACCCCTGAAAATAGGTATTATAGACTATTCCTAGTGTAATCTGGATACCTAAGGGTATCAAAGAAGAAGTCTATTTTCCTCGCACTCCTACGGAGATAGATACCGATAAAGTATAAGTAAAACGTACAAGAAATGTATAGGTATATGTCATAAGATATGATAGCTTGATAAAGTACATGAAGATATAAGCTACCAGATATAGATGTTACAAGTAGATGACATGATATGAATATAAGATTATATGATATGAATATATGATAGACATACTTCTCTAAATGAATAGATGAACATGCTAGGAACATACATAGAAATGCACAAATGCCAAGAACAACAGATAAGTAAAAGATGACAAAGCACGTGAATGAGTACCGTGACACGACGATAGGTATATATGAATATATGAAACGAGGTAAATGTATGCATGAGAAAAAATATAGGAATATATGTATTATAAAATATGGGAACCGGTAATATGAAGCTCGATGTGCATATATGAATATATGAATGAGTAAATGCATGCATGTGAAAAATATAGGAATATATGTATTATAGAGAAATATGAGAACCGTAGTATACGAAGCTATAGATATGAGAATGAATACAGATTAAAGTAATGATAGTATATATTGCATAAGCAATCATGATAACAATAGTTATTCATGCTTATAAGATATGTACAGAAAATGTAATAAAATTGATTACTTGTGTCTGACCGAGTAGATGGATAGATAGGCATGCCTATAGGGAAGATACAATTTGTCGCGAAGATGTAGTTTATGTGATATCGAGGCCCCGCTTGTCGATGACATAGATCCCGCTTCGATCACATAATACAACTCGCTTAGGTCATATGTAGATCATTGTCTCGCATATCGATAAGTATTTCCACGGTACATACGCAGCATGCAGATTACTATCTCGTACGTGATATACCTTCGCACAACTCGCTATTTCGGGATCCGCTTCTAAGGTATTTGCAGGCATGAACATAATAGAAAATGAAAAGTATAGGTAAAGGAAATGTATAAAGTATATGATATGATATGAGAAACATAACACTGCTATGCGATGATAGTATACCGTTACAAGAACAAGAAATACAATATAAGAGGACATGAAAAGTATAGAAAGTATATAAAAGTACAAAAGTATATGAAAGAATATGTAATAGAACATGAAAAGCATATGAAAGTACAATATATGAAAATCATAGGAAAGTATAGTATATAAAAATTGGCAAGACAGGTAAAATATAGGGAAGTACAAGAATATAGATGAAAGTATATGACAAAATATGCAAGTACATGGAATCACATTGCTACTGAATGACAATCAGGACGAGATTCCCTCTCGAATCTGTCGTGAATGTCAATTCTATAGTCATAGTGAAAAAACAAATGCAAAGTATATGACAATACAAGATTCTATAAGAAAGGTATATGAAAACTATAGTATATGGAAGCACATGAAAGTATATGTGAAAACCTATGACAGTATATGATATGATAGTAAAGTATAAGCTCTGCACTCCTAAGAGAGATATGAAAGATGTGATAGAAATTCACATAATCTGAAAAGTAATGATATGATATGAATAGAACAATAAGTTATGGAATGAATATGGAATATGCAAAGTATGTAAAACGTAAATACAAAGAAAAGTATAGATGAGGATATGCCAAAGACATAGAGCAATAAGTTATAGAATGAATATGGAATATGCATAGTATAGAAACAAGAATACAGTAAAAGTATAGATAGGAGATATGTCAAAGACATAGAGCAATAAGTTGTAGAATGAATATGGAATATGCATAGTATAGAAACAGGAATACAATAAAAGTATAGATAGGAAATATGCCAAAGACATAGAACATGTAACGGAAAAGATTGACATGCAATATGAATGTAAAGATGATAAGTAATAAAAGTTATATGAATATGTATAGATATATATTTGCATATGTATAAGCTTGTGGATTCGCCACCATTAGTGGTTATCCATGCTTATGTTCCCACTAAGCATAAAGCTTAGCACCTGCAAGTTCAACTGCAGTAATCAAGACAAGGATAGTACGTGACATCCCACACGCTAGGCGTGCAACTGTAGATAGTGCTCACCACTCCGCAATTTCGATGTTTTGTATTAGATATGTATATGTATGTTTGCATAAGATAAACTCCACCGAAGGAGTATGATTATATTTTCAGATTCACGCTACAAAATATATTCAATAGCAAATGTACATGTATAAATGTACTCGTGATATGTGTATAGATTTTGACGGGTACCACTCGCTGGTAGCCTTCTTTGTATATGTAAATGATTTTGTTATTACAGAAATACTCAGATACCCACGTGTACAAGTTCGCCTCCGAGAAAGACAGGCCAATGAGAAATTCCAAGATATAGTCTCATGTCCCGATCTTCTACTCGATCCATTTCAGCTGACGGATTTGGGCATGACAAGGAGATATGTTCTTCCGCGCCGCTATAACTCGCAGCAGCGCCTCGCCGAAACTCCAATAGCCTACGGTGGATCTTCTCAAACTCGATTCTCCACCTAGTTTACCAACCTTCCCCACCAAGCTTCACATGAATGAGCATAGCTTAGTTCGTTATAATATAACAAACGCTGGGTATAGGTCACACTGATCAGCCCATCACTCATACACACCTGGAAGGATCGAGACCTAAGTAATAGAACAGTGAGTCGGTGAACCGGTCCATCCCGTGGACACCTCAATTAGCAACGCCCTCGCTTCTGCCTCAGCGCAGTCGCAGCTCACGACAACTGGAGTCGAGGACTCAAACCGACATGGACATCCTACCACCCGCCCTACGCCAGAAGTAAATAATGAAAATCTCCACCAACGAGATCAAGTCGGGTATTACAATTGGCTCAAACAGACGCAGTCGCCTATTAGATAAGAATCACGCCAGATGGACGAGGGCCGTGGGCGCCTGCAAATGCAAAACCGCTTAACTATACCAAGACGGAAAGCGCAGTCTCATCGCTAGATGCTCCAGTGGTGTGTTCTCTCCACTCCAACGCGGACTCGCCCGCCTCCATCAACCGGCGTCGATGTTATCAGCACCTCGCAATACACCTCAATTCCATTCGTGGACGCAATGACACCGCCATGTGTAAGGCATCGCCGGGGCGCCTCCCAGGCAACCATCAGGAAGCTCTTCTAATCCCTCACCATTCTACAAGCGTATCAAGAGTGGAGAAGAGGAAAAGAATGTTAGACTCTAACCCTACTTAGTTGTACACGGCCACACCCAAGCCCGCTGCACATTTCCAAGCAACAGTCTTAAAAAGTACCCTCCTTCCGTGCTCGCGTTTTAAAACCGGGCCACACACCGTCCAAATACATTAAGGAGTGACGATGATTACCTGTGGAATGAAATGCACAACGCGTAACATCAATGGCTCACGAACGTAATTTAGGTCGAACTAGCTTCATACGGCACACTGGGTCGTGAGAAGAGGAAATGAGGTAGACCAAAATAACACTTAAAAGGAAAAAGCTGGCAATGACGATCGATGTATGTCTATATATCGCCGCTAGTAGCCCGTAATCACATTTAATGCGCCGATGACCGACGTCGCTCGATCTCAACCATCACGACGCTCGCGTTTCAGTGGCACATTAATCTAAGGTGTCAAGCTTCCAGGGCCTTTCCCAGCGATTAAACCAACCCTAAGAACAAGTTTTATAATATCCAACAAGCCTTAATTAAACAAAATGTCCACACACAATTGCAATAAGGCACTAAGATGTTAAAATTCACTTATTAATTGCACCAAAAAGGTGTTCTACAAGATTGTGATGCTTATCGTACAACCATAATACAACACCAGAGTTCAACAATCACAATGCCCGAAATACAAAGAAAATAGTACAGTAACAAATACAACACTCCAAGAATATGGAAAGACTAGACGTGGGCTAAAAGAACAGAGTAGCCAAGAAGAAGCGGCAAGATGGAGACTGGGTCACACAGAGGTTAAGAAAGAAGAGTGCGAGAGACGAGGCTCTGAGGGAGGTTAGCGATCCCCGTGGACCACTGTGGATGTCCCTGACCTATCCAAGCTCTTTAGAACCACCCAAAGTCCCCTAGATATTTCCTACCAGCCAAACCATACACCCGGTCCAACCATGATTGGTTAAAAGCGTTTCAAATAACTAACACGATCATCCTCCCATCCCGCAATCCAAGGCCTTAAAGAACATTCAATTATCCTTCTCTCACGAATGAACGAGGATAACCGCAGTTTCGCCCAATCTACTAGCCTTTTATAGTCGCTCTCTCTAAATCTCAAAGATCAACTCTGACACCAATAAATATAAACACGTACAAAGTTACAAAATTTACGCTATGAAAATTGAGCAAGATTAATGGTAGACTGCTCCTATAATATGACACTAAGCTCGTTCCTTTTTTTTTCTCCGATCGGGATGATCTTCCTCCCGATTACAAACGGAGCATCATGGGTACCATGGCTTCAGTTCTAAGACTCCCAAATTGCCTACCAAACCCTAAGTGCCCCAAAGGTTAAGCCCAAAAGCCACATTTAGAAGTTCTGAATCATCCGTCTTCGGATAAACCGGTACCTCATATCCCTGATGCCTTTACCCAGTAATCCTTCCTCGCACGGTACCGAAGGAACTAGTTCCAAACAACCGTCTAAGAACGCCGGGCCAATCAATCGCCTGGATGCCCAAGTACCTCATATCCCGGATGCCTTTTTACCTAGGTGTTTTTCCTCCCCCGATCGACGACTCCACCAAACGAAGCTGCCGACCAGTTCATCATGATATAAGTGTAAGTTCTCCCATAAACCGGCCTCCTCGGATAGGAAAGCACTCAGCAAATGATCCGATCGGGAAGCGCAATAAAGGAAGAATAAGTCATCCTTCCGAAATAGCAGATTACCTTCCTTATCATTATGAGAAGAAATCGCTCATCATCCAAGAAAGACTCCGACCTTTTCTCCTCCATAAAAGAGAAACAAGACACACCAAACAGGGTACGAGATTCTGAATCAAGACAACTGCTGCTCTAAGCTCTAAGTTTTTGGAAAAAAGACTAACTTTGCCATCAGAAGGTCAACGAAACACAATTGTCGTCTTCTTGTTTGTTTTGCAAATTGCAGTCAACTGGTGAATGCTCAAACGATCCACTGACTCTGAGAATTCAGGAGACCACATATCATAAAACAAAATACTATAATATAATGAAAAGTGAAATGATTAAAAAAAACCATTGTAAAAAAAAACATAAAATTTAACGTAGAAAAAAATTATAAAGGATAACTATTGAGTTCTCAAACACCACGTGTCTTCCATTATCATCTTTATCCACCTCTATCCTCTTTACAAGTTAGTTTTAATCCTATAACTTTATTAAAATATATATTTCGAATAGTTTTTTATTTGATAAAAAAATATACTTCCTCTTGTTACATAGCAGGTGGTACTTCCACTTAATCATACAACTAATATATGAATGATATTGTGTCATTGAGGTTTGACTCAAGTAAGAAAAGGAAATATCATGTTTGAATTTTTATAAGAACATAATATTGTAATGTGATATATAAAATGAATAAATATAAAAGAAAAAAAGATTTGAAGAATCGACAGCCACAGAGCTCAAGGGGGTCAAATGCCCTTGGCTCTTTTTGAAATTTTTTTTCTATTGTATTCAAATCAAGTCCTATACCATGTCCCTCAAATTATAATTGCTAAGACATTGGATTAAAACTTCTAATTGTTGATTTTTGTAAAACTTTTTTACTTAGGCTTTGTTTGGAATTGAAAAAAGTATTAAACAAAGAAAAATAATAATAAGAACTATAATTTTTTCAAATTTTCTCATATTTGATTTACTGTGGAAAATATAAAAGAAAATAAAATATAATTAAAATTTGTCAAAATTTTATATATTTCATATATTTTTAAATTTCTTAGTCCTTATTACAAAGAAACAAATAAAATGAGTTTGAATTAAACATATCGAATTAATTTTTTAAATTTAAACCTCTATTTTTTTTATTTTTCTCTAAATATTATTTCCTTCCACTTTTTCTCTCAATTTTCTTTTCTTAGCAATGCTCCATTTGGAACTCATAAAGTTTTAGAGAAAGAAAAAAATATCAAGGAATATAATTTTATCATATTTGGTTTTATTATAAAAATATATATAAAAAAAATCAAATATAATCAAAATTCTTCAAAATTTTATAGTCTTATATAACATAAATAAACAAATGAAATGAGTCTAAATTTGAACATATAGAATTAATTTATTAAGTTTAAACCTACTTTTTCTCTATTTTCTTTCCTGCATTTCTGCTAGTAACAAAACCGAGGCCTTGAGGCCTTGTTTGGATTTTGTTTTTGGAAAACTATTTTTTATTAACCATTTTTAAAATAGAAACAATATCATTTTGGTGTTATCTCAAAATTGTTCTTTGAATTTATTGTTTTTATATTCTCTATGTTTTTAAATTAAAAAAAAAGTAGCGTTAAACCAAAAAAATGCTTTTCTTATTCTCCTTACTTTGAGAACATAAAATAATTTTTTAAACCGAAACAAACAAATCCCAAAGTTTGCCTCCCATAGTTTTAATCCTAGCACCGCCACTACCGAAGAATACTGCAAATCGGAAGGAATCAGTCAATTGCTTAGCCATAAAAGTAATCCATTACCAAACTTGGGATTAAGAAAAAGGAAGGTTTAATAAAGAATCAGATTCAGTCATTGAATCCCAACTTTTTGTGTAAGATCGGATAGAAGCCAATTCAGTCATTGAATTCAGTTTCATGTGAACTGAATTTCACTGATATTTTACTTATATTAACACTACGTTACATTCTTAAAGAGAAGTTCACCATCTCTATTCTCAATATTGTAGAGAGAGAAGATCGTATAAAGCTTTACTCTAACTGCTTTTTCTTGGAGAAAATTAAGAGATGCCATGTGGAGAAAGAGGGACCAAAGTGAAGAAGAATCCAAGCAAGTGCACATGAGTCGTGATGTTAACTGCTGTTACTACATGTTCCAAGTGTTGGATTTTTGTTCCCCATATTTTATTTGAGTACTCCATGCTTTTCTTTTGATCTTAACTTTTCCATATATACTTAAAAATTTTAACTTATAATATAAAAATACTGCAACAAAGTTCAAATTAAATTTTCATTATACCATTCTTTTCTAGCCCCTTTAAAGAAAGATGATCCGATTTTTTTGCTATTCTTAAATAAATCATTCATCTATATCTTTTAAGTATCATTTTCTCTCAATTAATGCTCTTCCACAAAAATCTGCATTTTTTTTTTCACGTTGTCGGCCATTCAGACTTACAAGCTTCATATTGTTTAAGACGACGCTTTACTTGCCAAGCATCGTGGACCTTTTTTGTGCAGGCTACACCCAGAAAATATGATGACCAAAGAAAAGACATCAAATCAAATCAAGATCATCAATAGATTGTAGAATTAGAATCATAGATATTCTAATCATCATAAAATTATCAAATGTGTAGACTTAAAGCAAATTCATTGTGCTATTAACCTGGATGTTGTGTCATTCTTCGGAGTTTTTATTAAATTTGATTATGTGTTTTAATCGAATGTATTACCAATTTGAATTAATAAAATTATTTTCCTTTCAAAAAAAAAATCCGATTATTCCAACGTTAATCCGCATCCAACTCAAATCAAGTTGAAGGTAGAAAGACATAATCCAAATCCGACCCACCGAAAGTACACTAAAGAGTGCCCAATGTTGGAATAAGAAGGAAAGAAATATAAAGTTGGAGAAACTGTTGGATGACTTCAACCTTTATACGTATACAGGATGACAACATATATAAAGTTAGGAGCATAACCATGGTTAGAAATCCAAATTCATCACTACCATAACATAACCATGGTTAAGAAATCCAAATTCATCGATCACTACCAAAGCATAACCATGGTTAAGAAATCCAAATTCACCGCTACCAAATGAGCTAGTCAGCAAGCTCCTTCATTGGTCCAAGTTAAAACTCATGAGCTTTCATAAAACAAGGTTCCTCGCAATGTTCAACCATAACATTGATTCAAATAATGCATGCTATAGTATGTGGCTCGTATTTATGGACAAAGTATACAGATGTTGAGCAGAGCATGACGACAAAGATTTGGCCTCCTTGCTTGTCTTTTTGTTCAAGATCCACGAATGTGTTAGGGTTCGAGAATGATGCTCAAGCAGACAGATACAGGTAAAGGGACATTTTTATAATTTCATCATACGCATAGTTATTATAAATACCCTCTTATGTAATGTTATTTATAAATAATGAAAGTTTTAGTTGATGTTTCTATAGATATAGGCACGGTTCAAATTTTTTCTTCCATGATTTTATCACTATTTGCTACAAGAATCATAACACTTATCAAAAAGGTTATTAAATGGGATACAATTTGAACTTGCAAACAAAATGAATCCAAAATCACGTGCTTAAAAGGAGAACGTTAATGTTGGTCAAACAACATATATAGACCAACTTGCTGGTTAGGAGAACGTTTTTTCTGTTTGTTTTTTTTTTTTTTTTTTTTTGAGAAAAGTTACGAGAATGTTAATATTGTTGGTCAAACAGCATATATAGACAAACTAGGAGAATGTTTTTGAATGTTTTTATTTTTTATTTTTTTGAGAGAAGTTAGGAGAATGTTAATGTTGGTCAAACAGCACATATTTATACCCTTGGGACTTAGATGATGCTTTACAGGAGAGGAGGAATCGGTCTCGGTCTCGGTCTCACAATTTCTGGAGACCGTTGTTTATGGATCTTTCCCTCATAACCAAGGTCGGAGTCTGCCCTATCTGGTCATATATCCTTTTTTCTACTGCTTCACCGACTTTATCTAGAATCAACAGATTATTCTGAATCTCACTATTTGGCCACACTTTTTATATATTCTCTTTTCCTTGCCTCTTCAGGCAAAAAATAATTTATCTGCCACATCTTCACGCGTCTGGACAGAGAGATGTATGAGAATATTTCCTTCAGAGACTGAAGATTATCTGGAACCATATTTTAATGGAGCCCATTTCCGGGCCTATGGCATGCTAACAGCTAGAGGGCATGGGGGGAACTGTCAATAATTTTGGAAATTTCTACAAGTATGAATAGGATCTAATTCAATGACGACCAAATAGAAAAGAAATCAAATATCTTCTAACTTCTATTCTATCCCTCCTTTTGTTTCACTTGAGAATGCATGTATCTATCATTCCCTTGTAAACAGACAGCATTGCCCCTCAGCAAAAACCTGTCTCGGTATAAAAGTAACAAAGCCTAGCTCCAGCCATGATTTTCTCTACCCTTTAAGGAGAATCACAAAATTAAGGCTAAGAGACTTAGATCGGTTTCTATATAAGGAGGTCTATTTGGTGATACTTTCATACTAAGAAGCAACAGAAACAGCAACTTGTTAGGCACATTCATTAAGGAAATGGCATCAAAGGGAGATCATCAACATCTCTTGAATGTTGGGAGAGAAGGGTTTGCTGCGTTGGATGAGTTCTTTGGGCCCAGAAGGGTTCCTCCTCCTCCTTTTCAAGGTCTTCAACGACAACGTCAATTCCCGGCACCCCATGTTCAGAACCACCATGTTTCTCCACCAAAAGAGGCTGTGCTCAACTGCCTGGAGGCTGCTGAAATATATGGGGGAGCTGCGTTTTTAGACTACCGAAAGAGAAACCAGCCTGATTCGTAAGGTCTTATTAATTGCTAAGTTCTCTTCTATAGTATGGTATAACTCAACTCAAACATAGTCCTGTCTGTCGTCCTATTACAATAGTGATGGATCAGCTCGGACTTATTATATATGCTAGGTTTCGCTTCAGCTGTAAAATAACCTATGTTGTAAGAATATCAGCACTCTGTATCTTCTAGCTCCTTTAGTAATGAGTAATGAGTATGCCCCTACTCTCGTCCTATTTTCTTTCCTTATTACTTTCCAAAGTCCTATGTTCTGTCCTTACTACTTTTCGGATTCCAAACTGATGTTTAGTGTGCGTTTTGATTTAATATAAATGATTAAAAGACAGATCAAACATAAAAAGAGAAAACGATCTTGTTGTTTCTAGAAAAACCAGCATTACCTTTTAATCTTGAGACTCATCAGGCCACAAGAACCTCCTACAAAAACAAACTTGTTAGGTATCGCATCGTAAAATAGAACAAACCAAGTAGCGTATGAACAATTAACACGCTGCAGTGAAAACGTGCAGTAATTTAACATGTTTGCAGATCAAGTCTTGTGTTGAACACAATCTCCTTAAGACAAATATTGCCTTCGCAATGGTGCTTTGAGGAAAGATGGCAATTCATCCCAGATGAAATGATTCAACAAGAAGAAAGTACTTTGTCAGTCAAAACCCGAACTATGTAGAACCCACTTCTCTCTCAAACGCGGAATGTGAACTACATGAAATGAATGCAAAAATATGAATCTCAAATGAGAGAATGTGTGGCCTATTTATGTATCTACCATGACTGCTCAGACAAGCCATGAAGCTTAGCTAAGGTCGTGGATCGTCGTGACACAAATGCGCCTGCTAGTGAAGAAGGTATCCATCTCACAACGTGCCATCAAAACAAATGCGCTTTGACTCCCTTCCAAAGCCTAAAAATTAAGGATATATACATCCCGAACCTGAGCCCGGCCCGGCGCACACGCGTGTGTGGTGAACCAAACATGAGCTAGGTCCTCCCCTTTCCACAAAACTGGGGTGCCCTTTGGGGCCCAAACCTAACTACAAGGTAGGTGTATATATACCCTTAAAAAGTCTTGTTCCCATCCGATGTGGGACACAAGCTTAAACCTTTAGTTACCATTCAAGGTGATGTTCGGAGGCAATTTCACTCACTCAATGGTTTTGAGCAACCAATATATAATCTTCATCTCCTCATGGAGGAGAACACATTCTACGTGACCCACCGAAAAGATTTGTGGGACCCATTTTAATTTTAGCTCAAAGATAGCTAATTATTTGCTCAAACCCATTTTTCCAACAACCCCCACATGAGTTCAAATTGGATCAAAATTAATGCGAATGACATGTCGACACTAAGAGAGAGAGTTCGCTTTTGTAAATTTTCAGATGGTGAAGGTAACTTCCGCCTCGAACTTCCTCGTGGAAATGCTATCAGTTACCGGATTGATCGCGAACATGATGTCTCAACTGCTCAATCATGTGTGTAAAACCAAGACAATAACATTCACGTTAATTTTTCCCGACACAAATGTTCACGGAGTCAGGTTCGTCTATTTCGCCCTAAACAATTCCTCGGGTTTGAGTACTCCTGTGAGAATTTAGCCTTTATCATTCTCATGAACCTACAGCTTCACCAAGGTAGGTGATTCTTATGGAAGGTATTCTCGCTTATACCCCACTATTTCCTTAACAAGATATAAGAATCATTAAAAGCGTGGCTTTACTCCCTCTGTTCAACGCCGCAGCATCACTATTCGACATAGAATGAGTAGGAGATTTGTTCTCCGTAGTGATCTCTCAATGAGTCGCACAAAATTCTATTGCCCTTCAACCTAGATCTCGTGGACTCCACAACTAGCCACACATTCCGCTAATTTTTAGTATAGGCTTTAAACCCATTCCCTCGATGATTTAGTTTCATTTCGCTTCTATGGTCAAACTCGTTGCCAGATCCAATACTTCTTTCACCTTATGTATTCAATGGTCGGTACCATTGGGAGAAGTCAGTTTTATTTCAGATACGCTCTTCGACGAATATGTCGAGACTCACCGTTATATATATGATTCTGTGCTCTTCCAATTGCTGATTGACTATCGCAATGTATGCAGATAGCAGGCATAGGTTGTGGCCATATTAGAATATCTTCTAAGAAATGACGAAGCCACTCTACTACTTCACCAGCTTTATCCATTGCAATAAACTCATATTCCATAGTGGATCTAGCAATGCATGTTTACTTAAGATTTCCAAGACAATCGCCTCCACCAATTGGTAAATAGATAGCCACTAGGGACTTCGAAGTTCGTGTCGATATCCACCGCTGGGCCATGCGATCCTCTGGCACCGATATTTTCGAGTAGTGCAATCCATAGTTTTCGGGTATTTAAATTACCTCAAACTCTAACTATTTCGCTTCTTCCAATGGTCCGACCGATTACTCGCGGTATCTACTTAATTTATCGACAACGTAAGCTGGCGTCCGATTCGCATGCTCATGACATACATCGTCGCCAATCGCTTATGCATATTCTCGCTGCGGGAAAGTGCTTTTTGCCATTATTTGGATAGATGTAGATTTACATCTACAGTGTTCTCATCGACTCATATCATTTCGGTTTAATTTCTTGAGAATTTTCTCTCTCAATGTAATGTGATTGAGATAATATTAAACATCCGACAAGCTCGAGATTCATCCCAAGATAACATCAACAACACCTAAGTCTTTCATGTCAAACTTATCACTTAACATTTCCTAGCTTTAATGACTTCATTATTAAGCTACCCATGATGAGTATATCATCAACATAGAGACAAATAATGACAAATCCACATTCTGTTCTTAACATATACACATTTGTCACACTTCATTGATTTTGAATCCATTCATCATTACACTGTCAAATTTCATGCCACGCATTGGGTGCTTTCTTAATCCATAAAAGGGATTTAACAAGCCGACAAACTTTCTTTTTTCGACTGAACATAACCTTCTCGAAGGCCCACGCAGATTTCTTCATCCAAGTCACCATTTAAGAAGTCGTTTCTTACATCCATTTGATGTATCTTAAGATTGTGGCGCTCACGCTATTAACATTCGAACGATGATATTCTTGCCACCGTGAATAGGTAATGCACAGCCTGCTCTCTTTTGCTGTACCTTTGATAACCACCGCTTTTATATTTATCAATGTATCCATCCGCTTTCATTTTCTTCTCAATATCCATTTATATCCGAGTGTTTTGAACTCCGTGGAAGATCCACTAGTTCCCCATGTATGATTTTCGCAAAGATGGATTCTACTTCATCGCTTATAATTTCTTCCACATGGAGCTTCAAAGCTCCATGCTACATACCTTCCTTAAAGCTTGAGGCTCATCTTCTAACAAATATTAGAAAATCTGACCAAAAGATTTTGACGTCTAATTCTTTTGTCAAGGCTCTAGGTTCATCATCATCTTTGCTTGCCTCACCACGCTCTATCATAGTATCATGAGTTCTTTTACTGAGTTTGACTCCCCGTGTGGATTTGTAAGGAAATACATTTTCAAAGAAAATGCATTTCCTTGATTTAATAATAGTATTGGCATGCATATGATAATTTCGGTTATGAATCAAAAATGATATGCCTTACTATTATGTGCATATCAGTAAAGAAAACACGATCAAAAACATTTTTAGTCCTATTTTAACCTTTTTAGGTATGATCACAGCCACTTTAGCCGAGACACCGCACTTTTAAGTATTGTAAGAAGGTCTTCGACCTTTCCACAACTCATAGGGGATTTATTGGTTTTCTTGTGAGGTATTCGGTTGAGAATATAATTTGTGGAAAGAATTGCTTCCCCCCACAAATTTTGAGGTAGTCAAGAACTTAATAGTAATGCATTCAACATTTCTTTTAAAGTTATGTTCTTCACGTTCGACAATCCCGTTTCGAGGTGAATAGGAGTCTGCGATTGTTTGGTGTATTATACCATGTTGTGAACAAAATTCACCAAAAGGTGCTTCATATTCACCACCTCTATCACTTCGTATTACCTTGATTTTTCTATCAAGTTGGTTCTCCACCTCATTCTTGAAATGTTGAAACATTTCCAATGCCTCATCTTTACTTCTCAATAAGTAAACATAACAGTATCTTGTGCAATCATCAATTAATGTAAGAAAATATTTCTTACCACCTCTCGTTTGAATAAATTTCAAATCACAGATATCTGAATGTATTAATTCTAGAGGTTCACTACTTCTTTCAATTGATTGGAAAGAAGTTCTTATAAGTTTAGATTCCACACAAATCTCACATTTATGATTTGGATCTATTTGAAATTTAGGCAAACATTCCATATTAATTAATCTCATGATATCATAATTAACATGTCTAGTCTACCGTGCCACACATTTGAAGATTCAAGCATATAAGCGAAGACGTGTTCTTTTATTGAATATTATTCTTAATAGGAGTACAACGATCATTACATTCATTTTTGAAACCCGTTGCTCGCATGTACCCCTTTCCCACATACATCCCATTTTTGGTGAGGATGAGTTGTGCGAAGACAAACACCAAACTTGAAGCCTGCTACTCAACAATGATCGAACCACTTAGATCCTTCGAATTTACATGCGTCACGACATCATTGAGTAAGTTCCTTGCCGATGTCATCTTCAATACTACCTTCCTTGGCCTTCAACCATGGAAGAGGAGTTGCCCATAAAGAGTTGTTCTCCATTATCTATGGTTTGATATGATGAGAACATCTTCTTATGCGAGCAAAGCAGATGAAGTAGCCCTGTGTCCACCCACCATTCCTTGGTATTGCTGCCAATGAAGTTCACCTCGGAGACTACGGCTGAGGGGTTCATGTCTGAGACATCGTCTACTTCATTCACATTGGCTTGAGGGCGTTTCTTTTTCAGATTTCCTTGTTCCTTGCAACTACGACAGTCCTTAGCACAGTGCCCTTGCTTGTTGCACACATAGCACTTGCCTTGGAACTTTTTCATAGGACCTTGCTTAGGACCATTGCCGCTATGCTTCCTCTTCTTGTTATTGTGGGAGGTCTGCTCTTGTTCCACAACATTGGCCTTTGATTCCATGAAGCCCTTGCCCTGCAACTAACCTCGGATGCACGAGTTTATGCTTCCATATTATAACCACCATTATCAAGTCTTCAAATCTCTCATTTCCTTAGACATGTTTTTAGGTAGTGCTGAATTAACTGTAGTGAGGTGGCAATTTTTCAATAATTGCCACACCCCAGGACCAGCGAGAAACACCCATACGCATGTATGTCATGCAGAATCACTTGTAGATCTTGAACTTGGCTAATCACTGTCTTGGAATCAAGCATCTTGTAGTCTAGGAATTTTCCCACTACAAACTTCTTGAGCCCTGCATCCTCAGTCTTGTACTTTTTGTCCAAGGATTTCCACAGTTCTCTTGCAGTATTGAAGGCGCAATACACATTATACAGTGTGTTGTCCGAGGCCATTCGAGGTAGTTGCAACCACCAATCGACATGCTTCCATGCTTCTACTTGGCAAACTACTTGCCTATCAGTTTCATTTTCCTTCAATACGGGAGCATCCTCTTGAAGGAAATGAGCCAAATTCAAGGTGGTTAGCTGGAGCAGCATCTTTTGTTGCCACCTTTTGAATTCTGCTCCATTGAACTTTTAAGACCTGCCACGATACGGTCTGTGGCGCCATATGGCGTTGGAGGAGGCACCACGGTGGGGTAGAGATCGAGTAGTCATTCAAGTGAGCCGAGATTACGTTTGCGAGCTTGGAGTGTATTAATAAAATGACTTTGCCAAATTTTTGAATAAAACCGGTATTAAATCAAAGTAGCTCGCATTCCCACGAGAAAGCAGTTTCTTTAAAAATAAAAATATGACTTTTCCAAATTCTGAGCAAAATTAAATATATTAAAACAAACATATTATTGTTTTTTCAGAATTGAGAAATAAAACAATTCAAAAACCGATATATGTAAACTGATATATAAATTGATATAAATGACGGATATCGAGTAAGAAAGCAGAAGCGGAGTATATGGCGATATGATATTTAAAATAAACAAATCTAGTGCAAACTTATAATGATATCAATATTTAAAATAAACAAATCCAGTGCAAACTTATACTGATATCAATATTTAAAATAAAAAAATCCAGTGCAAAATTATATTGATATCAATATTTAAAATAAACAAATCCAGTGCAAACTTATACTGATATCAATATTAAAATAAACAACTGCAGAGCAGCAGTTCTGTATTCCAGCACTGTAGTTCAAATATAAATAAAATGCGTAAAACCAGTGCAGTAGTCCAGAACGACACTGATGTCAATAAAAACGTACTTATATCTATTATAAAAAAACGTACTGATATAAAAAAAAATAACATAAACAAAACGTTTTTGCAAACAAAAAAAAATTGCAGCAGAAAAGAATGGTTTTACAGTACAGCAAAAACAAAGCAAATCGTTCTGTTTGCAAGATTTATGTAAAAACGAAAAAAAAAGAAACGTATTTGTCTTAAGATTGTTAGGTATCGATCTTGTAAGAATAGAACAAACCCGAGTAGAAGGCGAACAATTAACACGTTTGCTTGAAACGGAAAAGTAATCGGAACATGTTTGCGAATCGAGCATGTTGGGCCGCGATCTCGTAAGACAAATATTGCCCTTGCAATGGTGTTGTCGAGGAAAAGATGACGATTAGTCTCCCGGGGTTAGTGATCTCCCGATAGTAAGAAAAGCACTTCCTTTTGGTTGTCTGGGGCAGGCGCATGTAGAACTTCGATCTCTCTCTCAAACGTGAATGAGCGGATGAAATAGATACCAAAATATGAATCTCAAATGAGAAAATGTGTGGTCTATTTATAGACCTGCTCATGACTGTTCGGTACAGTCATGAAGCTTGGCTAGGGTCATGACTGTTCAAACACAGTCGCGTCTGTTGGGGAAGAAGGTGTCCATTCAGTCAACAGGTGCCATCAAAACGACGGCGTTTTAGACTCCCTTCAGGTTTAAAAAATTAGGGATATATACATCCAGAGACATGAGCCGGCCGGCACGCAGCGTGTGTGGTGCAGACAGCACAGGCTAAGGTCCTCCCCACCCTGGCCCAGGGTGCCCTTGAGGCCCTAAACCAATTTAAGGTAGGTGTATATATACCCTTAAAAGTCTTGTTCCCATCCCGGGTATTGGAACCACAAGCTTCACAAACTTAAACAACTGGTTACCATTTTCAGGAGTGATGTTTGGGAAGCATTGTTTCCCTAGTCCTCCTTAATGTTTTTAGCAACTCAATATATAATCTTCATCTCTCATGGAGGAGAACACATTCAATGGATTACGAAAAAGTTTGTAGGACCCATTGTAGTATAGCTCAAAGATAGCAAATTTATTATGCTCAAACCCACATTTTTCCAACCACTGACTATGATGCATTTTACGGTAGTGAATTTGGTGGTGATTAGAATTTAGAAGAATAGAAACAAATGATCAGTTATACTATCTTTAAGGAGGAGGAATACACACAAGCATCCACTAAATTTAGGCAAGAAAAAACCAAAAAAACAAACCATTTCCCAGGATTTAGACCTCCCATAGACGGCATTATCGATAGGTATTTGTTTTAAGATGAAGAAAAAGTATAAAGCGTGAAGAAGAAGAGAACTTCGTCCCAGTCGATTAAGAAAAGGCGCTTCTTGTGGGTGGGAATGAGGAAACAAATACCTCTGAGCGAGATTTGGGGTGCGGTAATGGCCATTATTGCTAGGAAAATAATCTTCCTATTTGTTTCTTCTTGGTTCTCTTGCTTTGGTCTCTGCGGGGCAATCTTTGCCTTCCAACCCATAGTCAGAAAAAGCCAGGGCGGCGTCGGCGGCCACATCCCCCCCCCGGAAGAAACAATATTTAACGTTCTCTGGAGTGAAGAAAGACTTGAGTCTTTATAGTAAAAGTGTAAATTACAAGTACAATAGGGAGACCTTATATATAAATAGTCTATCTGACCATAGGAAAATACAAATTAATCCTAGGAAGATACAAATTATAATCCTAGGGAAATTACAAATAAAATATACTTGATATAATGATGACATCCTCGAGCTCATGGAGGTTGAAGAGAAACCATTATGAGTTTGGAAGCTAAAGCTTGAAAAGTTCTTGGAGGAAGTGGTTGGGTGAAGATATCAGCTAAATGATCTTGAGAGGAAACGAGGCGAGTGTGAGGTGTACCACTAGCGAAGATTATGAGTGAGATTAGGAATTTGGTAAACATTGGAAACAGACAAGTGGGTGTAGAGACATTACAAGATGAGAGACATGCATAGGAGAACCATTTGCGTGTATATGGTAGGAGAGAAGTAAGAAGTGTGTGAAGGTACAACATCGGAGAAGAAGTCATATGATTACGTGACGAATCAAGCACGCGTATGAGAAGTACACGATATCGTAGAAAGAGTAGTGTTAGATGCCTTTGGAAGATGGAAGATAGACACGATTAACCATATCCTGTAGATTTGCTATAGAGAGAGATGAGGCAGGACCAGACTTGGAATGGGAGTTCATAACTGATAATTCGGATTAGATTCGAAGCGGCGGTGTTCTAAAGAATACAGCACGGCGAGTGTAACGAGGTTTTGACGTAATGACCTTTGTTAACTACGAAACTACAGATAAGAAGAGACTTCTTATTATTATGTCGTCTGACATTATTCCCTTTGCCTTTGGAAATAGTGGTAGGTGAATTGACAGAGATAAAACAAGATTCTTGATCTGCTTGGAGCAATGGTGAAGTAACGAGAACCATGAAGTGCGGATAGAAATGGGTTTAGTTTGAAGACGGGTCTCATTATCAACTAACTTATGAATAGCTTGTGAGACTGTATGAAGAATATGACTTCTGTCGAATTCAAACTCATCACGAAGCCCCATTAAGCGAAAGCGATCGTCCTTGTTCACGGTGAAGACACAAGCGATTTGGTGTCGGCGGGGTGGGAGATGGCGGATCCAGATCACGGTGAGTGATCCCGAATATATTTAGAAGTAGGTTGTGATATACGGTGATCACTCACTTGGTTCTGGCGAATCTAATACAAAGTTCACGTGAGCTTGAGATTCGCGAGCACCACTCGGTCGACATATCGGTAACAAGTAAGTCCCCGAGCGCTGGCAATATCAATGTTGCCAAACTCGTCAACAATGGATGGAATAGATGTATTACGAAACCAAGTGATGATATGATGATTAGCACTTTCCCAATCCTCAATCCGAATGGCATAGGCAGAATTAGTTTCTTTGTCCACTTGTTCTGGAATAGGACGGTCACTAGAGACATAAAGTCACAACTTGCGGCCTTTGAGATAACTACGCATGGCTTGAGACCACTGGGCAAAATTATCTCCATTAAAAAAATAACATGAATCGGACGAGAAATCGTCACTTGGCATATCGAATTCCTAATCGAAAAGCAGACAATAAAAATGGGTCGAGGACATGAAAATAGAGTCGGAATGCACACAGTGAATTACCGGTTAATGGTCCTTCTTACGACATGGGAAAATCAATGGGATGACGTGGCAAAGTCAATGGGGGCGAGTCAATGGGCAACGGACACGAGAGGAAACAAGGATCAACTGTGGTTTTCGTCAGAAAAAAAAACAAGTTGTACGGTGGCAAACGGTGATGTTCGTTGGAAAAAGAAGCTAAACGGTGGCTATAATGCCTAGACCGTGAGAGCAGCGGAAAAAAAAAATCATAGAACCTGCTCTAATACCATGAAGAAATACTTAATTCTTTATTTTAAAAATTGTAAATTACAAGTACAAGAGGAGGCCTTATATAAGCTAGGCTATACAACCCTAGGAAAATACAAATTATAATCCTAAGAAATTACAAAATAAATATAACAATCTAATAATCCAACATACCGTATGAGTCTGAACACAGGGAAGAAGGAGAGAGAGCCTTTGAGATGAATTTGAATTCTAGCATGACAATATAAGCATTTGAGTCATCTGGGTCATATGTTTCAATTTTATTTTCCAAGCTACCAAACAAAACTAGGAAATAAAAAAAATAAAAAATAAAAAGAAAGAATGTTATTACAATTTATAGTTGACAAAATGTTTTCTTATTCTTTCTTATATCAATATTCATAGAGGATAGAATTCTTGTCAGGATTCCCACAGATCGAAGTTTTTGATCAATGGAGGAACATTATCACCATTTTTGTTCAATAAAATAGCAGGAAATCCTTTAATAACATGGATTCTCTATCAATGTGTGACACCCCAAATCCCGGGGGTCTTTTTTTTTTTAAATATTTTTCCACAGGTAACCTACAACAAGATATATAATAGCACAATTCAGCATGCTAGCGTAATAAACCGATTATCAGCGATGACATAACAATACCTCTCATTCAAGACTCGATAATTAGTGCACTTAGTGCAATGATCAATTTTCAGAAACTATGTAAGACGCAAATTCCATCCACAGGCATATGATTAGATTTTAGACTCAGAGGCTTTCCATGGAGTCGAACGCGCAAAAGCCGGACTTGGACCGAGGAAGTTATGGTCGTCGAAGTTGGCGGCTGTAGGAGCTCGTTTCCTAGACGAGGTCGGCTCGGCCAAAGAAAGGTCAACTCAACCCAGGAAAGAGGTCAGATCGGCTATGTTGAGCACCAAATGCCATCCAGGCATGTGATCAGATTTCTAGACTCAAGAATCTTTCCATGAGTCTAAGAACACCTGAAACGGACTTGAGCGAGGGAAGTTATGGTCATCAGTTGGCGCTTCAAATGAGCGGCGGCCCGGCATGCGAGGCAGACCCGGTACCTACTACCTACTGTCTTTGGTCACTTTCGAACATAATATGAGCTCAAATTGTATTGATCCATATATGGATGGATTCTAGACTCAAAGAGATTTCCATAGAGTCTCTGACATGAAGCAGGACTTGGACCCGAGAAAGTTATGGTCGTCGAGAAGTTGGCATATGCGGCACCGTTCCTTGTTGAGCTCGGCGGAAGGCTTTGACCAAGGAGGAATTCATTTCGGCCTCACCCAAGCTCATCCTTGCTGAGGTTGGCTACGAACAGCTCATCCCTGCGGGCTCGTATACACGGCTCATCCACTGAGCTCGTCCATACGGCTCATCGCTTTGCGAGCTCGGCCACCTACGGCCCATCCCGGCAGGCTCGGCGGGAAGGGTCGGCTGCCCCGAGAGGTCATTTCGACTCACACGGCTCATCCTGGCGAGGGTTGGCTACCGAGCTCATCCTTAGCCCGAGCTCGTCTAGCCACACTGACTCATCCCTGCCCAGGCTCGGCCACATAGCTAAATCCTCTTGAGCTCGACACGAGAGCTCGATACAGCTCATCCTCTCGGACCACTTCCAGAGTAAAGGCCGTAGCAGGGCATGAAGTCGATTTGGGTGGTCGAAAGCCTAATGTCAATTTCTAAGATAGAGCTACAATTTCATGAAGGTTCTAGATCGGAATTTATAGCCCGGCTAAAATCGGCCTCAGAGCGATCATCACATAGGGTGGCTTGGGGCACTATTCCCTGACTCATCACTGGCGAGCTCGGCCACACCCGCGACTCATCCGCTAAGGCCGGAGAGGGTCGGCTCATCCAAGCCGGCTGGTCGAGGAGAGGGTCAGCTCTACTGAGAGGTCGGCTCGACCCGGGAAGGGTCGGCTCGGCTAGAAGAGCTCGGCCATGCATTTCGCCCTCTCGGGACCACTCCCAGGCCCAAAGATCCAGTATCTTGAGAATTTGGCGAGACCGGGTGGGGGTGATTGGCCACATCAAGCTCACTGATGGGGCTACAATATACCAGAAGGAAAAAGGGCCAAATTCCCTTTAATTACCAACCAAAAATCAGTCTTAAAGTTCAGATAATACATAGGATAGAAATAGAGCGACTTCCTATGGTTTAGACGCAACCAAACATCACCTCAAGGCAAGACACAACCCTTACCAAATTGTATTAAACATATAATCTGAGTTTAATTACAATTTATTTACATCAAAAGTACAAAATTTTGACAATAGTTCAGTTTAAAACAAAAAACTGGGTTTTCTACCCGAAATTTTTTACAAAAATACACAATAAGCCATCTTAGATCTTCCTCTCAACTAAGACCTCATGAAGTGCCTTCTCTTGGTGTACCTCCGGTACCTGAAAATATTTTTCCCACAAAGGGATAAGCTATGCCCAGTAGAGAAAGTCTCCTCCCTGAGGCTACTCTCCACCCTAAGTGCACATGCAGCGCATAATCCATAAAATCCATTCACACACATTCATATAAAATATGCATATCTACATATGAATGTCTATGTCTGTCTGATCCTCAACGACACTCTCTCATGGCCTTTGAAATTTTCCATGTATGAAAACTAGTTTCAAAACAAAAGCTTTTGTTTTGAAACCCAGCGAAAACGACCTCGATGCTCGGACAACCCTACGAGATATTTTGCACGCCGGATAACCCTCAGAATGATAAACCACTAGACAATCCTCTAAATTATCGAACCCTTTAGACCATCTCCGAGAACCCCTTATTGGACAACCCTTCGATAGAGTTCATTGGACAAACCTTCGATATAATCTATTGGACAACCCTCCGAATCACTGTTACTGGACAACCCTCTGAATACCCATTTTATTCATGCACTCACACCCGATTGCGACACCGTGCACATGCAATGATAGTATCTTGCATAATATCTGTGTTACATGCATGATGGGAACTACATGCAACACTCATAATACATGCTTCACACCAAGCATCACATTAATATATAACAAGCATGCATATATTAACATCATTTTCTCACACAATCTGCATGTTATTCAAACAAGCAATAACACACAAAAACTAGATTTCAAACTCCAAACTCAGAAAACAACATGCACAGTACACAATCAAGATCATCTGCTTTCCGGATCAAACTAAAACACAGCAATCGGTTCAGGCTGCGATTCACGAAAACTACACATACGAAAACCGAGTCGACCAACAACAATTTCTATTGAAATTATTCTTTAAACTAGCCCACTACTCGGGCTAACCCTCATGGCCATTTCATGGCTCTTAAACAAAGACTAACCAGATTAGGAGAGAACCCCTACCACTCGATGTGCAGATCCGTTCACTGCTGCAACTCCTCTGTTTGTTAATCAGAGAACTGCTGGTTCTCTTTCCTTTCCATTGTCTTTCTTCTTTCTTTCTTTTTTTTTCTTTTTCTTTTTCTCTTTTCTTCTCCTCTTTTCTTTTTCCCTTTTTCTCTCCTCTTCCACCGAACAAATTGCTTTAGGTGGAGATCTAGGTGTAGAACACCTCTTCCTTCTCTCCTCATGACACATATCATTCCACATGTCATTCATGCCCACTTTCCCACCACTATCCTCTCATGCAAGATAGAAGTGACACTTGGCTTCCACCCAAGTGCCAAGTGTCCTCTCCTCAAGTGCCACATGGCATGCATCTTCATGCCACGTGTCACCCTCTCATGCATCGTTTGTCTCGAAATACATGCAATTCCGACCTTCTCGAATTGACCCGAGTCCACATTTGTGTGTAGATTTCCACGGGGGCGAATAACAGTATGACTCGCGTCGTCATCTAAGATCTAGAGAAATTCCCAGGTTTGCAACCCGTGTCTATCATTTTACTTTATCCGGGGTCTCACACAATGGCTCAATCAATTACTTCTTTGAAGAGATAAAAAAAAGATTACTTGGTTTCTTTTTATATATGCCCATACTGTTTTTCCTTTATTGATTTGATTCTTTATTCATATTTGAAATAAAATAAAAAAGGAAAGAAGCACCACCATTGCGTACTTGGTTATCTTGAGGTTAGAATATCCTTAGGGGACTTCAATGAATTTTAACCAGAAAGATGGAAAACATTCTCCAATATTCTAGCATTATTCTTAAACCAATTTCTTTCCATTCTATTGAAATGATTCCTAATACTAATCCTAAACAAAACAAATCAACACTTAATTAATAGCAAGCAACTACATTTACTCTGGAGAAAATGAATTATTCATGAAATGATTCTCTTATATTTTGAGAAAATGTTAAAATCTGTAAAATTTTGATGTTGATTTTTATATTTTCTCACGTTGGAACTAAATATAAAGAAATCATTTTCTAAGAATTTATTTTTCTAATATTTTCAGGATTCAAAACGAAAGCCTTAGTATCTTTTAATTAGTATCTTGATGTTGTAATACCCTAAAATATGTCCTAACAGTTTTATAATATGTTTAGGGTATTTTGTAGGTATAATTTGAATTTTTCATAATTTAAATGCAAACATGAAAATGGAGAAACCCGGAATTTGTAAAAGATAAGTAGGATAAAAATTGGTAAAATTGCCAAATAAGACGAATGACATAAGAATAAGATTGTATGCCAATTGGGATTTTTGTTAAATTAAATTGTGAATAGAGAAGAGATGGAGGACTAAAAGTGTAAATAAAAGGAAAATTTAGATCAAAAGGAGAGATAAGACCGTTTTAATTCTCTCATTTTTTTGGAGGAAGCAAAGCGTAGAGAGGGGGAGAAGAAGAGAGGAGGAAAGAGGAAGAAGAGAGAAAAAGAGAAAAAGCGAAGGTATGGATCTGGATTTTTTTTTGTGGAAACTATGATTTTGGTATGGATTTTAGTATGGAAGTATGAGTTTTTATGGATTAGTTTGGATTTTGTATGGAAAACAAAAATCAAACCATAAACCCATTTTTGATGAATTTGGGGCTAAAAGAACCCTACTTGGTATATTGGTTGTGTTTTGGACTTGGATTGGTTGATTGTAATCCTTAATTGAGGAATATTTGTATTAAGGAAATATTGGGGTTTTATGGGAGATATTGTCAAAATTTCTCCAATTTCGGACGGTCATAATTTCTTTGTCCGAAGTCCGTTTTGGATGTTCTTGGACTCTATGGAAAGCCCTTTTGTTAAGTCCGTTCATATATCACAATGATAATAAAACTAAATGATCCATAATCTCAAACAATTAGGTGATTAGTGCTCAAAAGTGCTGTTTTGAACCATAGTTATTATAGGTTTTGGTGTTTTTTTGTGTACTAATCATTCAAATTAACCCAATTGGCACGTTAAGGTCCCTTTTATACTTGATCGCTTTTTGCAGCTATTTTTGTAATACTAGCGGGCTCTTGATACCATTTTTGTGGTCCCGGTCCTAGCATAAAGGATTCGGGTTAATCGCCTTCAAATCGAAAGAATCAATGCGAGAGAAAGCGAGTGCGAAGGCACAGTGCGAGAAGCGGAATTCGAACAACTGCTTGAGATTTTCGCAGCTGCGTGAATTACTCTCTTGCTTGCGAGGAATTCTGCGCTCACATTTTTCGACCCGAATGACTCTGTTTGCTTATTTTCCTTTTTGCCCTTGATGTAATACTGTTAACATGGGTATTTTGGTTTTTCACTTCATTGCAAGGCTATATATAGCCATTTTGTACACTGTTGACCTAACTTACCATTGGATAGAAGAAAACACGGGTGCTCTGTTTTTATTCTCTGTTGTCTCTCTCTCTTTTCTCTCCTTTTCTCTCACTTTCTCGGCAACCAAACACTCCCTTGAGAATGACAACTCAAGGAATCCTTGGCTAAACCCCCTCATCCTTGAAGAGGAGGGCTACTAGGCTAGGGATGTGAGGTATACGCAGGTTCTCCCTATTTTTAATGCAAGCATTTATTGTCATTCATGTTCCTCTCTTTTAACTTTAGGTTTAAAAGCCCTTAGTTACATCCTCATAGGCCAATACTTGGCAATCTTTTAGGATTCACTGGATGCTTACCATTAGATCACTGACATCCATTAGTTGTGATGTACGAGCCTCTGTAGGGTAGGTCAAGGTGTTGGATTCTCACTTAAGGAACATAAATGTTTAGTAAATGCTTTCTATCAAGGAAAATGCATTGTGGGTTAGTTTTTAAAGTTAAATGAAGATCCAGGTTCGAAATGACTATATGTCATCATCAGCGAAGCCGAGCAGGAGACCTTTGTTATGCCTTTCCTTGACCTAATGGCAGGGCGCTAAAGGAGTTCTTTTCATATGTTAATCATTTACTTCATTGATTTCAATCGCACCATCGACCTCACGCTTTTTACAAAAACCCACCAAATCAGTACAAATTCTGATGACTCAATCATTATCACGAAGAAAACCCATCCTTAAGTTCGAACTTAGAGCCACTATACGCAGTAGCTATGCTACGGTAGTAAGAGGAATTTAGGTTATAAATTTTTATTGATTCGAACACCTCTTGTGGCACGAATCGGTAAGGTACGCTGGATTGCTTTCGTAGCCCTTTGTTCATGGGAAGCCTCGACTTGGACGGTCATGTTTGGCATGTCAGAGCTTATGTTTTTAGATGTTCTTGGACTCTATAGAAATCCCTTTGAGTCTAGAATCAATTCATATATAGATTGATGATATTGGAACTCAAATTAGGTCCATAAATCACAAAAAAAGTAGGCCCTGCTGGTTGCTCGTAGCCACTGTTCATGGGAAGCCTCCAACTTCGGACGGTCATAATTTCTTCGTCCGTACTCCGTTTTGGATGTTCTTGGACTCTATAGAAAGCCCTTTGAGTATAGAATCCATTCATATATAGCTTGATAATATTGAAACCCAATTAGGTCCAGAAATCATAAAAATAGTAGGCCCTGCTGGTTGCTCGTAGCCATTGTTCATGGGAAGCCTTCAACTTCGGACAATCATAATTTCTTCGTCCAAACTCCGTTTCGGATGTTCTTGGACTCTATGGAAAGCCCTTTGAGTCTAAAATCCATCCATATATAGCGTGATGAAATTGGAATGATAGTAAATATCTCATAAGCATACATGTTAACCATAGTTATTCATGCATATAATGAGATATGAAAAATGCAAAGATCTGAATAAATGATTGTAAATATAAGCATATGATCAGGATGGCTTGTAGCTTAATTGTCGGGAATATAAATATGTACTAAACATAAAATACACATGGATTGTCTATTTGGGAACCTAGTAGGGGATAGTGGGCATGCCTATTAGGAAAGCAGTGCCAACATGCGTCGGTTGGCCCCGGGTTTGGAGTGCATTCTGTTGTGTCGGGCCTCATAGTTTCCTTTATCCACTTCTAAAGGTTTATGCGAGACTGTGAAGCATCTCAAAAAAAGTAGCTTGAATATGACATATGAAATGATATGATATGATAAGATAAGTATAGCACCGTTATGCGATGACAAGTATATTGTGACAAGAACATGAAGCAAAGTGTAAAATGATAAGAAATGAAACATGTTATGATAAGTAAATATGAAATATGTATAAGCATGTTTAAATGATATGATATGATAGATGTGTATGCATATGTATAGAAGTGTATTATTATATTAAGAGTCATCCATATGTCATTTCTACTCACTAAGTTATAAGTTTAGCACGAGTGTTTCATCCGTGTAGATTACGATTATAAGGAAAAACGAGGATTCGGACCTCCACACTCCCAATGACAGGGCCCGGTGACACACTACTAGGTGCCACTAAAGACCTTTGGTCTATTTTTTGTATATGTTTTGTTTTTGTAAAATAGTACTTAAATGTGTAAATGTTGAACACTTCCATATATGGAGCTTGCCTTATATTTTATGATTCGCTGCTACATAATAGAGTACAAGTTAAATGTTTAACATTATATGAATGAACAAGCTTAAAGGTTATAAGTTTATAAAAAATAAAAAAATGACACCCTTACTTGACACCGTGTGCTGAGTTGGGGGCGTCACAGATGCAGTCCATAAAAGATTAATCAACCACTTTCTTTCTTCATTTTCTTTCTAACCCATAATTCTTAAAACCAATATCTTTTCCATTCTAACCCCTAAGGTTATGTTTTCTAATCTTAGTGTTTCATATACAATTCACCATGTATATTATTCACACAAATCAACACACATATCACACAGCATGTTAAGCACAAAACATGACTACAATAATGCGATCTGGACCCAAGGTATTCGTATACCTAAATTATATTTATCAAGTTATTAGCATTTCAGGAATTACTTGTGGATACCCACATTCGAGGCTCCTAGATGTCGTTTACCTAAACTGCGATATCAAGTTGTAGCGCCCCAGAGTCGGGGATCCGTTGACAACCGCCCGGAATTCTATGCATTTGGTGACTGATACCACCTTGTTATGTCCCATTTATAGAAATCCATATTTTCACAAAAATCATCGGGTATAGTCTCCTTTGTTCGGAGGGCTCTACCCAACATACAACATGTATAACAGTATAATCATAACTCATCCAGGGTCTCAATAGAAGTAGTATTGACCCCACATGGTCCATCTGTCCATATCCCCAATATACATCCCTTTAACGGGATCCATTCATTCACATTTAAATCTAAAATATGAAAATAAAAAGCTTAATTACAGTCCGTAAGAGTCCAATCACGACCCTCTTACATAATTACATACGGAGCTATTTAAGATAATAGTGAAGAATTTAGTTAAATTATTTTTGCCAGTGTACTCAAAAAGTAATATCAAGGCCATACATCGGCCTTCTTCATAATAATGACCTTAGCCGACCATCTCCTGGCCACCCACTGTGCACGAAAAGGGGATCTTATGATAGAGTAGCAATACCCGATGTAAAATTTTTTCCTCTGAGGGCTACTCTCGTTCTAAATGCACATGCAATGGCATACATAAAACATCAAGTCATATACCATATAAATAATGCAATCCTATATGAAATGTTCCGTGTCATGCATGAGATGAGACTCCTCATTCCAATAACCCGACTCCCGATCGACTCCCTCACACATGCAATGTTAAGTGTGAAAAACCAGTCATTGGTGTTTCACCCAATGACTTAAACCATTTGACAACCTCCAATTTTAATTTATCAAATCGAATTGTGTTTATTCATGGGCCCGTCTTTCGAGGTCATACGCGAGGATCGACCTACGCCTTCCGACATTTTCTGACTTTCCGGCGATGATCATATCTAACGCATATAAATTTGGGTCTTTAACCCTTGGGGGATCGCCATCTTTGCTAAGTCAAACACCGCGTGATTTATATTTATTATTGTTTATAACATTGTGAGTCTTGATTTTGGATGTGAGTCACATTTGAGCTCACCATACATTCACCAAAAATGGTGAATAACAGTACCATGCACCCACATCCGACTCAATGCGATGTGATCGTGCATATGAAATGCAATTATGTCATTTCATGCGATGTCATGCTACATACACAGTAAGAGTTACATGAATAATAAGAGTTACATGCAACATTTATAAATTTTGGATAATTATATTTCCTACATATAATTTCTGTTATCAAAATTTTCATATTATCTACGTCAATGAAGTATATATAAACATGATTTTTACACACAACATGTTATTTATTTTTCCAACAATAACACACAAAATTGCCCAAATCTCATACCCACATAAACAGTGCACCTTTCGGTCCCTTCACAGCCATGAACCATTTTTGGTTCCATTCATCAACAAATTTTAGTGATACCGAAAAACTCAACAAAACTCAAAGACATCGAATCCGAGGATTAAACCAAGCACCGAACTTACGATTAAGATTTATACGGAACTCGATCACAAAAATTTCCAATGTCGATCCAAAATCTTGTCAGTACGTAGAAATGATCCCAAAAGTGCAAAAACTCCACTCAGTCCCCAAGAATTTGAAACTAAAATTCTGACCTCTCCACGTACAGAAAAACCCCAAGCATTAAATGGCCTTTAGGCTAAATATAACCCAAGTAGGAAAATTTCCTACCTCTTGGATTTTGACAAAACCCCTAAATTTTGGTACCCACGCGTAGCCCTTGTTGCGTGGATGCGAGCTTTGCTACTCATGCCAGGTGAAGCTGCAACCCCGATTCCATAGATCTTAGAGATAAGTTTCTACTCTCTACTTTTCTCCATTTCTCCTCTCTCAAAGAAAACTCCACTCATACATCTCTCAGTTTTTCCATTTCCCTCTTTTGACTTTCTCATTTCCTTTTCTTTTCTTTTCTTTTTTTTTATTATTTTATGCTTTTTTTTCTTGTTTATCTTTCTCATTATTTCCTCACTTGACCTTGGCTTAATGTGGAGTCATTCACACAAATACATCGCATGTCATTCCACGTGACTATTAAGCGATCTTCGATGTGCCGAAAAGAAACGTGAAATCACTTCTTATCTTGAAATTGATGAGATAACTAAATTTTGCAAAAGCAATTTAACGGTGAAGTCCATTTCGTCATCCGAAAGGGATCTAAAATTTACGGTTTTTAACGAAATTACCGTTTACCCTTTTTAGAAAAAATTGAATTTACTACCGAGTTTCACATTAGGTCGAAGGACCACAGAGAATAGTAAAACTCTACCACAAAATACAATTGTATTCACTGAATTTCCAGGCAGAGGCTGTTGATTAATTTATGAAATCGCCAATCGTCTCATCTAAATATTCGATGGTTGACTAACAACATATAAAGTTCAACTTGCTGTAGCAGGTTTGCTGACCTCGAGGATTGGCTGATGCACACAAGAAAGTGTAGAAAAAGAAAAATTAGTCTCAATAGAGTATGCCTCACTTTTCACCTCCCCAACGTCTCGGCAGTTGTTAATGGCCCTAGACCAGAACCAAAGTATTTTGTCTACCTTCTGGTCTAATTGTATATCCTATTTCTGAAACTTTTTACTTTGACTTCACATAAATCTAGAACCAACCGATTATTCTTACTGTAGCGGCTACATATGCATGTGCTTCTTACCCCACTGACATTGACACAAGAGCCAAAAACACACGTTTATCCGCCACATCTTCTCTCTTTCAAGGAGATATATAAGAATCTTTCCAAGACTGACGATTACATGGAATAATATTTTAGTACGACCCATTGCTCGACATATGGCGTGCTGACAAGATTGGTTCTGTTTGAGAGGGGAATTGTCGATAATTTTGGAAATTCCCACGAATCTGAAAGCACGCATCTAATCACTGACGATCCAAAAAAAAAAAAATCAAACAAATATCTTTGACCCTTTTCCCCCTTGGTTTTACACATGAGAACACGTGTATACCATTCCTTGAAAAATACAAATAGACAGACATTCCGCCACGATTTTTACTGCCCTCCATGGAAAAAGATTAACAGAACCTACAGTGAAACCTCCTCTATATATAGAAGCCCATCCATGTCAAGGTATTCATGCCAAAAACAAAGTAGACTGTTTAGTTTAGGTATTCAGGAGGTAATGGCTCGAAAGGAGATCATCATAATCATATCTCCGAATATCGGGGCTGAAGGGTTCAGTCTGTTGGAAGAGTTTTTCCAAGTAGATGTCCTGTTCCTCAAGGGCTTCTGCGATTCTCGCCACACAAGGTCATATTCATGGCCGCCCGGAAGGGCTGGCTGCTACCGGGCAGCTTTCGAGCTGCTCAAAGTATGGGAATGGTATTTGTGGATAACAACAGAACCAGAAAACCAGGTCAAGCTCATACTCGCAAGCTCAGACTAGCAAAATATTCAAATTCGAATCGGAGTTAATCAAGTCGAGGTTGAATAGCTTATTGAGTCAAGTTCAAGTATCATAATACCTGACTCAAGCTGCTCACGAGCTTAATTGAGTATTACTATTTTGTTGATCAAGTCGAACTCAAATCGATTTGGAGTTGAGTTAAATTTGAGTATAATTATTTATTAATTTTTTAATTAATCCGACCTTTATCAGTCAAGTTTGAGTAGCTCAATTATTTTTTGAGTCAAATTTCGAACATCTAAAAAAAGTTTAATCAAGTTTAAATCAAGTTTGAGCTTCGAGTTTTTTAAGCGAGTCGAGCTCGTGTATCGAATCAACTTGATTGCACCCCTAGTCGTATGTATGTGAGTTTGACCTGTCTGTGTTTTTAACCAGAAAACAGCAGACTGAGGGGTGCCATATCTATATATATTGAAGGTCATTTATAGTAATCTAGGGCTTAAATAGTGTTGAAGCTTCATATTACTCAAAATCAATGTTTTAAAAATCGAATCGATTATTGAATCAAAAAAGTTATTAGTCCACAGTTCATTGATCGAATCGATGGTTTAAAATTTTCAAATATGTTTTTTAATTTAAAATACATAATTAAAGTTTAATAAAATTTATTTCATCATTTCTATAAATATATTTAATATTTTAAAGTTGTAATTGAATAAAATATGAAAATATTTAATTATAACAATATTTTAAATTATATTGAATAAAATATGTTTTTTTGAGAAGTAAACGCTTTAATTATGATTTTTTTGAGAGGTAAACATTTTGAATAATTTTAAAAGTTGAACATTCTACTAGTTTGAGTTATATAGATGGATAAATATGAATAATATTTAAATATAGAAATATATTAAATTGGAAGGAAAAATCGTATTATATTTATAATATTATATATTAAGACTTTGTGTTAAAAATTTTACCAAACAAAGACTTAGTAATGGGTGTGTAAAATTCGATGGAGATAATGAGCCTTTAATTATATCTCATTCTTCCTCCCAATGTCTGTCATTAATGGGTTGATATGCCATTAATGATGCATGGGGAAGGCAAAAGTTAATGCTTCTGTGGGTTTCTGTTAAATCATGTCTTGTATGACGTTCCAACTGCCTATTCGTCCGGTTGCTCTCTCGGTCCAAAGCAATTCCACCCCAAGTCCGCACCCTTGAGTTAGTTTAGAGTTCTAGTCTTATTGGTAACAAATTTATAAGAAACATAATAAAATATTATTTTTTACCAAAAAGATAAGGTGTTCTAAGTGGATCTATACACACATGAAAAACGTCTTTAAGCTATATCATACTAACACTTATATAAGTCAAGAGATATTACAAAAATGATAAAGTTCAATCATAAAACAAAATACTATTGACACTACTTTTTCAACCTGAACCCACGAGATGCCATTGGTCAGTTGGTTGAGCCAAGATACCGGTGAGGCGGCAGATGAATCTTGGGATCGTTTAGAATTTCAGGGGTGGAATCTTGCAATGCTGATCCCTTTGGGTCGAGTGCGGCTCGTTCACGCAGAGAAAACAAAGGAAGGGGCCGGCGAGGGGCTTCGCGGGGACCGCTCCGATGCACAAGTCGGATCTCGTCCCGAGAGAAGGAGAAGAGTGTTCCTTTGCTTCTTTTTCGGCGTACAGCACAGTGCTGGAGCGGCCTTGTATTTGTAATGGGTCTTCATCCAATTCGGACGATGATTAGGGGTTCTTCCCTTTGGAAGATCGGTTTTCTTACGTAGTCATCCATAGATTTAGCGATGGATTAGTCAATGGGTTGTTGGGTAATCCTCCTTCATTGTGAGAATATTCAACTAACGGTTTTTTGATGCCTTTCCTTTCCTTTATAATAGGACTTGATAGGACGTCTCTTAAGGAATATTCTATCATCCGTTATTCGTAGAGATATAGTTTGACTGGCCTTGTATGGGCTCTCCTGTCCTTTCAATTCCATGTTCTGGGCCTAACGGGCTGGGCTTTGGTTTGGGCTTTTATGGAAGGATACGGACATGGCACGACCCACACCGCTCTTTTGAAATTTGCTGTTTGAAATGCGACATTTTATCTTATCGATTGCTGACCCGCACGCTATTACGGTTGCGTGGGCAAGGGCCCCATGATTGATCCTACGGCGGTTGTTATTTCCAGTATGCACTCGGATATGGATTAATTATCATCGCCGTCCGCCATATTAATGACCGGCTCTTTTCGAGTTTCGTTGCTTGTTTTCATATTCTCTTTATTTTCCCTTCATTTCTTGTCGGCCTTTCACAGTTCGGCTTCCTTTAGCCTCACCAACTCCCCCCTTTGTCTTTATATTTCTTGGCGTTCTTGTATTTCGTTTTGGATTTTGCTCACATACGTTCGATTAATTTGGGTCCCTTTGGTTGTCTTCTTTTCCATTCAGGGACCGGCGTCCCCGTCTGTCGTGTTTCTTCGATTAATTTGAAAGCGAGGCCTAGGGTTCTGTCGTGCGGATTTCGTTTCGGTTCGTCATGGGTCGGCGTTCTTCCTCTTTGCGTATCGGCGATGATTCCCTCCCCATTGTCTTTGGTCGGGCGGGGTGGGGCGTTCGCTCGTTTGTGATCGTTGGGCCCTCCAGCCTGCTCGGAGCGCCTCCCCTTCCCTTAGGTAAGGGAAAAAGGAAGATAAACTTGATCAAATATCCTAGGGGTTCGGACTATCTCCGGACCGCCGTTCGACATTCTGCGAAGGTGGGCCCCAGTAGTGTTGGCCCTTTATATGAGTCTACTTTTGTTGAACGATACCGGCCTCTTCCTGGTGTTCGTATATGGTCTCCTGATTTTTTGACTCGTTACGTTACCTCGTGCAGATGTTTTGGGAGTGTACGATGAGCCTCGTTTTCCATTCACCTTTCATCAGCAGGTTGCCGACATTTTCATATACGCCGCTGTTGGCCTAATGGTTGGGGCATTTTAGTGGGTTTGCTGGTCTTTTTTAGAGACAGGGGACTTGGGCGTCCACTAATGTGGCTTTGCTCCTAAATGCCCGCATCCAGACGGCTCTGCATTGAGGGGTTTATTTATTTCCCTAGGCGTCCTGGAGCCCCTTTGGTGATTTAGGATCTTCCTTCTTCTCATAGGACATAGAAAGTCAGTTTCTTTGTCGCGGTTCCAAGCGGGAGTACAACTCTTTTAGATGGGAAGACACCCTAGGCGGCACACGGCGTGGGCGCCCCGATAACCTTCCATGAGTATCATCATACCTTGGGTTCCGACTCATCTCGGTTGGTTGGAAATACTGCGATTTTAGGTTTCTTTTATATTTTTCAGATGCTCGTCTTGAGCTTAGCGACGAAGATACCGTTGTCGCTCTCGCGTTGACTGAATGCTCTGCTCGTTCCTATGCAGAGCTATTAAGGTCGGATGTTCCCAGTTCATCACGGTACTTCAGATCCATGACTCTTACGTTTTTAGGCCTTCGCCTTCTTCTACTATGGGGCTTTCTCTTCCGGGCCCATTCTTGGCCCACTCCTACCGAGAGATCTTAGCTCATGCGGAAGGAGGATATCTCGAAAACCTCGGTCTGAGGAGGAAGCAGTTCTCCCGAGGGGGGATCATGGTCACGCAACAAAGTTCAGAGATTAGAAATACCTTCGAGGTTCCCTCATCCCGAAAATCGAAGCGGTCCTCGTCCCCGTTAGTTTGAGATTCCCACAGTTGTAGTTGCTCCCTCTTAGGAGCCATCGCGGAGGTGGGGGAATCCATAAGCAGATGGCGACCAACGTTGGCGTTTCTACTATAGTATGGAATACTCCTTCAGACCCCGCCAAGTCATCTCCTGGGAAGGTGTCCGAGTCGAGGAGAAAGAAAACAAAATCGAAGGTTGACGAAGTCAAAGATTCTCTGCTATCTAATGCTGAACTTGCGGCGGGTGCCGTTTCATCCATCCTTATTGATTCTGATATTGAGAAATCAAAGGAGTTGCCGGTTGAGGAGGCTTTGGCCTTCTCTTTTCAGGGATTTGCTTTGGTAAGCTTATAATTGTGTTAACTCTCTCCGTCGTGACGTGCGTGATTCTAACTATATGTGTGTGTCTTGCGAAATTGCCCTCATTTGAAGGGCTTGGCGAAAAAGCCAAAGCGAATATGAGAAACATGTGAGGATCGCCCGAATTTATAAAGTAGTGACTACTTGCAAACTCCAGCTGGAATGTTTGCAGAGACAGCGCATGAGTTGGTCGAAGAAATGAAGCGATTTAGAATCTGTTTCAGGCATGCTTCATCGGCTGTACTCAGCTGGAGAATAGAACGAGGTCGGAAGCGTTTGACGAATTTGAGCGAAACTCCGGGAGGTTGAGATTGAACTGGGTTACACGAAATGATTTAGTTGAGATTGAGAGGGCTGAAATACGCGGGATGAGCTCAATGGTAGGAGGAACTTCGTCATCTCTACGAGGTGGCGGCGAGACGCTGAATGGAGCTTAGCGCGTTCGCGGTAGCGGCGCGAGGAAGAACAACTTCGAAATTGCTTGTCGCGAGGTTGAGAGCCAGCGTTGTTGGAAGGCTGCTCATCATTATGAGTCTTCCGAAGCGCAAATTTATCGAGGCGGTTGAAAGCGACGAAATAATCGGCGTTCGGCAGTCTTCGCCGACGAGTCAGCGGTTGCTTTCGAAGGGGCGAAGGTTATCAAACAGTGCGAGATGGCGAGGTGCCCGGTGGCCACGGTGGCTGCTTTGGCCGAAAGCCGTTCGGGCATACCGGATCTAGACTTCAATTTGACCTCCCTAGCGGCGAGGAGGCGGAGGGTCCTACGATCACAATTATTCCCGGGGCCGCTTCACCCCTCTTTGAGATTTCTTCTCACTCTTCATCGTCGGCCTTTGAACCTTTAGATTCGCTACGTTTCTTTTCTTTTTTTTTTTTTTTTTTTTTGTGAACCTCTCCCCTTTTTTTATCGGGCTGGGCACGATGTAATGTAACCTTCTCTTTTCAACAAATGCTTATTTTTGGAAATTTGTGTTACATTTGAGACTACCTTCATTCTCTTTTAAATTTGTATAACACAGATTATTGATCCTAGTAATTTGAACTACATCGTTGAAATTTCGGGTACTATTCCGTTTATCCAGGTTTGGTTCCCCCATTATGTGGTTGGTGGAATTTACTTGAGAATGTGGTGAGGCTGCATTTCATTGTGATCAGGAAAAAGCTTGTTAATAAACTTATTCAGGGAGTCCATTTCATCTGAAGGGTGTGAGGACTTCGTCAGGAGGGGAACATTGGGAGCTGAAATGCTTGCATGCTAAAGGGAGGGCGTGTGAAATGAGGGCCCATCTGTTGATGTACAGAGAAAGGCTCGTCTCGATGAATAGAGGGGGCTAAAATGCATATTGAAGGAGGGCTCGTCAGTGAGGAGAGCCACGTCTGTTGGAATGCGGTGAAAGGGCTCGTCGATATTAGAAATAGGGAGGGGAACTCATTTTGTGTTGAAGGAGAGCTGGAGTCAGTAGGGAGGCCAGTTTGTTAAGGTGCAGGTGAAGGGCTCGTCTTGATGAATGGGGAGACTCGATGCACTACGTGTGAAGAGGCTCAGTCGAAAGGTGAGTTGTAGGGAGGGCTTCCCGTGCATTTGGAGTCTGAGAGGAGGGGCTGATCTGATCGTCGTGGGAGCTGATGCACTTTGTATTGAAGGAAGGCTCGTGGTAGTGAGAGCAAAATCGTTGGAAGTCTGGAGAAGAGACTCGTCTGATAAATAGTGGGAGCTCGTCTGCACATGTTGGGGGGGGGGGAGCGAGAGACGAGGGGGAGAGAGAGAGAGAGAGAGGGCTCGTGAGGGAGGCCGTGCGACCAGAGTATGGAGAAGGGCTCGTCTAATGAATGAGAGGGAGCCGTCACGCTGTGTGGAAGGAGGCTTCGTCGAGGTGAGTTGTGGGGGCCCAGATACGACTTTGTAGTGCGGTGGGAGGGGCTCGTCACGGGTGTCAGGCGGAGCTCGTGCACTTTGTGTTGAAGGAGGCTAGGTCGATGGGGGGGCAGGTGCGTTGAAGTCTGGGAGGGAGGGCTCGTCTTGATGGATAGTGGGGCTGATGCACTTTGTGAAGGGAGGCTCGTCAGTGAGGGAGGAGCGATAAGAGTGCAGGGAGAAATCCCTGGGAGGGGAAGGGCTCGTCGATCGGAATCGAAGGAAGCTCGTGCTGTATTGAAGGAGAGCTCGTCGAGGTGAGTTGTAAGGGAGGAGCGTGCGATTTGTAGTCTGGTGGAGGGCTGTGCGATAAATGAGTGGGAACTCGTGCACTGTGTTGAAGGAGAGCTTCGTCGATGGGGAGGAGCCCCGTCTGTTGAAGTCTGAGGAGGCTCGTCTTGATGAATAAGAGGAGCTCGTCTGCCTGTGTTGAAGGGAGAGCTCGTCAGGTGAGTTGTTGGGGAGGAGCAGTAATTTGAAGCATGCGGTGGGCTCGTCTGATAAATAGTGGGAGCTCGTGCACTTTATTCGCTAAAGGGAGGCTCGTCGATGAGTTATGTAGTGAGAACCCGTCTGACTTGTAGTGCGTTGGAGGGCTCGTCACGATAAATAGTGGGAGCTCGTCTGCTGTGTTGAAGGGAGGCTTCGTCGATGAGGAGGAGCCGATGTCTGTTGAAGTACGGAGAAGGGGCTCGTCGATGAATAGGAACGTGCACTTTTGTGTTGGAAGGGAGAGCTCGTCGGTGAGTTGTAGGGAGGGCGAGTCCGTTGGAAGTACAAAGAAGGGCTGAATATCTTATGAATTGGGGGCACAAATGCACTTTTTGTGTTGAAGAGGCTCGTCAAGGTGAGTTGTAGGGAGGGCCCGTGCATTTGGGTCTGAGGAGGAGGGCTCGTCTGATAAATAGTGGGAGCTCGTGCTGTGGCGAAGGGGAGGCTGTCGATGGGTGAGCCCGTCTGTTGAAGTACAGGTGGAGGGCTCGTCTGATAAATAGTGGGGCTTATGCACTGTCTTTGAGGGAGGCTCGTCGATGAGTTGTGACGAGGCCAATCTGTTTGTAGTACGATTGGAGGGCTCGTCACGATAAATAGTGGGGGCTCGTGCACTTTGTGTTGAAGGGAGGCTCGTCCAATGAGGGAGGCCGACCAAATTGGGTGCGGAGAAGGGCTCGTCTTACGTGTCATTCGAGAACTCGTCACACTGTGTTGAAGGGAGAGCTCGTCAAGGTGAGTTGTAGGGAGGGCCGTGCGATTTGAGTCTGATGGAGGGGCTTGTCACGATAAATAGTAGGGCGCTGGAATGCTGTCGCTGAAGGAAACTGATCGATGAGTTTGTAGTGAGGCGTACGTTTGTAGTACGGTGGAGGGCTCGTCTGATAAATAGTGGGAGCTCGTGCACTTTGTGTTGAAGGAAACGTCAATGAGGAGGAGCTTGGAGTCTGTTGAAGTCACGGAGAAGGGCTCGTCGATGAATAGAAGGGCTAAAATCACCTGCTTGTATTGAGAGAAACTCATTGAGAGTTGATTTGTAAAGGAGGAGCTGTCAGTTGAAGTCTGAAGAAGGGCCGTCTTATGAATTGGGGGCTACGTGCACTTTGTGTTGAAGAGCTCGTCAAGGTGAGTTGTCGGGGAGGGAGCCAGCCACCGATTTAGATCTGAGAGGGGCTCGTCGTAATGGTGGGAGCTCGTCTTGCTGTGTTGAAGGGAGGCTCGTCGAGGTGAGTTGCAGGGAGGAGCCCGTCTTGTTTGTGTCTGAGTGGAGGGCTCGTCACGATAAATAGTGGGAGCTTCGATGCACTTTGTGTTGAAGGAGGCTTCGTCGATGAGGGGAGGAGCGGAGTCCGGATTGAAGTCTGGAGAAGGGCTCGTCTTGATGAATAGAGGGCTCGTGCTGTGTTGAAGGAGGCTCGTGGTGGTTAGTGAGGGCGAATGCATTTTGAAATGCAGTGGAGGCTCGTCTGATAAATAGTGGGGCTCGATGCGCAGCGTAGAAAGGAGAGCTCGTCGATGAGTTGTAGTGAGAGCCCGTCGTTTGTAGTACGGTGGAGGGCTCGATCACGATAAATAGTGGGGCTCTAGATGCACTTTGTGTTGAAGGAGGCTCGTCGATGAGGGAGGCAGATGCGATGAAATAGGAGAAGGGCTCGTCACGACTGAATGAGGGCTCGTGCGCACTTTTGTGTTGAAGGGAGGCTCGTCAAGGTGAATTTGTAGGGAGGGCGGAGTCAGTTGGAAGTATTACAAAGAAGGGCTCGTCTTATGAATTGAGGAGCTCGTGCTGTGTTGAAGGAGAGCTTCGTCGAGGTGAGTTGTAGGGGAGGAGCAGTGCGATTTAGATACAGGAGGGAGGGCTCAGTGCGATAAATAGTGGGAGCTCGTGCGCTGTCTTTGGAAGGAGAGCTCGTGAGTGAGTGAGAGCCCGTGCGTTTGGAAGTACGGTGGAGGCTCGTCACGATAAATAGTGGGAGCTTATGCGCTGTCTTTGTGAAAGGAGAGCTTCGTCGATGAGTTTGTGGTGAGAGCCGTCGTTTGTAGTACAGTGGAGGGCTCGTCTGATAAATAGTGGGAGCTCGTACACTGTGTTGAAGGGAGAGCTCGTCCCGATGAGAGGCCCGATCAGTTCGAAATCTGGGAGAAAGATAGTCTCTTGATGAATAGAGGGCTCGTGCGTGTTGAAGAGGCGTGAAAGTGGGGTTCATGTCAAGGGAGGCCGATGTTTGAAATGCGGTGGAGGCTTGTCACGATAAATAGTGGAGACTCGATGCGCTGTGCGAAAAGGGAGAGCTTCGTCGATGAGTTGTAGTGAGAACCCGTCTGTTTATGAGTAAATTTGGAGGGCTCAGTCTGAAAATAGTGGGAGCTCGATACGCTTTTGTCTGAAGGAGAGCTCGTCGGTAGAGGGGAGGGCCAGTCGTTGAGTCTGAGAAGGCTATCTGTTCAGAGGAGCTCAAGTCTGCTTTGTGTTGAAGGAGGCTTCGTCCAGGTGGAGTTGTAGGAGGCCCGTCTGTTGTAATACCAGTGGAGGGCTCGATCCCGATAAATAGTTGGAGCTCGTCTGCCTGTGTTGAAGGGAGAGCTTCGTCGATGAATGGGCCGTCTGTTGAAATCTGGAGGAGGGCTCGTCTTGATGAATGGGGAGGGCTAAAATGCGCACGTGTTGGAAGGCTCGTCAAAGGTGAGTTGTAGGGGAGGAGCCCGTCACATTTGGAAATCCTGGTGAGCCAAGTGCTGACCAAATGATGAGGCTGTGCTGTGCTGGGGCTGTCTGGTGGGGATTTATTTATTGTAGTGAGGGCCGGGTGTTTGTAGTCGGTGGAGGGCTCGTCACGATAAATAGTGGGAGCTTCGTGCACTTTGTGTTGAAGGCTCGTCAATGAGGAGGAGCGATCCGTTGGGATCTGGAGAGGGCTGCGTCTTGGTCGATAGAGGAGCTGTCACACTTTGGGTTGAGGAAGCTCGTCGAAGTGAGGTTGTAAGAGGAGGAGCCCGTGCATTTGAAGTCTGATGGAGGGGCTCGTCGATACACTCAGAGTAGACTCGTGCGCACTTTTGTGTTGAAGGGAGAGCTCGTCAAAGTGAGCAACGGGGCTCATGGCGCGGTGGCCTTGGTGGCGTTCCAGCCGAAATGGTTGATCCCCGGCCTCATTTGGGCGCGTGGCTGTGTTAGTAGATCACCTCGTCGGAGCGACCGGGACTCATGGCGCGGTGGCCTTGGTAGGCGTTCAGCGGAAATGAGTTGATCGACTCGTTGCGTGGCGTGCTTTGTGTTGAGCCAAGATCACCTCGTCGGGCGAGCAAGCGGGACTCATGCGTGTGACGGCGCAGTGGCGTTCCGGTAAACCGGTTGATCGACTCGTTTGGCGGTGTGGCTGTGTTGGTGAGGATCACCTCGTCGGAGTGAGCAAGCGGGGCTCATGGCGGCGGTGGCCTTGGTGGCGTTCAACGAAATGGGTTGAAGTCGGCTCGTTTAGAGCGGCGTGGCACGTGTTGGTGGATCACCTCGTCAAAGTGGCGGGGACGGAGTTAGATCCGCTATTACCCTTTGCCTAGGAGGAGCTCGTCGTATGACGGTTGGCGAGCTTCGTCGGTGTGAAGTAGTGGGTAGAGCTTCGCCCATCAGAGTTATTGGTAGTTCACCTTGTGGGGAGGGACGCTTAAGTGGCGCTTTATGAGAGGTCTTGGATTTAGTGGTGTCCTCTCGGTTATTGAAAAAGTGCGAACCGCTTTTAATGTTGATCTGATGGGGAATTTGGAACGGTTGCTTGTGCCTTCGGATGCTTTCTCTATAAATAGGGGTTACATTTAGCCACGTACATTAAGCACTGAAAGTTTCTGCTTTCCATCTTGGCGGATGAAGTTTGTAGAAGATGGATGCTTGATGTTCGTGCCTTCGTTGGGGCTCTTCGACGATTACGGACCGGCACTACGAGATTTCTCATTGTAGGGTTATGTGTTTTTCTAGCTCCCCATGGGAGTTATGTTTTCCACAGCTCGGCTAGGAATGAGTCCCCTAAGGGTGGGGGTTGGGTGCATCCCTTGCCTCGCTCCTTGTTCTTTTTCTTTTCTCCCTCTCTCCACCTTATACCTCTCCTTTTCCTTTCTTTTCCTTCTTTACATCTCCGGCTTTCTCATACCTTCTTTTCTTTTTCTCTCTCCTCTGTCCCCCATCTTTTCCTCCTCTTCTCACTCCTTCTTGTCTTCTTTTCATTATGTCTTTCTCCTTTGTCTCCTTTCCCCTTTTTTGTTTTTTTTTTTTTTTAGGGTACGCTTATGCGAGTATCGCGAGGGTGCTTGTCTTGTATGCTTTTCAAGACACCCGCAGTTAGTAATTAGATATAGATTCATTTGGAATAAAGAGGTTTTATTTTCATAGATTTTTCTCGTTGTGTATGTTTCCTTACATGTCGGTTTGTTTGAGATACTGATTGCGGCGTGTGACTGGAATACATGATACTGGTCTGGTTTCATTCACAGGCCGATACCTATTGATGGAAATAGCCAGGTGCTCCGCGTTCCATGTATGTTGCGAGTTTTTCCCTCCTACATTTGGAGCTCATAGTTACTGGTAAGCGACTCGGGTTATTATGTGAGACCTTCCGATTGGGACTAGTTTCCAGTGCGGATTCTTCACTTCTTTGGCAAAAGCTTTTTAAGACCAAATCCCCGGTATGCTAACCGGGCTTGACTCTCTGGTTGTAGTGCAGGGCATTTTCCTTTGGTACCCATGTCTTGGCCCGGTGAACATGTTCGCGTTTTTCATCGAGTTCCAAATTCGAAGCGGGGGCCTCGTCATTTGCTCCTCAGTCTTGCTTTCGACTCTGGAATTTTATTTCAACTCAGCCCAGGCTAACAGCTTCTGTTCCAAGGCTGAGCGAATGGGGTCTCAGGAGTTGCCGACACGTGTTGTCTGTAAGCCCGTAGTACCTCGGGGAGGTATTCGCCCAACTCCCTTTGAGATCCTCTAGCTTGGTTTTCAAAGGCGGCGCCCGGGGATCTGATGGTGACTCGGCTTGTCATTTGATGTGTGGGTGTTGGTGACGAATAGTAATTTTTAATCCAGGCTCGACCTGAAACTCCACGAATTTCGCGTTATCAAAGCGTGTACTTCCGGGTCATCGAGACGGGGCTCTCGGGATGCAATCGCATATAATTGCTTGCCATCACGAGTTGCGTATCTTACGCTCTGTGATTGTGGCTAAGAATGACCTCCGGCCCACTTAGTGAAATAATCTACATGACGATTATAAATTTATTGGCACTGCCAGTAGCGAGAACCCCACGATATATCCAGCCGCTTCTTTGGAAGGGCGAGAACACAAAGTGAGTTAGTCCGGAGCTCTGGCGGGGCGTGATATTTTAGCGTGTTCTGTGGTCTGCGTCTTTGTTGGAGTTAAAGTAGCATCTTTGAGCATTGTGGGCGATAATATCCCTGCCTCAAAAGCTTTCCCGGCTTGATATTCGAGGCTCCGATGGTTCCCACATATGCCTTCGTGCACTTCTCTTAGCACGTCGGTGTCTTCTCCGGCGCGATGCATTTTTAGGAAGGGTGTGAAGAATCACAAACGTAGAGGCTTCCTTTGTGATTGAAATGACTTTGGCGGATCTCGCTCTTATCTTTGCCGCTTCCTTTGGAGTGCGATACGGTAGGTTCCGTCATTGGCGTAGCCCCGAATAGGGTCCATCGAGTTTGGTGCGGACCACCTGAGAACTCTTTGTACGCCGAGACTCGATGGAGGGCTCTGGAGGTATTCGATGTTGATCCCCGATGTCTTCTGCGAGGCGTATGGTTTGCCATGTTCGGCTACGGGCATTCTCAGATCACGGGACATACTTGATGCGAGCGGATCTGAGCTTTTTAAATAAGTCACGGACTTTGCGGAGATATCGGATCATCGCCTCTTCTCCTTTGGCCTCGTGTCTTGATCTGTGCGACCCTTGGGTTGGGGAATCGTATGGATCTCTGATCGACCTCCTAACGAATGAGGCGAGATTGAGGCTGCTATTACGTACCATTGACCGGCTGCGTTGTTGGAGGCGCCAGAGACCCCAGCTTTGAGTGCGTACTCAATGTACATATCCTCTGGTGAGGTCGGGATTAAGCTGCCCGCTTCACTTTGCGCATTTGAGGGCTCCATCCACGAGCTTCCACATGTGAAGGTCGGTACTTGATTGGGCGAGCTCAAATGACTCTCTTGGGGCGAATTCCATGATGAAATCGGCTAGGATACGTCCTTTTAGCAATTTGTTTTGGCATGGATGTCGAATTCGCTCGAGTTCTATGGCCCGTTTCATGTCGACTCCCAGAGGACCTACGGTTTATCACGATACACCGCCGTGGGGTCATTGGGTGGGGACCACATGGTGTGGAGGAGCACGGAAATAAGGACGAAGTTTCAGAGCTGCGGTCACCAGAGCTAGTATTAATTTTTCCATTTTGGACCTCTGCCATTCCCCTCGGGGCTCGGCTGCGATGATAGGCCAGGATGCATCAGCTCACTTCTGTCCTCTGACGAAACACCAGCTCCTAAATTCAAAAAAAATCCAAATCACGCGAGTACAATGTGAGGGTTCTCCTTCTCCGGGCTCACTAGAATGGGTGGCGAGGCTCAGTATGTTTCAAGGTCTGGCAACTGTACATTTCTCGTATTGAAAGGCTTTCTTGAAAACTTGGAAGAAGGTCGGCATTGTCACTTGCCACGGACACGAATCGACTTAGAGTGCGATCCTCCCGCACATTGTCGTTGTACTTCCTTTATCTCCGATGGCGATGGCATGTCAATGATACTTTTGGCTTTATCAGTTTGCTTCAATTCCTGTGGTTGATGAAGCCCGAGGAAACTTTCCAGTGACACGCCCAGAAATTTGTTCCTTGGACGACTTCATGTTATAATCCTTAGGATCACGGAGCGTCTCGGGGAGGAATTCGAAGATGGATTCAGTACGTAGCGGATTTTACGACATGTCGTCTATATGCCTCCATCGTTGTACCTATCTGTTCACGAAACATCAGGTTCACTAACCTTTGGTAGGATTTGCCTGCATTTTAATGAATGGCATTGCAGATACTTGATGGGTCCACGTGCGGTGACGAATGGCGTCTTCTCTGAGTCCTTCAGGATCCGCGGCATCAGTTATAACGGAGAGCGTGTGACTAGAGCTCGTGGCTGTTTGTGGCATCTACGATAAGGTCGTCTAGGGTAGGAAGCCCCGTCGCTGGGCGTACTTTGTTTATATCGGTGAAATCAATCTGAGCCGCCATTTGCCATTTGCTTTCTTGAGCACAACATTGGCGACCACTACGGATATTCCTCCCTGATTGCCCTACCTTGGAGCTTTCCGACTTATAACCGTTGATGGCCTTTTGTCTCTGGTGAAATTTCTGCACGTTTGCTTGAAACTTGAAAAATCGGTGGCGTTTAGTTTTATGAGCGATAGCTGCGGGGTGGAGTGCCACTCATGTCGACTGCTTCCATGCGAAGATGTCCACCCCGATACGTCTTAAAAGAAAGTGGGTGGGGAGGCCTTTGAGGCTATACATTAATTTGGGCGCGATATAGGCCTTTTAAGATGCTGCAGGTGGAGTATCAGTATTCTTTGGTTCCGGCTCTTACGAGGGCTCAGGCGTGAACACTTCCATCCGTATCAAACTCACCCGTACTTCATTGTCGTAGTTTTTGTTTCATAGGCGGTGTAGCATTCTCGTGCCACTCGGTCTCTCAGAGCGAATCGACACAGTTCTGCGGAATTTGATTACCAGTGTTAATAACTAAGGGGATGGCTTTATCTGGCGTTGGGGAATTTTGCCAGCAACATGTGTGAACGTGATCATATAGAAACCACTAACGTAGACATTGCCCTTTTTGGGCGGGAATACGAGGGTTGAAACACAGTTGATTGATCCGATAGTAGCACTTTCTCTGAGAAAACCACAGGTGGTGTTGAAGGTTCTTGATATCTGGACATGATTTATGAAGCGGTCTTAAAATAGTGTGGTAGGAATCGTTAATCTCTGGTTGATGGACATTGTTGCCGATTGCGGTTGGATGGGCGTGATCTTGACACCCTTCCAAGTCTGAGTCGGAGAATGAGATAGTGGTGTCGACTCGAGGTATTTAGATCTTGTGTACCTCCCCATGTCTCTTGATCTTATCTTCGCCAAGTGGGCACTTTTCAGGCAGACTTGATTCTCACTCCATTGGATCCCCACGAGATCACAGTCGTTTCCCGGGGGACGTCGCGTCTTTGGTCGTCGTCAGCCCAGGCGGTGGTCATTGACTTGGGGCTGATTGCAAATTTTGGCTTTGGATTGACTCCGGCTGATAAGCGCTTCCGTAGATATCCATGGCTATCTCGGATACTACATCTACTCTCCCTCAATTGAATCTGAGTTGTCAGGTGCGATGTCCATAGTCCTGTGGAACTTCGCAATGCCCAGTGTTATCTCGACAGCGGGTTGACTTCTCTGCGTTGTATCGCGGGAAGCCACTCAATTTAATTACCTCGTGTAGAACTTGCGACAAATTTGATGGGAGTGACCCATTGCTTGGCCAATGGCGTCGTCGTCCCGGGTGGTGGCAGACCGAGGAGTCCACAAAGATTCCTTTGTCTTTTAGGGGATCGTTCCTGCTCTGCCCCCGGAGATTTCCTCTGGTCGCCCTGCCTCTTGGGGCTCCGTCCCCGTCGCTTCTCCGTCATCTTTTTGTCCTTGCTAGCGAAAGAGCTCTCCTTCTTTGGCAGGGAGAGACCTCCCCTCTCCGGTTATGTATTTACACTACGCTTTCAGCGAGAACCTGTATACTAAGCAGGGTTCTTTGAGATAGAAAACATCGGGGTCTTTGAATTTGCACCCCCAATAACCCATAATGAAGGCGTGACAGCGAACTTTTCGTCAAGTACACATCTATCTTGGGGACTCGGCATTAAACGATTATGCGTATGACTTGAATTTTCTGTGTTCCTGTTTGATGGGTTCGCGGATGGTAGCACCGGCTTCTGTATGTCCTAGCCCGATGGAAGTGGGAGGCAGACGCGATTGATAACTCTACGGATGAAGGAAATCGTTGAAGAGGGGATTCTGTTGAACCAGGCCATAGCCGGGCCTTTTAAGGTATTGGCGACATGCCAGGACGAGATCTGGATACCCATGCAACTCCATCGATTCTTATAGGTATTGAGATGATCCTGCGGATCCTTTACGTATCGAATGCTTCTAAATGAGGCATCCCCGAACTTGGCGGGCGAGGTAACTGTTTCGGGGTGAGGTGAGTTCACATTTGTTGTACGAGGTATCCTGGTATGGGTTGCGCCCTTTAACTACTTCCTTCGCGCGGCTAAGCTCCTGGGTGGAGTCTAAACCCTGCTCCCATATGCGCTCTCTGTGGTCGAGGAGGGATGTTGTGGACTCGTGTCCTCGCCTCGTCCTCCTTGTCTTGCTCAGTCCTCTTCCCTACGGGGCTGGTTGTAGGCCAGCCTTTGGGCTTGACTAGACCCTTTCACCTTGATGTTTCGAGGATTACCATGGTAGTGTTATATATTTTGGAGACATTGTGTCCTTCAGATCGTCGCTCTTCTCAGGGGTGTTGTGTTGTCACGGTGGGTTGTTCATTTCCTCTATCAAGCGCTGGTTGACGAGGCGGAGTGCTTCCACCTCGTTTGCATTGGCCTGGATCGTTTCTGGCGCCTTTGGTGGCTCTTTGTGCGCACTATCTGGCGGGTCGGCATCTGTGGGGTTAAGCGTTCTTCACCTTGTGTTCCGTGTCCCGTCTGAAGTGATGGCCCAGAAATCAGTTATATTTATGAAGAGCTGTCGTTCCCACAGGCGCCAGTGATGGTGCCTTTTCAGCGGGCTGAAATTTGGGCGTGGTTGGTCGTTGGGTTGAGCCAAGGCGATTTGCGGGGAGCGAGCCGATGAATGCGGATCGTTTAGCGGGGTGGAATGCTACTTGATGCTAGTCCAGCACAGGTCGAAAGTCGCTGACTCGTTCTGAAAACAAAGGAAGAAGGGGCCGAGGGGCTTCCCGGGACGCTCGATGCCTAAATCGGATCGTCACGAGAGAAGAGGGAGAAAGTGTTCCTTTGCTTCTTTCGCGTACCTTTTAGTCTTTGGGAGCGGCCTTGTATTTGTAATGGGTCTTCATCAATTCGGACTGATAGTTAGGAGTTTCTTCCCTTTGGAAGATCGGTTTTCTTACGTAGTCATCCACATAGATTTTAGCGATGGATTAGTCAATGGAGTTTATTTGGAGTAATCCTCCTTCCTGTATTGAGAGATATTCAACTAACGGTTTTTGATGCCTTTCCTTTCGGCTATAATAGGACTTGATAGGGCGTCTGCTTAAGGAATATTTCAATAAATCAGTTATTGATAGAGATATAGTTTGTTGGCCTTGTATGGGCTCTCTGTCCCTTTCAATTCCGTATTACGGGCTAAACGGGGTTGGGAACTTTGGTTTGAGCTTTTATGGAGGATACGGGGACATGTACGACCCACACCGCTCTTTTGGGCTGCGAGTGAAATGCTTGACCCAGATTTACATATGTATCAAGCTATAATATAATGAAAGTGAATCGATTAAAAACCATTGTAAAAACGCCACAAATTTAACATGAAAAAAATTATAAGGATAACTGAGTTCCTCAAACACCACGTGTCTTCCATTATCATCTTTATCCACCTCTATAGTACTCTTTACAAGTTAGTTTTAATCCTATAACTTTATAAAAATATATATTTCGAATAGTTTTTTATTTGATAAAAAAATATACTTCCTCTTGTTACATAGCAAATGGTGTTGCTTCACTTAATCATACAACTAATATATGAATGATATTGTCATTGAGGGTTTGACTCCAAGTAAGAAAAGAAAATATCATGTTCGAATTTTTATAAAAACATAATACTGTAATGTGATATATAAAATGAATCGATATAAAAGAAAAAAAAAAAGATTTGAAGAACACTGGCGCTCCTGTATATGCCCAAGGGGGTCAAATGGCCCCTTGAATTTTTTTTGAAAATTTTTTTCTATTGTATTCAAATCAAGTCCTATACCATGTCCCTCAAATTATAATTGCTAAGGCATGGTTGAATACAATTGTTGATTTTGTAAACTTTTTACTTAGGCTTTGTTTGGAACTGAAAAGTAAGCAGAAGAAAAATAATAATAAGAACAATAATTTTCTCGGAATTTTCCCGATATTTGATTCTTGTGGAAAATATAAAAGAAAATAATAAACAAATAAAATGAGTTTGAATAAACATATTGAATTAATTTTTTAAATTTAAACCTATTTTTTATTTTTCTCTAAATACTATTTCCTCCCACTTTTTCTCTCAATTTTCTTTTCTTAGCAATGCTCCATTGGGAACTCATAAAGTTTTAGAGAAAGAAAAAAATATCAAGGAATATAATTTTCTCACATTTGGTTTTATTATAAAAAATCAAATATAATCAAAATTCTTCAAAATTTTATAGTCTTATATAATATAAATAAACAAATGAGAAATGAGTGCAAATGAGCATATAAGATCAGGCTGTGAGTTTAAGCCTCTTTTTATATACCATTTTCTTTCGTAGTGCATTTAGTAACAAGGCGAAGCCTTGGGGCACTTGTTTGGTTTTTGTTTTTTAAAAACTATTTTTGATAGCAATTTTAAACTCAAAAACACTATCCTTCGTGGTATCTCAAAACTTTACTTGTTCTTTGAATTTATTGTTTTTATATTCTCCTATGTTTTAAAATTTAAAAAAAAAACGAAAAAAGCAAAAATATTTTAACATTAAGCATTTTTGAGAGCATCAAATAAATTTTAAAAGCAAATGTAATAATAATCTTAAAGTTTGCCTCCCATAGTTTTAATCCTACACCATACTACCGAAGAATACTGCAAATCGGAAGAGATCAGTCAATTGCTTAGCCATAAAGCAATCCATTACAAACTTGGATGAAGAAAAAGGAAAGGTTTAATAAGAATCAGATTCAGTCTGAGCAGATCCCAACTTTTTGTGTAGATCTAGGATGAAATAACAAAAGTGGGACAGGAAGGAATCATTCAGTTTCATGTGAACTAAATTTCACTGATATTTTAATTATATTAACACTACATTCTTGTGAAAAGTTCACAATCTTTATTCTATATTGAAGAAGATCTGTTATGAAAACCTCTTTGCTTTTTCTTCGAGAAAATTAGAGATGCCGTGTGGAGAAAGAGGACCGAAGTGAAGAAGAATCCAAGCAAATGCACATGAGTTCCATGAGTCGTGATGTTAACTGCTGTTACTATGTTCAAACATTGGATTTTGTTCGTGTTTTTATTTGAGTAATGACGTTTGATTGCGAAAATTTTAATTCATCACGAAGTCAGAATATGAAGACTGATGTATTAATCTTTAGTTTCGTTTGTCGTTTTCGTCTTGAATTTGGTTAAAAATACGTTTTTCTTTTGGCCGTTAGTTCGATTTGGTTGAATTAATTGAAAACAGAAAGCGACTTTTACGTTTTAGTTAAGCCCTATATAAAATGTTGAAAATAGTGAATTCGTTTCTTTGTTTCGAAATTGTTTCGTCTTATTACTTTTTTTGTCATGCAGCGTTTTCTATTTGTTTCGAAAAATTGACGAAAGCGAAGAATTTTTCTCTGTAATGAGCTGCTTTTCTTTTTGGTATTTAACTTTATATATCTTAAAATTTAACTTTATATATAAAATATCAAATAAAGTTCAAAATTAAATTCCATTATACGATTCTTTGCTTTTTCTAAAGTAAGATAGTGATTTTTATTTGATATGTAAAATCGTTCGTACATCTGCTTATATCATTTTTCCCTCAATTCGAGTGGTTCTTCCACAAAAATCTAGATTTTTTTATTTGTTTTTTCATTTTTTTTGTCGTCGTTTTGTGCGACGTATGGTTTGTTTCGCCTTAGTACGACGGTTTAGTTTTCGTCGGTTTATAGCGACCTTTTTTGTGTGTAGGTGATTGGAAAGGTAAAAGCAGTTATTCAATGAATATCTGAATCGAATCAGGGTTATAGTATTTTGCTTTATAAGCTTTAGTGTAAAATATTAAACCAATGTGAATTATCGAATGTGTGGAAACTTATTAAATTCGTTTGTTATTAACTAGATGTTTGAATCTATCTTGTAAAGTTTTTTAATTTGATTATGTGTTTTTTAATGAATGTGTGTGCAGTTTGATCAATAAAAATTCTTTTTCTTAAAACAAAAAGAAATCAGTTATTCAAACATAATCAATATCCAACAAATCAAGTTGAAGGTAGAAAAGACATAATCAAATCAGAGCTTATAGAAATACCACTCAAAGGGATTTGAGTTGGAACTTAAAGTTAGTTGAGGAAATAATATATAAACTTGAGAATTGGATGACTTCAACCTTTATACGTATACAGGATGACAACATATATAAAGTTAGGAGCATAGCATTCACTACTACCAAAGCATAACCATAGTTCAATCAAGTCACCACTACAAAACATATTATGTTAAAAATCAAAATTCACCATTCAATGACATTTACTCATGTTTCATATAATCCTGGTTCAAACTTATGACTTTCATAAACAAGGTTATCATGTCTCAGTATGTGTTAGTTAGAATCTTTGTGTTGTAGTATGTGACTCGTATTTATGAAGAAAAATGGACAAATGTTGGAGCAAAGCATGACGACAGTATTTACCCTTTAGGCTTGCCTTTTTTTTGTTCAAAGCCGACGAAATGATAAATTAGGAAGTGAAGGATAAACCACATAATTTTAATTACAAGGCAAAGGCATTTTCTCATTTTAAGTCATTACACAATGATTATTATAAATATCTTCTTATGTAATATTATTTATAAATAATGAAAGTTTTTAATTGATGTTTCTAGTCTCTGGATGAGTTCAGTACTTTCTTCCATGATTTTATCACTGTACATAGAATCATAACACTTATCAAAGGTTATTAAGTAGGAATCTAATTTTGGAACTTGCAAATAAGAATGAATCAAAATCACATGTAAGGAGAACGTTGTGTTGGTCAAACAGCATATATAGACCAACTTGCTGGTGAGAGAAACGTTTTTTTTTTTTTTTTTTTTTTTTTTTTTTTGAGAAAAGTTACGAGAATGTTAATGTTGGTCAAACAGCATCCTCTAGACAAACTAGGAGAATATTTTGAATGTTTTATTTTTATTTTTTGAGAAAGTTAGGAGAATGTTAATGTTGGTCAAACAGCATATATTTACCACTTGGGAGCTTGGAAGCGATGAGCAAAGTAGTTTTAAGTGATTTTTGTGGCATCAGTTTTCGGGTGGCGTGGAAACAAATTTTAGGCAAAAATCAGGAAAAGAAAAAAAATGGAAAAAATCGCTTTTCGAAAAATCAGGAAAAATCCGATATTTTCCCGAAAAATCAGTTTTTCCCGAAATTTGAAGTAAATTATATTTTAGGTCACTAAGGGGAAAAAAATTAAAAAATAGGGACCAAATATTTAGAATTAAAAAAAGTGTATTTTTAGGAAAATAATTAAAATAGGTATTCTTATTGTACTTTGATAGATTTACTATCCTCTCTCTCTTCTCCTTCTGCATGTACCTCTCTCGAGCTTTTTAAATATACAACTCCTCTCTCATTAAAATATAAATATTTTTTGGAAATTTAACGATTAAAAAAATGTGAAAAATTATTTTGAAGGTTTAATCCGTCAAAAATCATAGTAGTGTATATATAAGTAAGTGAATGCTTTTAATATATGGTCTGAACTTTTATTACCTATAACGTATTTATTTGTTCGTAATCCCTTTATAATATTTTATTTTATTTTATTTTACATTATAACTTATGTATTTTAAAATCAAATATTAATTTGATAAGGAAAGAAATAAAATAATATCATATAAAATTTAAAAATATAATATATAATATTTTGAATCTATAAATTATCTAATAATATTTATAATAATAACAGAAAACGAATAAATAATGTCTACTTTAGCGTAATAATATATTAAAATATAACGTATTTATTTAATAATTAATTCGATTTAGTTTTAATATCGCCGTTCGTGAATGAACTTGTGATACATATAATTAAAATATGAAAAATTTATATAAGATATTTTGTAAAAATATCATGGTATATTCTGTCTTTTGAAGTATTTAGTAAATCCATTCTGATATATAAGTATTCACAGATATTTTTTTGACATGGAACTTAGATGATGCTTTACCGGGAGAGGAAATCAGAGTCTCGGTCTCGGTCTCAGTCTCACAATTTCTGGGAATAATTAACATCAGGTATCTTTCTCCCTCATAACCAAGGTCAAGGTCCACCTATCTGGTCATATATCACTTTTTCTGCTGCTTACCGACTTTTATCTAGAATCAACAGATTCCATTCTAGTCTCGAATTATTTAATACACTATATATTCTTCTATCTTAGCCTTCTTCAGGCAAAAGTAATTTATATATACATCTTACGTCTGGACAGAGATGTGAGAATAACTCTTCAAAGATTTAGAGAATAATCTGGAACTCATATATTTTACTAATGGCAGACCATTTTTCGGGCCTATGGCATGCTAACAACTGAGGTGTAGAGACTGTCAATAATTTTGAAATTTCTAGTACAGATAGCATCTAATTCACTGACGACCAAATAGAAAAGAAATCAAATATCTTCTAACTTATTCTTTCTTCCTTTGTTTCACTGAAAGCATATATATGTTCATATACCACGACTCGACTGGCATCGCCCTCAGCAAAGCCTATCTCGGTCTGTACAACAAGAGCTGGCAACCATAAATTTTCTCTACCTTTAAGGAGAATCACAAAATTAAGGCTAAGAGACTTAAGATCAGTTTCATATAAGGAGATACATTGAATCATATATACAAAACAGAAACAGAAACTTGTTAGGCACATTCATTGAAATCAGCAAAAATCAGGGAAGTCATGGCCTCTCTTAGATGTTGGAGAGAAAAGTTTGCAGTGGATGAGTTCTTTGTGGCCCAGAAGGGTTCATCCTCCTCCTCCTACTTTCGAATGTCTTCAACGACAACGTCAATTCCCGGCACCCCATGTTCAGAACCGCCATGTTTCTCCACCAAAAGAGGGTGTGCTCAACTGCCTGGAGGCACTGGGGAGAAATATATGGGGAGCTGTGTTTTTAGACTACCAAGAGAAGAGCTTAGCTCGATTCACTTAAGATCTATATTAAATTTGTTAGGTTCTCTTCTAGGTATGCAACTCAACTCAAACATAGTCTGTGTCAAATCCTATTATAAAATTCATAATAGTGATGGATAACTCAGAGCTGTCTCACTATCTTAGAGTTTCAGTTCAGCTGTAAAATAACCTATGTTGTAAGAATATCAGCACTTTATCTCTAACTCCTTTACCTATTAATGAGTAATATTTATGCCCCCCTACCGTGAGTATTTGTAATATATATATATATATATATATATATATATATATATATATATATATGTAACCCCTTTTCCCTATCTTCAGCTCTTTTAAGAAATCTCATTTGCAACCTGAAAATAACTGAAAAGGAAAAAAAAATGCTAAAAAAATTATTTTCATTAAGGAAAATTCTTCAAAATTTGGCATGTCGTTAAAGTTGTAATCTTTATATAATATTAGAGAGAAACAAATAAAAGCATAAAATTAATTAATATAGTTTAAGCACATTTTATACTTTCCTTTCACTTTCACTCTTTCCTTTCCTTATTACTTTGTAGGTTACAAAATAGGCTTTAGTGTGTATTGATAAGTATGTAGGTTTAGCACAATTCTAACCAAAAAAAGAGGCAGATTATTCAGACTTACATAATGGAGACTGGATCAACCATGGATTTTTCGGGTTCTTGGGCTACAGAGTTCTGCAGTTGCGGTTTTTGGTAGCTGACGGCCTTGACAGCAGGATGCCCGACAGGTCGCATTTTACTATAAATATACAAATGATTAAAAATATGGAGATGAAAACATAAAAGAGAAAACGATCTTGTTGTTTCTTAGAAAAACAAACCAGCATACCTTAATCTTGGAGACTCATCCAGGTACAAAACCTCCTACAAAGAAAGCAAACTGGTCTGCAATTTCTAGAAACAGTGAATTTGGTGGTGATTAGAATTTGAAGGGAATAAAAACAGATGATCAGTTATACCCCCTAACTTTAAGGAGGAGGGAATACACACAAAGCATCACTAAATTTAGGCAAGAAAAAACCAAAAAAAACAAACCATTTTCCCCGCAGATTTAGACCTCCCATAGACAGCATTATCGGTAGGTATTTGTTTTAAGATGAAGAAAAAGTGACAACAGAAAGGAACTCGTCCTTCGATTAGAAAAGGCGCTCTTGTGGGTGGGGACAAACAAACCTCCGAAACTGAGGTTGGGATTGCAGTAATGGCCATTATTGCCAGGCAAATAGTCTTCTATTTCTCTTCTTGATTATCTTGGCACAGTCTGCAGAGCCAATGCTGCCTTCCATCCGGCAAATCAGAAAGAAGCCGGCTTTGGCGGCGAAAGTGCTTGGCCCTGTCCCCGGAGAAACAATATTTAACGTTCTTCAGTATGGTGCAAAACCTGGGGGGAAGAAGGAAAGCACTGAGGTGAATTTGAATTCTAGCATGAATAAGCATTTGAGTCATCTGGGTCATATGTTTCAATTTTATTTTCCAAGCTACCAAACAAAACTAGGAACTAAAAAAAAAAAGAAAAAGAAGAATGTTATTACAAATTACAGTAGACAAAATGTTTTTTTATTCTTTCTTATATCCATATTCATAGAGGATAGAATTCTTGTCAGGATTCCCACATACCGAAGTTTTTTATCAATGGAGGAACAATATCACAGTTTTTGTTCAATAAAATAGCAGGAAATCCTTTAATAACATGGATTCTCTATCAATTGCTCAATCAATTACTTCTTTGAAGAGCTAAAAAAAAGATTAGTGGTTTCCTTTATATATACTATACTGTTTTCCTTCATTGGGGGTTTAGTTCCTTTTCATTCATATTGAAATAAAATAAAAAAAGGAACAGAAGCGCCACCATTGTTTACTTGGTTATCTTGGGGTTAATTATCCTTAGGGACTTCAATGAATTCTAATCAGAAAGATGGAAAACATTCTCCAATATTCTAGCATTATTCTTAAACCAATTTCTTTCCATTCTATTGAAATGATTCCTAATACTAATCCTAAACAAAACAAATCAACACTTAATTAATAGCCAGCAACTGCATTTACTCTGGAGAAAACGAATTATTCATGAAATGATTCTTTTATATTTTGTAAAAATGTGAAAAAACTGTAAAATTTTGATTTTATTTAAATCATTTGTTAATATTTTTAAAACGCAATATTTTTCGGGTTGGCTTGAAGGCTAGTATGTTTAGTATTGTCTTGATGCAGTCGCAGAGTTAATCAACCACTTTTCTTTATTCATTTCTTTCTAACCCATTATTCTTAAAACCAATATCTTTTCCATTCCTATTGAACCGATTCTTAATAATGAATCAAACAAAACAAAATCAACATAGTAGTGCTTTACTCTGTTTTGAACCAGAGAAAAATGAATTATCAGTCTAACAATCTCTTTGCAGGCTTTCATGCAAGCATGGGTGGCTGCATGCCATTGGAGGGGAAAGGCAAGGCTTCTCATCCCTCAAGGAGATTTTTTGATAGGGCAGGTCACGTTTGCAAGGAGCATTACAGCCGCGGCTCCAGCAATCGTGGAAGTGACGGGAAACCTAAAGAACTGATTCTGAACATTTCTGAGTATAGCTCTCCAGAATGGGTCACATTTGAAGACATCAATGGTTTGATAGTCACTGGTGGAGGAACTTTTGATGGGCAGGGAGATTCTGTCTGGCAATACAATGACTGCGGGAGCAATTCTAATTGCCAGCTTCTCCCTACTGTAAGCCTTCTAAATCACTATCTTTCTTTTTAGGCTTTGTTTGGAAACCGGGAAAGTATTAGGAAAAGAAAAGTTAAGAGGAAAATAAAAAATAAGCCTGAACTTAGTAAATTGAATGTATATATTTATGCATACTCGTTTTGTTATTTATTGTATTTAAAACTTAGAGAAATTTTGATTATATTTTATTTTCTTTTGTATTTTTCGTTTATGGATGGCATCAATTCTTGTTATTTTTATTTTCCTCAATAATTTGGCCTTTTTTGTGTTTGATTGAGTACAGTCATAAAAGATTAATCAACCACTTTCTTTCTTCATTTTCTCGCATTGTCTTTCTTGGGTGTTGTTAGTATTCTGGGTTTGTGTTTGGTTCATAAAACTGAGAAAGCATGCAAAGAAAGGAAAGGAAAAGAAAGCGGCAGGCTGTATACTTGTATATGGCTACATTGAGAGGAAAATTTTGTCAGAAATGAAACTTCTTAAGATTTACAACATCAATTTGTTTTCTTTTCCCTTCTTTTTTCCAACAACCAAACACAACATGAATTCTGCCATGATAGTCACATCACATATTGGATAGGAGAAAAGTTCTCGACGTCATATAAGTATAACATCCTCCAAAATCTAGTAGAGCCATTCTAAAAGTAAAACAAACAATCTCTATATGGTTGAATAGTCGGATGCTGCTGGTATTTACAATTACAGTGCTCTTTTTTGGCCATCTTCACTAGGCTGTTATCTTGATTTGTTTTTAGTGTGATTCTCAATAATTTGGGTGTTTTGTTTTTGTTTTTGGTCATGTGATTTGGATGGATGGATGGCAGTCCATAAAGTTCAACTCGATCACCAACGGTAACCTTAGGGGAATAAAATCTGTAAATGCAAAATCATTTCTGTATAAAGCAGATGCTTAGATCCAGTGAGGCATTGAGCCTTCACATAACCACCCTGAAGATAGCCAAACACAGATGAATTCACTACTCAGTAGTTCAAATTTTGTGAAGGTATCAAAAACTAAGATCTCCACTGGCGATGACTGCATCTCTATTGGCCAGGGATCCACCAATATCAGCATCAACAAAGTTACCTGTGGCCCTGGCCATGGCATCAGGTAACTAACTAACTAACTCATGTTCCTCCAAACAAGGTAAACGGGTCAACCTTCACGACCATGGGTAAAAACGGGTCAAGTCAATTCGACTCATTTTTATTTGGTCAACTTTTGGCCACTGATTGAAATGGGCTGGACATTAAAAAATTAAAAACAAAGTTTCTTTGAAATTCTTATAAGTTTATTCTTATGCTCTTAAAAAAATTATATAAAATAAATTATTTTACTTATATTTATATATATTATTTTTTTTTTAAATTGTTTTTCATAACAGTATTATTTTATTTTATTAAAAACAATTATTTAATAACTATTCTTTTTCCTATAAACAACTAATTTATATTTTTTGGTTAATATTTTTAATAATTAGAAAATATTATATAGTCATTAAAAAGTTAAATAAAAACAGGCAAAAGTGGGCCAAGGGGAGACTGGCCCTGCCACAGCCTTTATGAACATAAAATTATTCGGGCTGAACAATGGCGCAATTACATTTAGGTCGAGACGTGTCTTTGGATGATGAATTTAGATTTATATTAGTTTACTCAGACTTGGACCTCGAAAAATGTTAGTGATGTCGGTCAGCCCGTATTCAACCTACTTTATAGCATATCTTCTCTTAATTTTTTTTTTTGGGTGTTGTAATGCATTTCTATGGCAGTATTGGTAGCCTTAAAAGTACCAAGATGAAAAGATGTAGTGGGGATCATAGTGAAGAACAGCACCTTACTGAATACCGACAACGGCCTTAGAATCAAAACATGGCCTGGTTCACCTCCAAGTGAAGCTAAAGGGATTCTTTTCCAGGACATTATCATGAAGAATGTTAAGAACCCCATCATCATTGATCAGCTCTATTGCCCATCAGGGTCTGCCTGCAGAAGCCAGGTTTGTCATTCTCACTGTTTTATAGACTTCCTATTCAAATTGGATATATAATGTCAAATCCCACATCGAATCGGATAAGGGAGAAACCTCATTGTATTCTATAAGAATGAGGGCTTCTCTTAACTTAGTAGGCGCATTTTAAAGTCACGATGACAACATATACACGATTGGGTCGGGTCTCGTTACAAATAGTATCAAAATGTTGTGTCTACATGAGGGTGTTTGTGTATCTATCGGATAGAGAAAGAAACTTTGATGTATATAAGTATGGCTCATAAAAAAACATTAAGACGCGTTTTAAAGCCTTAAGGGTGGCTGTGAAACGGATGATATCTACGTAGTTGATCGAGTCACGTGCACATAAGGTAATGGTGTGTTATAACGTACATGGCTGCAGCCATCAAGGGTCAAGATAACTGGCATTAATCCACCAGGCATTCAAGAATCGTACTCGCCCCTTGGAGTGAATCTAATGTGCAGCCCTGAATACCCTTGCCAAAATGTTGAATTATTTGACATCAACTTGCAATACAGCGGACCACAGAAGAAAGTTTCAGATGTCTCTTCTTCATGTTCTAATGCAAAAGTAGGGTTTGGAGGGATACAAATCCCACCACCTTGCCAATAGTTCTTGAATGTTGAGACTACACATATTTGTTGCTGGATAGATCAGCACCATTTGTATCATTTGAGAGGAAGGACAAGGCCTCGGGAATTAACTCGCATTTGTGTTTTGAGCAAAGCCTTCTTTATATAATACTCAGCTTGTTTGATGTGGGAAAAGAATTTTGGGCCTATTCGGTTCCTGTTTTTGAATACTATTCTTGAGAACGATTTTTGAAAGCACGAAGGACACCAGAAAGGTGTTATAACAGAACACTTCTTTGTTTAACAAATTTAGTGCTTTGTATATCTTTGTTTTTTATGTTTAGAAAAAAAAAAAAGCAAATTAATGGTTTCCTTGTTTCGCTTGTTTTTTATATGAAGCAAATTTTAACTTGATAAGCAAGAGGATTTGTTTTCATACCAGACACCATCCCGGCAGAAATATGAAATGAACCATTATAATAAGCTGAAAAGCAGGGCCAACTGAATCCATTTTGGCCTTCACATTGGGTCGCGGCCTGGCATTTATGTCAAATTGGCTACTTTTGTTGAAACAAACTTTGTTCTTGCAAATACCCATGTGGGCTGTGGGTTTAAATAAATTTAAATGGTGAAATATTAGGAAAAAAAAAAAAAAGCTAAAACATACTGAATTTTCTTAATTTCATCTTTCTTCAAATAAAAAAGAAATAATACACATTTCATAGTATTCCATTAGGCTTTGAATAATGCATTGTAAACATAAAAATACATTTAAAGAAAAAACTATAGCAAAATTTCAGCAATGAACAAATGGCAAAGGCTGCCTCCATAGTCTACAAGAGGGGTTACTATATTTCATTATTTATTGATACTTTAGGAAACCAAGTGATGTAAATTGGTGAATGACAAAACAAATCATCTGCTAACTCTAACTCTGTGTTTGTTTCTGGTTAATTGAATCAACGAATTAGTTGTTCTTTACAGTTGGAGCTCAATGACTGAGAATTTGTGGGCTAAGATACCATTTCCTCCTGTTTTCAGACCATTCTGATTTCTGTATGCCTATCAAGAACCATTCCATTCCATATGATTCTAGAAAATAAAACACAATAGGTGAGGTATGTGTGGGAAGATTAACCACTGGAGGGCACAGATAGAGCACATTCGCCACCCAATGCTTATCATATAAATTTATAATCATCCTCACCTCTCCACTTTGAGTCTTCTTTGTCGGCACAAAAAAACAAAAAAAAAAGTCATTCTTTGGAAACATACTCCTTGAAAACGCTCATAGCTGTTCAAGAACATGTGATTTTTCTCTATGCCAAAACGAATGGCAAAACGAGAATTCTCATATCATTAAACGCCGAGGGAAGAGATTATCACGGCGGATCACACAGCCATTTCATCAATAATCAGAAATAGAATCGATCTATATTTTTGTACATTCAAAATTAAATCTAGACCAAAAGCCTCTCAGCAAAGATATTAAGCCATTTTCTGCCAAATGTTCAGTAGAATCAAAGGCGAGTTAGCATGCAATATTTTAGCCGGGTGTAGTCAGGTTCATCGAGATGGTAGAGAAACATGAGATCTTCTAGGGTTTATTGATAGAAGATCTATAAGTCACCTATCAGAAATCTGCTTGAGTAAAAACTTAGAAAGCCTTAGGTCTTGATTTCAAACTTTCAGAAGAGGGGGGAAAAGGCTCAAAGCATTCGGCTCTAGATAGTTCTGAAATCAGAAAAGGAGAGGGGAAAAATCCCTATTTCAAATTTTTTGAAAAATAAAACTGACTAACAGTGGCTGACCCATTTCAGGTGGTAATCGCTTGATTTGGAAAATTAAATGGCGAAACACTATTCATTTGTCGATTTCATGCTTGGCCATAGAAAACTAGAGTCGAAATGGGTTAGGCTATCGAGTGAGCCACGCAATGCATTTCTATACATAAACTAATCTAATCTTATTCAAATTGTTATTTTTATGTTTTTCAAAAAATAAATAAATAAATAAACAGGCTTATGTTTTGCTATTTCAATATAAATATAAAATAGTATTCAAAAACACAATAAACAAATAGGCTTTGTTTTCATACTACACCATCAAATCAAGAAGTATGAAAATGAACCACTGCAATAATATCAGTGTTGAGTGAAGGCCGTCATCAAAGGAGAAAAAGAATTCCACATAAATGAAATAGAAAATCTCAAGAAAACAATGATTATTTTTAGTTTGACATTATTTCAATTTTCAGGTGCCATGTTACAACCAACTCAAAATCACCCCCATGCTTTGAATGGAGGATAAGCTAATATGGAGAAAATTGAATGAAAGAAGAGAAGGAAATAAGGGTTCTATTTTAGGCAAAAAAAGTATTAGGAAAAGGAAAAAAATATTACGGAAAATGAATTATAAATGTTTGGTTTATTGCCTTGAAAAATATAGAAAATAAAATATAATCCCGAAATTCTCGAATTTTATATATTTTAAAATTTTTAAGTCCTTATATAATGGAAATAAACAAATAAAATAAGTTTTAATAAAACATATACAATTACTGTAAGTTTCCCAAACTTATTTTATATTTTTCTCTCAAAAGAATTTTTAGAAATAAAAAATAGTTTTAAACTTAATAAATTAATTCTTCTGTCTTTTATTCAACTCTATTTACTAATCATCAAATTTAAAAATATATAAAATTTTTAAAAATTTTGATTATATATATATATATATATATATATATATATATATTTATATTTTGTATTGGCAAAATCTGAAAAAATCATTTTATGAAGAGTTTTTAATTTGGAATTGAAAGTATTAAGGAAATAAAATAGTAAAGGAAGAAATAAAGAAAAAGTGAGAGGAAAGAAAAATTGAAGGAAAATAAATAAATAAAAAGTTTAAATTTAATAAATTAATTTTATATATTTATTATTTCATTTATTTATTTACATATTATATAAAGAAACCCAAAAATGTGTAAAATTAAGGAATTTTGATTATATTTGATTTTCTTTTTATATTTTTAAGCGATAAACAAGCATCAAAAAATGAATTCACTTTATTATTTTCTTATTATTTGCAGTTCTTAAACATAACTTTAATATTTTTTTAAATGTATTTTCAGATTCCAAACAGCATTGAAGGAGGAGGGAGCTTGAGAGTGAAAGGTGCTCTTCATCGTCTACAAATTAGAGGTTATTAATTGCTTCTAATTAGAGCCTAATATTCTTGGATTCAGATAGAGATAGATGACTAGTATGAGCTAGTTCCTCATAGCCCAATACCTCCAAGGTTGTAATTTTGGTTTTGTTATTGTAGTTCAAAGTAAGTGTTTTGTTGGGATCAGGCTGGAAATCGTCCCGTTCGTTGGGTGAAAATCCGATCCCGATGACTTTTCGATACCGTTTTAATCCGATTTGGCCGAATCAGTTCGGCCTTTAAACCGTAAGTAATAAACTTCGATTGGCGTTTGTTGGTTAAAGACATCAGTTCAAAGTAAAAATGTTCTATGCTTAGACTTTTTTTTGTTTTGATTTTGTTTTACAATTCCTAGCTCTCCGTTTCCTAGATCACTTGTGTGAGTTCTATTTTGCTTATGGTTTAATATAAAAGGAAATGAGTACATCATGTTTAGATCGTATAGTAATGTGTTGATGTTTAAAAATCACCGAAGGGCGTAAAAGGGAAGAGATTTCGGATCAGTCACCGATAAGGATAATTTCTTCGTTTAAGCTAAATTATTTATTTATCAAACAAAATAAATAAACAAAAGAAAGGAGTTGCAACTTACAAAAGCATCTGTGGATAGGAAAATGCAAGATCGTATATGAATAATTTGATTACTTTCCATCAATATGAATTTATTTAATTTTCCTTTGATTACAATAGATCATTCGTGTTTTATTTTATTTTATTAAATATGTCATTGAGATCTTGTTCAAGTGGTAAGAGTAATAATTTAATCTGCTCCTCATTTAACTTGTTTTGTTCTCTCCTAACCCTTTTTTCTTAAGCAAATAGAGATGATTTTTGGCCTGAAATCACTCTACTGTATCTATTTTGTTTAATTTTATTGCATAATAAAGTGGTTATTTATCATCTACAATTTAATTTGTTTTTGGTGTTTAAATACTTTGTCTTGGCTAATGTGTTGTTTTGTGTTGACTTTGCACCTGGCATTCACTGGCAGTCTCTTGGTATTTTTGGGTTATTTAGACGGTAAAATATATTTGATGAAAAAGAAACATTAATTCAAATGAAGGTCGTCGATATGTTGTATAACTTGAATCTTATGAATTTTAAGTATAAAGTTATTAAGTTAGTGGTATTAATTTGGATGTTGAGTCATCATTGTTTATCACCAAAATTTTATTAAATGTCTGTTGATATGATGTATTGTAGTTTGAATGATAAATTTATATTTGAATAAATAGCAAAGGAAAGTATTATAGAGATTCACCATCTTGAGATTTTATAAGAACAAAGTATTATAACGATATAATACATAAACAAAAAAGCTTTTAGATATTTATACTTCAAAAATTAGGAATATTTTTTTACGGAGGAAATAAAAATAACATTATTTTCATTGGTTATTTGTTTTTCCAAATAAATGTAAATAAATCAAATAATATTCATTTTATGTTAGAATCGGATGAGAATAAATAAATAATTTCTTCACAACTCACTAGGGGAAGACGCAGCTCTGTTTGTCATTTACATTCTTCGGCTTGGACGGCAATGGCGGCGTTCACCTGCCGGCGCACTCTTGCACAATTCCTCTCTCGAACCATCTCTCAATCTTATTCCTCCTCCTCATCCTCCTCTTTCTCGGCCTCGTCTCGTTCTCGATCCGCTTTTGCCCTACTCGGTAAATTTCACCCGCCACTCATTTCCAACTCTGCCCGAATTCCGACTCGCTCCAAGACGTCCGGGTCGGGATACTCGCCGCTGAATGACCCGTCCCCCAACTGGTCCAACCGACCTCCGAAGGAGACGATTCTTCTTGATGGGTGCGACTACGAGCACTGGCTCATCGTTATGGAGTTTCCCAACGATCCCAAACCTCGAGACAGAGATGATTGCGTATGTCAAACCCTAACCGCAGTTGTTGGGAGGTATGTGTGCCCATTTCATTCGCTACTCTCTGATTTCCATGGTTTGATTTTTTTATTTACTTGCTTTTTTTGTTTGATGTTCTATTTGTTTTCCTTGTGGGATTTTAGTGAAGAAGAGGCGAAGAAAAATATCTATTCGGTTTGCACTTCCACTTATACTGAGGTTTGAATGCATTGTTGATAATCGAAGAGCTTTCCACAAAGTTAAGACAATTTATCTTAGGGTTGGGGTTTAAGGATTCGTTTGGTTTTTATGTTTTTTCTTGATTTGCAAGTATGGGTGTTGCTGTTTGGTGGAATTGAATTATTTTGAGTTTTGTGGTTTAGGGTTAAAAAAGGTGCTTTTCTTAGGAACAGATTTGTTGTTTTGTTTCAATTGTGGTAAAGTCATCTTGCTGTTTGTTTTTTATACTTTTTTTTTCTTGATTTCAAAGTATGAGTGTTTGGTGGAATTGAATTTTTTTGAGGTTTCCGAATTTTTGGGGTTTAGGGTTTAAGGTGCTTTTCTTAGGAACAAGTTTGTTGTTGTTTTCAATTGTGGTAAAGAATGTCTTGGTGTGTTGTTTTCTTTTTCTTTTAACTTCTTATTTGTTACAAATTGCAGGAGTTTGGTGGAACCAATTTGATTTTATCATGTACTCCTAAGTTTAAGTTTCAGTTCTCTTAATATAGATCTGCACTAGATTGGGTGGAGTTTGTCCCAAAATAATACATTTAAAAAAAAAAAACCAATCTATTGACTTTGAAACAATGCTGGCTAGTCTTGGCCGTAGTTGGTATTTACGATTTGACTTTAAACAAAACCATAGTCGAGCGCCGAGCTTTAAAGCAAAATTTAATAATAGTCTATGACCATTGTAGGCACTAACTAAAAAATTTTAAAAAATCATGAGTCATCCAATCGCGGTTTTAATTTGAAAAATTTATAGTCGCAAGCTACGGTTTTGATGAGGGCGCGTGGATTTTAAGGCGTTATTTTTCGAAAATGTAATAGATTGGTATTTAAAAAAAAAATGTGTTATTTTGGGACAAAGCTCTTTTAGAGGTGTTTGGTTTATAGAAACAGCTTGGTTTGTTGAATTGGTATTTTATGGTTTCTCGGTTGACTTTAGCCTTTTGATCATCTTTGGAACTTAGGTAGTTTATATATCTAATTTAACTGAATATTTTTTTTCTCTCTTGGTAAATAGAATTGCCCGGTGTTCTTTGGGTGTTGCCACCAGTTCATATCTTGATGTCCCTAGAGAAAGATTATGAGTGAAAATCATATAAACTCTATTTACCAGGAAAGTAGCAACGTCTTTTTGGTTTGAATTCCTATGCATATCAATTTTATTTGTTAATGTTTTCTGGCTAGAGGATTTGTATATCAATGGGAAAAGTCATCCATGGGCCCAGGTATAGATATAAGTAAAGAGGCAGCCAACCGGGGAGTAGGCCTCGCCCAAGGTATGATAGGCGTCGTGAAACTATGCGGGGTTGAAAGCCTATCTGCAACGACCCACATCCATGGGCCAGCAGATTCACCTGATGGATGGAAGCCGTGATCCCTCCCTGAATTAGAGCAGTGCCACAGAATTTCCGAGTCCTGAAAATTTGATTAAGGTTTGATGTCATATGTTCTTATATGATGGAAAAGTGACCAGTTTCCCTTAGCATTGTGTCCAATATGTTTCTTGAACTTAAACTCCTTGTCTTTAATCTTTTGAACAGAAATATAGACATTTTGTAGGTCCTTTAGATTACTTCAACAGATGAGCGTACAGCCTGAGGTTAACTCTTGAATTATTCTTAGCATACGCTTTGATGTTGCTGAACATCTCCTAATATTAAACAAATAGTCAAATACACATTCCTTGTTTATTCTGTTGGTTTGATTATAAATTGTTGAACATCATAAATCATTGCATCAAATGCATATCATGTACTCATTGTTGGTTGTGGTCATGATCATATTTGTGAGTCTCAGTATCATTACATTCTTTCCCTTTTTTCAGTTCTTTTAAGAAGTTTGTTTTCGGTGCCTATTACTTTCGAGATCATAATGCATATATGTTTTGTATTAGATTTGTAGAAGAATTTTCTTTTCCTTTTTCAGTAAGGAGTTTGCTTTCCATATTATTACACTTCGATTTCACAATGCATCTAATGTTGTGTCAGATTTGCATATAAAACCCAAGGCTGGGGTTTTGAGACTGTCACTCTTTTCTATTTAGAAGCCCATGTCATTTCAATTCAAAGCAATTCGCAATGTCGTTTTGTGATGATTTCATACATCTGCTTTGTTTCTAACCAGTTGTCCTTGCCCTGGCTCAATCAGCTAGTGCTTGAATATATTATGTAACTGGAATTATTCATTTGATAAGTGAATTTTGTACCTTGACCCCAGTCTATCTAAATGCAGTTTCTGAATAAATAAGTTTTATGCATGAGATGAAAATGTTTGATGGTGATAGAGTTAATTCTTGGTTGGGTTAAGCCTCTCTCTGAAGAAAAAGAAACAAAATTGTGGCAGACGCTCTTCTGTGCTTATTGTGGAGCTTGTCCCCAGAAGGAGAGAGGAGCAGGACTGTGTTTGAAGATGAGCGTTTTTCTTTAGACGAAGTCTTTTTCTTAATGCCCCTTTATTGCTTGAGCTACTATAGATTCCTGATGTGGACTCTTCTTTTGTAAGATGCCTTTTGTTTACTCTTTAGCCTGTTAGGTGGGCTGGTAAGTTTTTGTTTTAGCCCTCTTTTTGTTTAGGCTTTTCGCGCTCCTTTGTATACTTCCTATATATGCTCCTGGCTGTCTCTCTAATATATATATCTTCTTTGCTCTCCAAAAAAAAAAGAAGATTTGATGTGCTCGGTAATAAGTCCTGCTCTGTGACATTAGAGCTTTGAGGCTTTGCCTTTAGATACATCACCATGATATGCAGATAGATTTCATATGAGGTTCTGTTATAGCTTCTTGTTTGTTACCCATGGTCACAATCAGGCAGGTGTTAACAACTCACATCTAAATGAAAGATATAATATTCTGTAACAAATGTCAAAAACTCCTTTTTTTTTTTTTTATGTTTTTCACATTCAATGGTAAAATGACAAATTAGATCGTATTGGGCTATGACTATTAGGAATGTCATTTTATTACTTGAGTTGGGTGCATGATTCTAGTGGAAATGCAATATGTGATCTTTTTTTGTTGGATGATGTGAGACTATTAACATTGCGAATTGTTGTGAGATTAGGATTATAGGAACCTTATTTCTTTCGTGCTATGTAGAATCAGGGTGCAGCTTCTTTGACTTTCTGTGTTTCTGTGTTTTCTTCCATGAGAATGACTCATGCGTAACTACTTACTATATTTAATCCATCTCTGTGTACACAAATTTTGCCTGTTTCTTTCCTGGTTTGTTTAACATTCGATGCCTCCATGTGAAAGATAGATTATACTGCCAATCATTAGTTTGCCCTCTTTACAAATCTGTTATATCTCCAAGCCCTTATTGATCTTTACAGCTAGGGGTGGCTGTGGCAATTCATGTCAATAACAGGTTTTTTTACAGTATTTTCGATCAAAACTGTGCCACGAATAATAAATTGACCGGAATAACAATTTCAAAGCGCGACCTAATTAATTATTGGATGATGTGTTTATATTTTAATATGATTTATTGCAATTAGCATGAAAAAATTTACATTTTAATATTTTTTTGTAACCAAACACAACCTTTATAATTTTATGTTTTTAATAATTCGTTCTAGTGGGACAAATTTGTAAAGAAATATAATAATATGATGTAATGCAAAGTGAATCAATGTCAACAAGAATTTAAAATAAAATATAGTTAATATTATAGTTTAAAAAAATAATAATTCTTAAAATGTTTCTAATATAGTTTTTTCAAATGCCTCATTTTTCTAAACTTTTTCTATTAGCATCTTTTCTTTTAAAGTAAAGGGTGATTTACTTTAAATTATTAGTTTGAAATCATTCATTCTGACTTATTTTTATCATTTTTTATAGTAAAATGATTATTTCGTAGTTTTAAGTTTTATTTTTATTTTTCCATTATTTTAACCATCGTATTAGTGCTTGACTTGTGGTTATCGGTAAATGCTAGTGTAGTGTGATTGTCGTCGTCGTGATCGGCATTTGTTTATCGTCGTGATGGTCGCGATGTTTATTTGTGTGAAGCCCGATTCGGAAGTGCAAAGATATATAATGATGATAATTAAATCGATGATCGTCGATATCTTGCGATGCGGAATCGTATTTATTATAGTATGATAACGATATCGAATGTGTGGGTTGATTATTTAACGTATAGGTTTTGACTGGGTCATTCGTTATAAGCGCAGATATTGTTTAAATGCTTTTATGATTTTTAACAATTTTGATTGGAAAAACACATTCTCATCCCTGTTCATTTTCACTTTTTTTTTTTAATTTATCCCCTACACTTCAAAGTGTTCAACTTAAACTCTTATATTATCCAAAACATGAAAAGTAAGTCATTTTTTGAACAAAGGTGATAACGGTCGTTATGTACCCTTTCAACTTTGTTACCTACCATTCCAAGTGGGTCTATGCACTTTCACTTTTATTAACATTTACCTCCCTACACTTTGAAATGATAAAATTAACCCTTTATATCAACGAAAACATGAAAACTGACATCATGCATTTGTATATTAAAATTTTTATTTCAAATACAGATAAAAATTAAAGATTAATTTTTATTGAACTAGGATAATTATTTTTGTTGAAAATTAAATTTTCTCAAAGAATTTAAATAAAAACTTAATTTTATAAAATAATATATGTAATACATAATTACTAAAACAAATCAAAATTAGAGGATCTTTTAATTATATTACAAACTGTACTACATGATGTTAAAGTGTAGATGAGCTTTTAAATCAATTAGGAGGAATTTGTTTTAAATCTCTTAATTTAAAAGATTGATCATCTTTTGTTTTTTAAATTTTTGAATGACTTATTAGTAAATTTTAAAAAAATCGAATAAGAAAAAGCAAAATATTTTGCTTTTTTCATAAAGAAAAAAAATCATATTGAAATAAAAAATATAATCGTTATTCGATAAAAAGAAAAGGTAACAATCTTCCATTTCTGTGTTAAAAATAAATAACTTAATATTTAATACTATTAAGTAGTATTTAACATTAAGTTGAAAAAAAGGTTTTATTTAACATTAAATTAAAGAAAAAAAACAAACCCCACCTCACTTAAATAACATTTTAAATTTAGAAACATTAATCAAATTATGTTTAGAAGATTGGAGAATTGCATAATATTTGGGTGTCAATACATGGCGGGCACAACTATCTCAAGTGTCCCCCAAATTGTGTGCACCAACCTAAATGTGACATTTGTTTTTCATTTTTATTTATAGAAAATTTAAATAGCTTTTACACACATTCCAATCCCAGTTTGTTTTCAACTTTTTATGACTTATTGATGAATTTTTAAACTTTTGAATAGAAAAAGTCCGATATTTAGCTTTTTACTTATTTTTAGGCCGAATAATTTCAATTATTCCAACTAGCAATATATCGATAGAAACATTGAATCAAAATCGTTAAAAACCATAAAAGGATGAAACAACGTTCATGTTAATAGCATGTGTATGGCTGAAATACATAGATTTGATAGTTGGTGCGCATTGATATTACTTATTATGGTATGTCATTTGATTAAGGTTCTGTTATGTAACATTTATTTGATTTGTATGCCACGATCGTATATACTTT